>JACAXG010000081.1:1993420-2130321 GCA_018881555.1 Amblyornis subalaris | reverse complement strand
TGGAGGAGAGCTTGGGATGGGGGAGCTGAGGATGTCTCAGGGCTGAGGGAATGAAGTTCCCAAGCAAACCTCCCTCCCCTCTCCCTGTCACCCGTGCCTGGGGACAGCCACTTCCCCCATGCACCCACCTGGACACTCCCACCCAAACCCCAATGCCAGGCTGGAGCAGATCCCAGTGCCCACTCYGAGGTGGCACCTCCAGTCTGCATTCCAGCTGCTCTGCCTTCCCACCCACCCTGCCAACCTCCAGCCCCAGAGGCGCCGCTGGATTCATGGATGGGAAGGAGGCGACCCCACGCCCTGCCACGAACAGCCACGCCGTGCCCAGCTCCTCGTGGCAGGAGATATTGGTCCCTGGCCTGTGGGAGGGCCAGAGGCAAAGCCAGGCAGACAATAAACCCTCAGTGCTGCCTCAGGAATCTTCCAAATCCCGTCCGCAGGGACTCGAGCCCAGCGGTGGCTGAATCCGAGCTGTTAAGTGGGGTTGTATTTATTTTTAATAATAATTCGTCCATTAAACCTGCAGCGATTGGAGGTTGCAGACATGGGAAAGTAAAGAAAGGGGATATTGAACGTGGAAAGGCAGGCAGGCACCTCCACTGTTTYCCTAACCCTCAGCAAAATAATCCTAAAAACAAGGAGAAGCTTGTCCTCCTCGCAGGGAGGGACCCACAAACGCTTTGGCCTAGTACAGCGCAGGAAGCCCTACACACTGACCTGCCTCTGATAGCCAGGTAAAACCACATTTATGGGATTAGCTCAGCTAATCCCTGGTAAATGCAGTTTTGTTGGACCACGTTTGGATTCACAAAACGACCAAGCATAAAAAACAGCACAAAAAAGCAGAGCTGAGGGTATTTGGATCCCAGCAGGAAGAGCCTGGCAGGGCAGGGGTTGGTTGGTAAACACTAAAAGCCAACGATTGATGGAAACTCAAAATTGAGCCCAGGGGACAATTCATGGTACATGAAGGCAGTTGAGGGAAGGTTCCAGGTTCCTTCACAWYGGCTGTGATTTAATGCTCAACTCCCTGGCACGCTCATGGGGAAGAGAAAAGGGTCTGAGGGCTTCATTTCAGCTTGGGTTGCCTCAAATCCCACCAGAAATACGTTCAGATGAGGCTGTGGCATATAACGAGGGCTTTCCTCACCCCTTCACGGCAAACTCGGATGGGGAAACYCAGCCATGCTCAGTACCTGCTGCTGGTGAGAAGGAATTCAGCAACTTGGCTGAYGGATCAGACACCCTGGGATGTCTCCAGTCCCCCTTCAACACCTCCCKCTCTCTCCATATCCCAACCTGTGCTTCCCCCATAGGGAAACCCACAGCCAGGGATGCTCCTTCCTTCCAACGCCGCAGCTCTCAAACTGGAATGAGCCTGACACCATCCAGCACTTCCCCAGCCACATGGAGAACGCAAATCCCTTCTGCAGGCGCGGCTGGACGTGTGCCAGACCCCACGAGACCTCACCCCAGACAGTGCTTTCCTCTCAGCCCTGCAGCAGCTCATTCTCTTGCTGTAACGGGACTTGACATGATTCTTTTATTCCCCAGGTACACTGGTCTGTCTTTTCCGCTCTCTTCCCGGTTTTTGATGGCACTGAAGCTGTCAGCCTCGCTCTGCTCCACAGCAGGGGCTGCCGTTTGGAGAGGGATGCTCTGCCATACCAGGAATTGTGTGTGGCGGGGTGGATTTTCATACAAGCTGCTGATTTCTTCCCTTTAATTGCAAAACGGGGATTAGCCCCTGCTCTCACCTTTCCCATAGGGCCATAGCTCTTCATGGGGATTATGTCCTTGCACAAGGACACCACAAATCACAGTTAGGTGCACCAAAAACCCCAGACCCTCCAGATTTTAACGCAAACCAGGATGCTGAGTGGCTGGAGGGACCCTGTGGCACTCGCTGTTGTCACTGCAGGGGTGCAAGGTCACACATGGCAACCCAAAATGGGCACGGCTCGAGATTTACTTCCAGGAGAAACACCTCTCCCAGCTCCCATCCCTTCTCCACGTCCTTTCGGAGCAGCAGCAGCCTGGCGAGCCCAGGCTGAGCGTGCCAGATGGGGGCCCTTCAGGCGAGCCAGYGAGCACGGTTGGATTCAGCGTGCCGAACGATCCCGTGGAAATCCTGGGCCCAGATCCTACATCTGCTCCGATAGCCCCGGCGGCGCCTGCAGCCGGAGCCTCCGCGGGGTTCCCCGCGCGTGGGGAATCCCGGCCCGACACCGACACCGACACCGACACCCGGGGCGGCGGGAGCAAGCGGGGAAACCCGGCCCTTCCCGTAACAGCACGGCGGGAACGCGCTCTGGTAGCCCTGGGGCTGATTCCAGCGGCACGTGGAGCCGCCAGCCAACGCCAGGGCCATAAAACAGGGCCGGGCTGCCGCTCCCGCTGGCAGAGGCTCCGCGTCACGCGCGGGACAAAGCTGGGCTCGGGCGAGGCTGAAACAGCTCCGTGCTCGGCACCCCCGTTCCCAGCAGCACCCCAAACCACACCTGCAGTGCCAGGAGCACCCCCACCCCTGGCTCGTCACGCTCTGGACACGTTTTCTAGTCCACTGCAGCGGGGCAGGGAAGTCCCAGGGACTCCGGGCCGGGCGTCCTTCCAGCGCCGCGGGACCTGTCGCGCCGGGAGGGCGAYGGAGCGGCCGCGGCCGCCGAGCGTGGCAGGATCCTCGGTGCAAACCCCAGCGTGCTATCTTTAGAAGGAACACACGCTCTGCTCGATTCCTTCTGCTCTATTTCCCACGTGAAACCCTTCCCCGTGCACGCTCGCGGGACGTGGAGGGAGGAGGGGGCTCCCCGTGCCCCGCAGCCAGGGCCGAYGAGTCCGGGAGCACCAGGCAGGTTGGCATTTAAGCTTTGGCACCAAAAYGCGTCTCCTCCCGCTGGGGACTTGGTTGTCACACATCAAGAGGCACAGGAGAATGTCAGTCCAGTGGGGCATGGAATGGAGCCACATCCTGCACACCTGTGGTCGGCTCTGGGAAGGCTAGTGGAAGCCCTGGTGCAACAAATGTCATGGAATCMYRRAATGGTTTGGGTTGGAAGGGACCTTAAAGATCATCCAGTTCCACCCCTGCCATGGGCAGGGACACCTTCCACTATCCCACCTTGCTCCAAGCCCTGTCCARCCTGGCCTTGGACACTTCCAGGGATGGGGCAGCCACAGCTTCTCTGGCCTACCTGGCCTCCCSACCCTCACAGGGAAGAATTTTTTCYTAATATCCAATCTGAACCTACTCTCTGTCAGTTTGAAGCCATTCCCCCTCATCCTGTCACTCCAGTCCCCYGTAAATTGTCTCTCTCCATGTTTCCTGTAGGCTCCCTTCAGATACTAGAGGGCACAATAAGGTCAYCCCAAAGCCTTTTCTTCTCCAGGCTGAATAGACAGGATTTATCCCCCAGACTCATCCAAGTCTAGGAGCTGAGAGCTTCCATCCTTTTAAATACTCACATATGTCAGCTTTTTAGTAACAGCTACACAAGTGTTCCCTATGGAAGTCTATAGGGTCCCTGCAGGAAAGAACCCAAAAAAGCACCTCATCTGCTCGGGGTGGGTGCTGTTGTAAGTGAGGTTCTTCCGGCACTTTTCTCCATCCTTGACAGAGATGAATTTCAACACCCTTGGGCTGGGGTCCTACCTCTGCTTGCTGGTGGAGAGTTTTCACTGTTAGACTTGGCTATAAATGGGACAGAAAGATATTGCCTGCCTAGAGTCTGCAGGAAAAGTGTTGATGGGTTTTGTGGTTTTTGGGTGTGATCTCAGCCTCCCACCTCACAGCCCTCCTGTGCCTCAGACAGCGCTTGGGTTTGCAAACCCCGGAGAGGTCACTGCAACAGACAAGCTCTSAGCTCAGACCAGCCAGGGCGGCATCACTATTTCCTCCAGATTTCAGGATCTTCCACGTTTTATGGGACTCTGACCCCAAACCCCATGTCAGGAGTTAATGGCAAGCATTTGCACCACTTGGGAAGAGGAATAGAGGAAAGACATTCCCCTCTGGAGGGCCAAATTAARCCTTAGTGCAGCCACAAATGAGAAACGGGAGAGAACAGATACCCAGGCTGTCCCCACACGCTCCTGCCTCTGAAAGCGCTCTCAGTGTGCCCCCACCGCTGGGGTTACACTGCAGCCAAACCACGTGAGGGAGAAACAGAAATGTTTGGCAAGGAGTCGGAGGCTGCTCTTCTGGGCTGCCAAACCTCATCAGAGCTGCCTGCGGGCACAGCAGGGCTCTGCCACCTCCGCTGAGCACAGCCACCCACCAGCCCCACCGCGGCTGCAGGGCAGCAGGGACATAAATATGCTGCCAGCCAGGGTGAGGAGACACCGCCTGGAACGGCAGATCCGGGAGCCAGGCGGCTCTCCCAAGGCAGGATTTTGAACGGCAACATCACTGTCTGTATGAAAAACCCCCACCCTAAATAGAGACACGGGTCATTTATTGTCTTCAGTGAATTTAAGCACAACCGATACCACGCTGGTGTGCGATTTCTCAGAGGGGTGACGAGGCTGTCACCCGTAATAACCTCGCCCGCCGTGTGCTGACAGTCACCCAAGGCGGGGCTGGCGAGACAGCTCTGGCTCTGGGCCATTGCATCAGCACGGGGCGTGCAATCACGGACCTCGGTGCTGCTCGTTGCTGCCCAGTGCTGCTCACTGCTGCCCAGCGCTGCTCACTGCTGCCCAGTGCTTCCTAGTACTGCCCAGTGCTTCCTAGTACTGCCCAGTGCTTCCTAGTACTGCCCAGTGCCGCCTGGTGCTGCCCAGTTCTGCTCATTGCTCTCCAGTGCTGCCCAGTGCTGCCCAGTGCCACCCGTTGCTTCCCAGTGCTGCTCAGTGCTCCCCAGTGCTGCCCAGTTCTACCCAGTGCTGCTCAGTGCTGTTCATTGCTGCCCAGTGCTGCTCATTGCTTCCCATTGCTGCCCAGTGCTGCTCAGTGCTGGCCAGTGCTGCCCAATGCTTCCCAGTACTGCCCAGTGCTGCTCGGTGCTGCCCAGTGCTGCCCAGTACCACTCCTTGCTGCCCAGTGCTGCCTGGTGCTGCCCAGTGCTGCCCAGTGCTTCCCAGTGCTGCCCAATGCTGCCCAGTACTATTAATTGCTGCCCAGTGCCACCCAGTGCTGCTCAGAGCTGCCCGGTGCTTCCCATTGCTGTCCAGTGCTGTCCAGTGCTGCTCATTGCTGTCCAGTGCCACCCAGTGCCGCCCAGTGCTGCCCAGTGCCGCCCAGTACCACTCATTGCTGCCCAATGCTGCCCAGTACTATTCATTGCTGCCCAGTGCTGCCCAGTGCCACCCAGTGCTGCTCACTGCTGCCCAGTGCTGCCCAGTGCTCCCCCTCACTGCTGCCCAGTGCTGCCCAGTGCCGCCCAGTGCTGCCCAGTGCAGCCACAGCCGCCCGGCGCAGTCTCAATTCCCTTTCAGCTCCTCCCGAGGCGCCAGCTCCCGTTTGTTCTGCGGGGTTGAGCGTGAGGACATGGGGATCCCGCGGGAGGGAGCAGATCCCTCCCCAGTGCCGGCCCAGAGGGAATGTTTGTGTCCTCTGCTCCCCCAGGCTGAGCACAGGGGGCTCGGTGGTGCTCTCCGGGCACGAATCTGATACACCCCATTTCTCACTGGGAGGGATGAGGGGAAAGCACAGGGCTCTTTTGCAGATATTTATTTCTCATTTCCAAGARGAAGGAGAACAAAAGAGCCCCAGCAGGGCCCGGCAGCAGGCAGCCAGCAGAGCCACCGGCCAGGCAGGCGATTAACACATTGTCAGGGAAGCAGGAGAACAGCCCCGACGGCCACCGCCGCCAGCAGCCTCTGGCTTCTTCCCTTTCGTTCGGGAGCCAAAGGGAAACAGAGGAAGGAGCCGCCACCCCGTCGGCCAAGGGTCTGATTCCACTTGGATGGCATCACGGGTGCCGGGCTGYAGCGGATGTCGGGTGGCAGAGGCCAGGCCGCCAGGGGCTGCAGGAAAACGAGGAGCTCTCCTCCGCCTCTGCTTGGCCAGGGGATGTTAGGAAAGGCCACTTTGTCGTCCCAAAATGTCCAGACGCGCCTCCAGCCAAGCGGGGTTGCCCTGACATTTCTCGCGGCTTCCTCCACCCACCACCAGAAATCCGAAGGGATAAAAATCAAAGTCTGGGGGAAGGAAGAGAGGAATTGTTTCTCGAGGCGTTTCTACTGAAAATTATTTAGGGAGTTCTGGTTTCCAGCCTCTCCTGGCACTGAGGAGAGCAGCAGATCTGGGGTTCACCCAGTGCCAGCTGAACCTCTTCTTGTAGAAGGCATCTCGACCCACTTTTTTGTTGGTTTTAATGCCACAATCCTGCTCCAACCGATACAGGAACCCAGGCTGGGAATGGGATTTCAAACTGTGATTTTCAATCTCTGCAAAAATAAAAGAGATTTTGGACAGTCTCACAGTGCCTGAGCACCATGTGGAGGCAGCATCAGGAGCAGGATGGGGGAATTCTCACACCAGACTGGCAGCTCTGACACTTTGCACGTTGGCAATAATAAAAATCAAAGAACGAAGAGCCACMGAGGGAAGTGTGAAGCCCCTGAGACAGGGGAGGTCACAACCCAGGGCTGTTTTTTCAGATGGCACAGCAGCGAGTTTGGCTCCTTCTGCCCAGGAACCCATTTGAACTTGGCTGAAACAAGCAGGAAAAATTAAACAGGGGGGAGGGGGATGCTTCATTAAACATTCATAGGAAGACGCATTTTTCTCCCTCATAAATAACAAAAATRTGTTCCTCCTCAATTAATATGCATCACTACCAACCTGTCTGATGAAGCCAAGCTCTGTCGCAGGAACTCAGCGCTAATGCTTTCTGTCAGCTACACGCACCAGCACTCGCAGATTATTTTTCAGTCATTTTTTTTTCCCTGGTTTTCCTCCCAAGGTGGGAGTTCCCAGCTTGTGTCTGCCCTGAAAAATGCAAGCCAAGGATCCAGAGCCATGCTAGGGAAGAAAGAGCATCACGCTCGAGATACAATCGTGCTGTACCAAGCACTGCCACCCGGCCCTGGTGGGCTGGGGTTTTTCCTTAATTAGAAATATAAGCAATCCCTTTTGCTGGCCTATATTTGGACTAGGATATTTAAAGACGTGAAAAGAGGAAGACACGGAAATCCCCTGTGGAAGGAGGCAGATACCAGACAATATAAAGATTGGGGGTGGGGGGAACGTGTACTCCATATTCCCCATTTTGCCAGCCCGGGGGTGGAGGATTAGAGGATGACGATGATGAGGAGGATGATGATGATGAGGAGGAGGAGGAGGAGGATGATGATGATGATGATGATGATGATGATGATGATGATGATGATGATGATGATGATGTCCAGGTGTAAATCACCCCAAGGCAGAGATGAGCTCCACCTTGCACCACTCGAGACCTTCCCACAGAAGGATCTTGGGACACACCCAGGGCACCAGACCTGAATGCAGACAGATTATGCGGATTACAGGTTATTTCCTTGTAGACAGAAAAGATGGGGAAAAACATTTTACAAGGACATGTAGTGATAGGACAAGAGGGAATGGCTTCAAAGGAGGTCTAGGTCAGATGTTAGAAAAAATTTCTTCCCTGTGAAGGGGTGYGGCCCTGGCACAGGTGAAGCTGTGGCTGCCCATCCCTGGAAGTGTCCAAGGCCAGGCTGGACAGGGCTTGGAGCAGCCTGGGCTAGTGGAAGGTGTCCCTGCCCATGGCAGGGGGTGGGACTGGATGATCTTTAAGGTCCCTTCCCACCCAAACCGTTCTGGGATTCTGTAATTCCCCAATTCTGTTTCTGGTTCAGCTGAGACTCCACGACTCACTACAGATCCTTCGGAATGGTCCTTGACCAGTTGCTTGCTCAAATCCTCACTCTGCATCTTCCACGTGAGCTCTCCTGGAGTCCTCTCTGACTGTCTGGACCTGTCTTGTCACCAAAGGCCATCTGTCGCCGCCGTCCCTCGCCTCCCGAGCCCTGCGTGTCACCGCCCGGCTCCCGTCACCGTCACCCCCGCCCGTGCCCCCGGGGCCGGCTGTGAGCCCGGCAGCGCGGCGCGGACGCGTGTGACACCGAGCTGTCCCTCCTGCTGGGACTGTCACCTCCAGGCAGCCGCAAAGGTAACTCCTGCCGCAGCAGCAGCCACAGAGCTGGGCCGGCAAAGGCGTAAAGCCCCGGAGATTCAGCTGCTCCACAGAGGAATGTCTCCTTAAGCCACCCCGAAACCTCCATGAGAGCAACGGGGAAAACTGCAGCATCCGTCCTGCTGGTCCAAACTCGCCCTGCTTTGGCCACAGGGAGTGGACTTTGGCAGGGATTGAGCTGGCTGGCCGTGCCCAACAGCACATCCCCGTAGGGCACTGCTCTCCCCTTTCCACTGCTGCTCCATCCTCTCCAGCAACCCCAAGAATGGTTGAGATGGGATTTTAACGACGTCTTGCTGGACCTTCTCTGTGCCCAGCTGCAGGCAAGAGGCAGAGAGCAAAATRGCAGCAGCAGCTGTCCCTCCAAAGGGGTAATTTGGGGTGTTGATAGCCAAA
Source organism: Amblyornis subalaris (assembly GCA_018881555.1). Lineage (NCBI taxonomy): Eukaryota > Metazoa > Chordata > Aves > Passeriformes > Ptilonorhynchidae > Amblyornis > Amblyornis subalaris. The sequence goes on along the minus strand of JACAXG010000081.1, from coordinate 2,121,784 downwards.
AAGCAGATGATGGACCCCACACAGCCTGAAGCCCACGAGCAACTTCTGGAATTGCCATGCTGGTACCACCCTCCTCCTATCTCAACTCCAGCCAGAGGGAGGCGAGTGGAAAAGGGGAGCAGAGAAATGGAGGAGCCAGCCCAGCTCACAGCCTCTCTGGAGATGAATATTTGAGTGAGTTTTCCCATTTTTTGTAAAGTATGGAGAAAAGATGGCTCTGGGCACATCTCATTGTGGCCTTCCAGTGCCTTAAGGGGCTTATGAAGAAGAGGGAAAGTGAATTTTTATATGGGCAGATAGTGACAGGACAAGGGGCAATGGTTTTAAATTGAGAGGGAAGGGTTAGATTAAGTACTAGGAGGAAATTCTTTATTCAAAGAGTGGGGAGGCCCTGGCACAGGTTGCCCAGAGAAGCTGTGGCTGCTCCATCCCTGGAATTGTCCAAGGCCAGGCTGGACGGGGCTTGGAGCAACCTGGGCTAGTGGAAGGTGTCCCTGCCCATGGCAGGGGGTGGGACTGGATGAGCTTTAAGGTCCCTTCCAACCCAAACCATTCTGGAATTTAACCCCTCAAAACCAGGCTTCCACAGCCAGAGAGTGAAGCATCAATAATTCCTACAACAGCTCCCAGTACACAATGTTTGTGACACTACAGTGCCAGAGATTGACAAATCAACAAAAAATAATCCCCGGGCTAAAATCTTCTTACACAGGTCCCACTCAGGATGACCCAGAATTGATGGATCACAAATTTTCTTTCACCAGCCCAGCCAAAACCTTGTATCTGCTTGAGAGAGCAGCCGATGCTGCACAGGAGGAGAGCCAAGAGCAATACTTCTAATCCCGCGTTAACAAACATGACTCACCCATTTATTTTCACTGGTATGTTCATGGTTATTTTAAGCTTTGTCTAAAGAATGCCAGCTACTGTATAATAACTGCAATGAAAGATGGCAGTGTTTTTATTTTGCTTTACAACTAAAGATTTATTTTTAGGTCCTTAAAAAAAAAAAAGGCAAAGCGAAACTGGCTTGTAAATTATTTTAAAGGCTTTGGCACTGATTTCCTAAAGCAGATCCACATGAGCAAGTCCCACCTCCGGGCCAGAGCCCCCATGAGGGAAAACTGGTAGTCCAGGTGCCACAGGCTCTGCGCTTCCCTGGGAGTCAGCCTGGCTGTGAGGACATCCCAGGCAAATCCCACCTCACAGGGGAGGGTTTTTAAGAGATAAGACTTCACTTTGAGGATGTTTAGTTCAAGCCTGAGTCCAAACAGCTGCTGTCTTTCCCCAGGCTCTTCCCAGCACTTAGGTGGTGTAAGCTTAATTCTCGGTGTGCTGGATCCATCSTTGCTCTGCTCCCTGCTGTGCTGGTTTGCAACCTGGGGCATCCCGGGAGGTGCTGTGGGGTTACACCATAAGCTTCCATCAGGCATCCGTCTGCTCCGTGGTTCTCCATCTGCTCCCACGGCGAGGGGCTGGGCGTTGTCTGGGGGCTGCAGGCTCCAGTCAGGACTCCTGGGCTCTGCTCCTACAGACAAATCAATGGAGGAGAGCAAAAATATCCAGAGCCCGAGGCTGTCCTCCCTCCGTTAGAGGCGGGGAAAAAGGAAAACAACATCCAACACCCATCGCAGCCCTGGAGAAACTGAGTAGTCAGAGCCTAAGATTCAATGAGCTCGTTAGGAAAAGAGCAGGAGGGAAAATCAGCACTTCCAGCTTCATTCTCCTTGTCAAGAGTCAAAGACTCACTGGAGTCCCGGTGCCGGGAGAAGGGCTGCCCGGGGCTCAGCTGTGGAGCAGGACAGGCTGGGCCTGCTGGCTGCTCCTGCCCGTGGTGCCAGACACGTGGCACCTCTCCAAACGCCCCGGGAGCAGGAGCTGGAGGAGCAGGGGTTAAGTGCCTGTTCACACGGGTGAGGACTTTAATTCCACACATACAAATCCCTCTTATGGATTCCTCGGAGCTGGCAAACACGGAGATCCCCGGGGCCGTGGCTGGTGGCTTTGAGGTGGCCACAGCAGGGTTTTTCTCTAGGCCAGGTCTAAGCAAAGCACACTCGAGGCTTTGGGTCTCCCTGGACAACAGTGGGCACGGCTGGTGGTTTGCATGTCCTGGGGAGAGCTCCCTCCTCCCTCCATCACACCAAYATCCAGGGGTAAACCCCAATTCCTGTTTGGGAAACAGGAGGAGCAGCATCTTTGAGGCAAGAGGGGCTGAACTTCAGCTGAGCAAGGGAATAMCCACATCTAACCACCCCTTTTCCAACCGCCCACAACACCAAGTAAACATAATCCCATAGCTTCATTTCTCCTTCCCACTCCCCCCACACCTGTATCTGGAATAAATCCCCTCTGCCTTCCGCAGGAGATGGAGGATGGGGGAGGCTGTGACTGCTCGTACAAAATGCAGAGCTGCTCACAGGGGGTGCTCTCGGCAGGGATGCCGCTCTGGGGTTTGCTCCCTGCTCCGTGTTTGCGCCAGCTCTGCCGGCAAATCCGCAACACGCTCCTGCCTCCGAGCAGACCCGAGCGTCCCTAAGAATTTTCCATCAGAAAGTCACTGCCAGGCTCCCGGAGCCACTCGCTCTCCCGCAGCAGTTTTCTGCCCTCTTGTGAGGCTCTGCAGAAATCCACGGCTGCAGCTCTGCAGAAATCCGCAGCTCTGCTGAGCCACATTCCCTCATTTCCCAGGCGGAGACGTGAAGAGAGGGTGACTGTCCCCATCTTGCATCGGTGAGGATGTCCTGAGCGTGAACAAGGGCTTTGAGGAYCATCACCTCTCCCAGAGGAGTGCATTGCTCCCAGTTCTGCAACAACCTGCGCTGGGCTCAACCCTGTTTGAGCTGCAGCGATCACTTTGGAAAGCCCTGAGCCAGGAGATTCCCCCTGGCACCGCCGGCCTTGGCAGAGATGAAGCTCCTGCTCTCTCCATCCAGCCCAGCATTCCCCCAAGTTCCTGTGGGAATAAAGGCTCAATAGTGGATTATAAAAGGCTGAGCACGTCCACGGGCTCTTCCTACCAACAGCTCCTCAAGAGCACAGGCCAGTGTGTTGCAGGGTTCATCCCTCCCTCCCCTTTTCCCGACCTTATTGTGGGAATTACCTCCACGGGACACCAGGACTTGGTGGTTTATCCCAGTGGACACGGCTGGGAAAGGACAGGAATGCAGTAAGCAGCCTGAGGCTCACAGTGTTCCTGCCCACTGAAGACAACAGTTATTTGTCCAGGAGAAGCAGGAACCTTTGGCTTTGATCCACATTTGGTGCCAGCACGGCTCAAATTTCCATTTCAATCCCGCATCTCCCCTCTTGGCTCCACGTAGGGACAGACGGGATGTGACTCATGCAGACACTGAGACGGAGCAGGGACAGAAGGGGAGGTTGCTGCCGTGCTGTGCACGTTGCCCTCCAAGCACAGCCCCTCCATCTGAACCCCACCATCTGATCAACAAGTCATCTCCCTGCCCAGGGAAAGCGGCACAGCTTGGACCAACACAGCTCAGCCAGCCAGGTCCCTCCATAAATCCATAGCTGCAATTGCCCTGTGCCTAAAACCTGCAGTGCTGCCCCTCTGCGACAGAGGAACTGAGGCACCAGAGGGGCTGTGACTCAAAAACCCCCAGCCCTGTTAGGGACCAGCAGATTCACCCACACGCTCAGCCTACAGAACCGCCCCGGGTCAAACCCCACGCAGCATTCCGTACTCTCCTCCTTCTCACAAGTGCCAGTGACAGATGCCAAGGGCTCCCTGGGGTCCCTTTCATCTTGCCCAGGCACGTAATGCCCTCCCCTAGATCGTTTCTGGCCCCGTCAGTTGCTCGGCTCGGGCAGGATGGCGCGGTACAACGCACCGGCTGCACAGCCCGCTGGCTCCCGAACACCGGGGACAGAAGGAAAACAAACTCCATTTGGTCTGCTCCAGCCACTTGCGACAGCCAGGGCAGGGCTGCTCCTTACACGCAGCTTTTGTTCTGGGTTGGGATTGCATCCAACAGCACGACAGCACCAACCCGAGCCTTTTTCCTTCCAAGAGCTTGGGCTCTGAACCCCACAGGTGCTGGCGGGGAGCTGCTCGTGTCGGTGTCAGACCCATCCCGAAGCTGACAGTCGGATCCGGAGCCACTTGCCAGATGGCACGGCCGCCCCGCTCCGCTCCCAGACGAGCACTCAGCCCCGCGCAGCCCGACCCGCTCCGACGAGGGAGGCAGCGGGAAGGTCAAACCATCTGTTTGCCCGGGGCTCGGAGCTAAGGACAAAGCGTTTAAAGACTGGAAATTGGATCTTAGATTTCCCCATTACACAAASTGCTTTAGTCTTGCTTCTGCCCAGTCTCTGTGAGCTCAGAATCCTTTGGGTGCTAAAGCTGAACACAAATAGGAAAGCACCCAAAACCTACAGGAGCGGGACAGTCATCCTCAAACTGATGMTCCCTCTTGTGCCACAAGACAGAATCAGACCCAACTGTATTCCCAGAACACAGGAAAATACTCTGCGATTTTTTTACAATTTAAGTTTCTGAAGCTCTTACTGCTAAAATATTTTGAATATTTTCAAATATTCAGTTGACATCAGTTTTCCATCCCTTCCCAGAGCAGCAGCTGGTGCCTCTCATTGCAAGCAGCTGCATTTCATGAGACTGCAACTACTGCCAAGAGTTTGGGGAGCCCCAAGACACATGAGCACATCCACTCAGGCTTATTAATTCCTTCTGCCATGAAGGAGACCTTTATTTTTCCTTGAAACCTCGCACTTCTACACGGCTAAACCATATCTTGAGTGCCCTGGGTTGAACTGCCAGCTCACTCTGCTTTGAACTGGAGAGCTGGACTGCACAACCTCYTCCTGACCTCTCTCAAGATGAGTTTCCATAAGTTTTCCCAAGTAAGCSAAGTGCTCCAGCCACGTTGGCGTTCCCAACACTCCCAGCTGTGTCTGCATCCCACACAGCTCCCACTTGGCTCTGGTGTGTATTTATTTCAAGGCCAGGTTGGATGGGGCTCGGAGACACATGGTCTATGGAAGGTTTCCCTGGCAGGGGTGGAACTGGGTGAGCTTTGAGGTCCCTTCCAACCCAAACCATTCTGGGGTTCTGTGATCTATTATTAAAGTGTCTTATTCCTGTAACAGGCTGATCGCAAGGGTCTGGAAAGGCCAAAGAATTTCTTCCAGCCTGAAATGAAGCCATGCCTGCCCGAACTCCTTGTGACTGGAAGAGATCTACTCAAACATCTCCTTGCACCCCATGGCAGGGGGCGGAACGAGATGGGCTTTAAGGTCCCTTCCCACCCAAACCAGTCTGGGATTCCCTAAATCCTCCATGATTTGGGAGCACCAGCACAGAGCGGGTGTTAGTGACAACACACCCTGCTGCATCATCTGCCTCAGACACGGCCTGGGCTGTGCAGAGAGAATTTAACATAGCGCAAAAAAAAAAAATATTTATTTTAAAAACTCCCAMATTAACGAGCGTTGTTAAAGGCTCCTTCGGCGCACGCGCAAAGGCGGCGTTGGCCGCGCCCGCCATGTTGGAGAAGGGCAGGAGTGAGGGCGGGAGGCCCCGCCCCCCGCGCGCGGCTGAAAGGGCGGGAACTGCCGCCCCTCAGAGGCGCYGGGGGCACCGGGATCCGGGGAATAGCGGCTAACCAGGAAAAAGGGCGGGCTGGATGGGGCTTGGAGCAGCCTGGGTTAGTGGAAGGTGTCCCTGCAAATAGCAGGGGTGGGATGAGATGRGCTTTAAGGTCCCTTCCCACCCAAACCATTCCGTGATTCTGCAGGAGCGTCGTCCTCCCGCTGCCAAGCAGCAGGCCCTGCGCTGGTGACTCCCAGGCTGTCACTTGGGTGTGAATCTACTGGGATGAGCTTTTTCATGTTCCCCAAGTAACCCAAGTGCTCCAGCGCACCTGGATTTCCCAGCACTCCCAGCACCTGCTTGGCTCTGGTGTGTATTTTTTTCCAAGCCGGGTTGGACGGGGCTTGGAGACACCTSGTCTAGTGAAGGTGCCCSCGGTAGGGGTGGCGCTGGATGAGCTTTGAGGTCTCTTCCAACCCAAAACACTCTGGGATTCTGTAATCCACTACTAAGGTGCTTTACTGGTATAACAGGCTGATCCTAAGGATCTGGTACAGCTGAGGAATCCCTTCCAGCCTGAAATGAAGCCGTGCCTGCCCCAACTCATTCCTACTGGAGGCGACCTGCTCAGACATTTCCGCGTCCTCTCCGCCCCGAGGGTGCAGCAGAGCAGCAAAGTCTGTCCTGCAGAGCCCTGCCCTTGGCTGGGTGCTCCGTGCGCTGCTCAGGGCCTGGTGCGGCCGCTGTGTCATCAGCAGCAGGGCACTGACATCACCTCACGTGCCTGGGTGAGGTGTTTGTCTCGGGAACAGGGAAAAGGTTCCTCTCGTTAATGCTAAACATAGGATAGGCTAGAGGTTCGTGTGCCACGCYTGTGTTAGAAGGAAAAATAAGAGTGTTGGGGCACGTTCTGGGAGCTGCCAATGCCACAGAAATACCAATTTATGAGGCAAGGTGTAGGGTGGAACATTCCCACTCTTTTCTTTCCTACTTAGAGTAAAGGTTGTCAGTGGCATCAGCGGCCAAAACGTTGATCGTGTTGTCACCTCTGCTAAAATCGGTGACCTGGGAGGAGGACAGGGGTGGGAATGTGCTCCCTGTGCCAGTGTCAGCCCTTCCCGCTGAGGAGGCAGCGCCTGGGCTGTGCTGTGACACTGAGCAGGTGAGGGGCACAGGTGAGCACACACAGGTGAGCAAGGCCCCAGCACGGGCAAGTCCAGGCCACTGCCAGAGCCACTCCTTTATTTCGCTCCTCTTCCAGTGCACCGAACTGGGGAGGTACCATGGAAACTCCTTGGTTGATCGCTTCGTGGACTGTTTAGACACAAATAATCAAACTCAAGCTTCCATGAAGGTGAGAGAGAAACACAAAGTGATTTTTGCTAAGATTAGACTCTTACATGAGAAGATTTCAACYCAAAATAGAACTGCTATTTTGGCTTTTTACATTGGTGTCTTTCTCCCCCTCAGTCCTTTTTTTTTTTCCCTCCTGTAGCTGTAGGGAATGCTCAGATTCCCTGTTTTGGACTCTGCAGCATCAGAGGTTGTTTCCAATTATCCATGGGAGCAGGAGGCACTGAGGGCAGGTTGCTGTGGGGGAAGCAGGACACAGGCTATGGACAAGGCTGGTGAATCCTTTGGTGTTGGGATGGTCCTGCTGATGTAAATGTGAAGCCAAAGCCAAAGTACCCTTTTGTTCCAGGAATTGTGACAGGTGATACAGCCTAAGCGAATCCCTGCCAACTCTGAGAGGGATATTGAGCCCCTGTTCTGGAAGTCTCCCAGGAGCTTTTCTTTCSTGGCATCCACAAGCTCTCTCCACCTCAACATCTTGCAGTCAGCAACTTTTTTTTTCAAGTGCCTTTTGCATCAGGAGTGTCAGGGTTCCAAATTCTTCCTGGTCCTGCAGGGATCTTTTCAATTGTCCTGGGGCTTTTAGATCAGTGTTGGGCACTGCTGCAAGTCTGGCTGGATCAGTAAATTTTGGCAGGAGGCTCAGTGTGCAGCTTGGATGAGCCCAGCCCCTCCTGCCCACTGCCTTTTGCCCTGAACATCCCAGCCCAGCTAAAGCTCCCTCAGCCAGGGAGGTGCATTTAGAGCAGCCAGGGGGACGAAGCTGCGGCTGTGTGAAAAAAACATTCAGGACRTGGCTTTTCCTTTTCTCCTCAGGTGCAGGAGGTGGCATTTCTGGCCAYGCCGTGGATCTGCGAGGGCAGCAGCACACCCACAGCTCCCAGCCGGTGATGCTGCCAGCACAGCACCAGCTCCTCAGTGCCCATCRAGGTCTGTGCCAGTGCTCGAAGGCTGACAGCTGCACATCGGATTCTGGGATGATTCATTGTCCCACAGAAACKAATTCCTCAAAGTCTTTCTCTTGAAAGGACTTGCACATCAGAAACGTGTGTGGGTTAGGAACACTCTGCATTCCCAGAATGGGGCAGCCCCGAGGTCACAGCTTYGTGTTTGCAGACAATCCGAGAGGGAAATGGTTTGATGTCAGCTCTGTGCTAAGATGTTCCACCTTGGGGRAGTAAGAGAACGCCCTGGCATGTGCCAGCCTGTCCCTGCTGTGTCCTGGATGAGCAGCTGAAGCAGCTCCGGGTTCATTTTAATCCCATAGGAGGAGTATTTGGGGTATTGCCCTGTATTGTGAGGCACACGGRTTGCTTTGTTTCATTTGGCTGATGGAGCTTCAAAGTGGCCCACCCTGGATGGTCTGTTTGCCCTTGGCTTTGTCCCAAAAGCTGGGATGAAGAAATGAGGGACAGACGAGCAGGGTCCCCYTGCTCACAGTGGTTTCTGACCCGGTGATGGAGAAATACCAAATGCCACGAGGACGTTTGGCCTGGTAAGACAACAGACCTAAAACTCAGAGCATCACTCAGGGCCACACACAGCCTGTGTCCCATCCTGGGGCAGGGCAGAGAGGTGCCAAGAAAGAGCTCCTGCATTTCCACAGCACCATTTCCCAATCACTGTTTGTGCCACCTGGGACACTCCTACTCAGATCCCCTGGATTTCTTCTGTACAAGCCCCACCTTTTTTGAGTCCTGGGTACCTCACTCTGACATAAACCCCCCCCAATTAATTTTTTTCTAATTCCTCGCTCCTTTTGAAAGACACCAGGGACAGTCCAAGGGTTCGAAAGCCAGGGAGATGTGGCACTACCTGCTAGGAGGGAATAAGCCGGTGGAGACTTGGCTTCCCTCTGCTTTTCCATGATAAACGCCGTCGACTTCTCCGTGCTGCAAGATTGGGTAAGAAGGTAAAACAAATGGGTTCACAAACTCTCAATATTACAGTGATGCAATTAAGAATAAAACATGGCCTGTGTGGCCTAATCCATGGGTTTGGTTTGGGATTGGCGTGCCAGAGCTGTCCAGCTATGTTTGGAAAGCAGTGCAATAATGTGTCACATTTCTGGTGCCCTCTCGTGCTGCCGACTTAGGGCAGGAGGGCTTGAACCCAAGACTTGAAGCACTGGGCATGCTGGTGCTTCTGCAAGGCTGGCTCTGGATTTTTCCCCAAGTCGTGAAGTTGGGCATCAAAGTTTTCCTTAAGGTCAAGAGCTTTGTGTGCCTCACCCATGGGTTCCAAATGCCACTTCCCTCCTGCACCAGGAGCAGCTTCTGGAGTTGACTCTGCTCATCGCAGTTAATTCTTAGGGGTTCCTCACACTGAAGAGTAGATGGAAAATTATTTCCAGTGCATTTGTTCTCTTGACTAGGCACAGAATACATTTATTCCTCTCTTCTTGAGTCTTCAGTTTGATCTTGCTGCTTCCCCTTTGCAGCTCAGCAGYGGGATCTGCAAGGTGTGTGCAAGGAGCTCAGTGCCTTGGCTCCTGGGTGATGACAGACAGTGCTCCCACGTGGAATTGGGGCTGGATAACAATGGTTTGGGTTAGTGGAGCCCACAGCCCTGTCAGCACCAGCATGTCTAGCACAGCAGCTTTCTCATCCCCAGGGGTGTTTTYCAGTCCTCTCAGACAGATCAAGGCTGCATCCAACCTCCAGCACTGCCTCAACAACAGGGCGGGAAGCATCTCCTGGGTGGCTTTGGAAGCATTTTACCTGAAGATATTGGGTAGATTTCCATGTATGTCCAAGTTGTTACTGTTTGTGTGGCCAGTTGTCTCTGACCTCGCCCAGTTCTCAGCGCTGCTTTTCCCAGTAGCAGTTTCCCAATGTCTCACCCAGCTGCAAAGCTAAGAAGGCTTTGCATTTCTAGGTGGATAATCAACAAATCATTGGGTTTGTCAGACTTTTTCCCCACCCACCTCTTTCCTTCTGCACTGATGTGTTGCTCTACTGAAACCTCAGCGATGCAGGAGGCAGGTGAAGCCGTGAGTTGTTACCTGGACTCTGTATTTTTATCCTTTTGTAAGCAAACTCAGGCCCTGAAATTGTGAAACAAGGAAAACAAGCTGAGTTATTACTTCTTTAGTAACCCAATCACCTTCTCGAGCTTCTGTTGTGATTCCTTCAGTAATCCAACCACCTTCTCCCCTCCCTGGGCTGGAGTTTGGCAACCTGTTACAAGTGGGGCAAGAGACTTTTGAGCAGCATCTTGCAAGACTCTTTTGTACCAGGGAATATTTGCTAATTCCTACCACCCAGGAGGCTGGAATTTTATGCTGGAACCCCAGGGTACAACTGAAGCAGTTCATCACCTGGGGAAGCAGATTTTCYCTCCTGAGGACTCAGTTCTGGGGCCCACCTGACCCCCCATGGCTGCTCCCCSAACACATCCGTGTGCCATGTGGCTGTCCCCATGGCCTGGGGCTGCCCAGCAGCTCAGTGCTCACCTCAGACACCCTGCAATGCAATAATCTGATTTTAATGAGCATTAGGACATCACATCATCCACTTCTGCCCACTGCTGCTGTTTCACTGGACGTTTGGCTTAGAGGTTTGTGTCGAACAGAGGGATATAAGGCAGTGAGAGTGTGGTTGGAAAGAGAACCACAGCTGAGGGTTGGCTGCCTCTGGAAAACCCTCTGAAGCTGTTGGGCAGCTGTTTTCTTGTGCCTGGAGTGCTTGGAGTTAGCAGAGATGCTGAAAATCAGTGGAAAAGAGGGAAGACCTTACTCTATACTGTTTAGAGGCTGCAGTTTCTTGATTATATATGAAGCTGGAGTGATATCTGCTTTGCGGGACTTGGCTCCTGACATACTGAAATCTGCATCCAGGATCTATGGATCATCTTCAGGATCAGTTGTAGCTACAGCTGCATTGTGTGGGTGTGATATAGGTAAGGGCTACTCACTTCTGTTTATTCTGTGTCTAAAGAGATGGAATATCTGTGAATTTTGGAGTTGCAAAAGAATTTGTTTGATTAATTGGTGGTGAATTCCTCAGATTTTTACTTTATTGGCTTCTTGAAGAGTGGAAAACATGAGTAAATTAACGAGCACAGAGAAAACGGACTAGATATAGTCATTGCATCTCATTAATTTGAATTAATGGCAAGCATATYTAATAAAATAAACAGAGGTGCTCTCCCTACTAAGGCATTTGGGATTGTTGGTAGATTCCCAAAACAAAGAGGGGAAAGAAAATTCATTAGCAGGGCATAGATGCAGAGCCAACAGGAGGAAATGTAACACAAAGGCTTCCTGTCCATTTTCTCCCATATCTCCAAAAATTTTTAATATGCCTTGTGGAGAAAACAGAGAGAAATGGGAAAAGAAAACAAAATAGTCCTGCCTCCTGCAATATTGAAAGTCCTTGGAAAATTTGGGTCCACTTATGAAAGCTTCAGCCCTAATGAAAACAATGGCTTTATATGAACATTTAGCAGCAGGGTAAGATGCCCCTTTCCCAAAGGAAGTGCAGCRCAGAAAGTACATTAATAACACAGAATAGTACATAAATAATAATGTAAGGGATGTGGAATGATTGCTTTGCTTTGCTTCAGATGAACTCAAGGAGTGTTTCCTCAGTTGTCTGAAAACTTCCCTCTGGGGGCTTGTCCCTGGAGGACGAAGCCTTAAAATCTTAAGGACAGTCCTACACAAATTCCTGCCTCCGAATGCCCACGAGCTGGTGTCTGGAAAGGTGCACATTATCCTCACCCGCCTGCACGACTGGAGAAGTGTGACAGTGTCCGAGTTTGCCTCGAAGGAGGACCTGATCCAGGTGGGAGCAGCCACAGCCACCCCGCGAGGGAGGAGCTGTGTGAGATTTGCTGCCTGGCCACGTCCCACAGCACAGGATATGGAATGGTTTGCRTGGGAAGGACCTTAAAGCTCATCCAATTCCAACCCCTTGCCRTGGGCAGGGACACCTTCCACTATCCCAGGTTGCTCCAAGCCCTGTCCAACCTGGCCTTGGACACTTCCAGGGATGGGGCAGCCACAGCTTCTCTGGGCAACCTGTGCCAGGGCCTCACTACCCCCATGGTCAAAAATTTCTTGCCAGTATCCARATCTCCCTCTCTTAGTTAAAAACCATCACCCCTTGTTTTAAACCAACAGGCCCTCGCCCATCGTAGTCCATGCCATGGTTTCTGTCCTTGTCACCCTCTGAATCYAGACAAGCTGAAATAATTTTAAAAAGTCAGCCCTTTTGATTACTGGCTGAGTTATCCTGAGGATGCAGGGAGGAAATTGAGGCGTTTCACAGGTTCCCTTCCTACCCTGGCTGTGGGTATCAGGCAGGGGCTGGTGCACAGTAGTGAGTGGTGGCCAATAACCCAGCTGGGGGCCCTCTTTTGGCATTCACAGATGAGCCACCGCTCCCAAAGGCAACGCCTTTCCGTGGCTCTTTGCTCACCTCTGTCCTTCCCATCTCACTCACAGGCCATAACGTGCAGCTGCTTCATCCCTGTGTATTTTGGATTTTCCCCTCCTGTGTACCATGGGGTGGTGAGTAGCCTTGTTGTCTGGAGATCCTGTCCCAGCTCCACCCGAGGGCCCCCTCAGCCTCTGTCCTTTCTGCAGCAGTGGCATTAAGGGTGTTTGTAGCTGGGTTTGCTGCCGAAGCAGCTCGAGCCTGTGTCCCCACAGTGTCTGCAGAGGGAAGAACAGAACCCAGGTGACCCAAAACCTGACCTCGCTGCACACAGACTCGATCTTCTCACAGAATTGTCCATCCTCCCCCTGTCTGTGGGGTCGCGTCGACTCCTTCCTGCTGCGCTTTCCTCCCTGTTTCACTGAAGAGTAACTTTTTGGCCGGAAGGGAGGAGGGTGGGCACGGAGCTGGAGCCCASGGAGCGGCAGGTGGGGCTGTTCCGTGGAAGGGGATCTCTGGAGCCCCAGAACCTCGGTCTGGCGGGGGCCTGGCTGGGGAAGACACCCCAAATGTTTGCTGTGTGAACGCGAGGAAGGCTCAGGGCTCGCCGCTCTCTCCCGCAGCGCTACGTGGACGGGGAGCTGGCCATGTGGAGGGCTGACGTCGTGTCCCGCACCACCATCACCGTGTCCGCCTTCGCYGGCGAGTACGACATCTGCCCCAAGGACGGCCCGGCCGCCTTCCTGACCTTCCAGCTCTCTGACTGCATCYTGCAGATCTCCAAAAGGAACATCTGCCGCTTGCAGCACATTTTTCAGTTTCCCACGCGTCAAGTGAGCTGCTCCCCCCGGGTCCCCAGAGCCGTGAGCCCCCCGTAGCTGCCCAGCTGCCCTGACTGCCCCCTCCCCCCGCAGGTCATGGACCGCTTTTTTAGCCGGGGCTACCAGGACACGGTCTCCTTCCTAAAAAGGCTGAGTAAGTCATGGGAGTGAGGAGCAGGTAGGTTGGGTGCTTCCCCTACATCGTTGGTTTGCTGACACGAGGTAAGAGATGATGCCAGTGTCCCTGGAGTGAGCAGGGCAGAGAGATTCCTCTGTTCCTGGGGCTGCCAGGATCACTTGAGTCCTGGCCTCTCCTGAAGCTCCCTCTGGAGCCACACTCCCCTTTTCTCTGCTACACTGGGCGTGGCAGAGCTTTCTCCCAGGGAACACAGGTGCCTAGGACCTATTCAGAAGCACAGGCTCAGGTGCCCTGTTTGGTGTTTGATAACCCCCTGATGCACAAAGCAGCAATTATTGGTGATCCCTGAGCCCTGGGGTCATCGGTATCCCTGTTTTCCAGTCAACCCTGGYCATGCCTCACACTGCTGGAGACCTGGCAGTTGAGCAACAAGCAGTGAGAGCTGGATCCTCTTCCCACCAGGTGATTTCCATACGGATTACTTCAAGGGCTTCACACTTTCCTTGGCCAAGGAATCATGTCAGAAAAGTGAGGAGATCCTGCCCCTGAAGCCGGAACTGAGAGTTTTTCACTTCAGAGCCACAGACCCTGARGATGACACTGGAGAGAATCCAGGGACCAGCCAGGCAGCTGATGAAGAGGAATAGGAAGCCCCACACCACCTTCTCCACCCCCAGAAAGGTAAAGAACCAGCACTTCCYTTCCCCCAACAGTTTTCAGGTGACACTTGCCCAGGGTTGTCACTGCCTAAAGAGGCTCTCATGGGCTTTGCAGGCTCCAGCAGGTGAGAACATCAGCAAAGGGAGRAAGTCCCCTCTTAGGTCAGAGGTTACTAAGAGAGGCTCACACTGGGTGAGGATTGAGGACTTCATTTGTGGCTGAGTCAGAAGGGCTCCGTGGAGCTCTTTCCATGGAGAAAGCCATTTATTTACTCCCCTTGTGAGCTAACAACAGGTTCTGCCCACACATCCCTTCATTAAGGGTGTCTCAAGCTGCCTTTGCTGTGCCAGTCAAATCCCAAGTTCTCCTTAGGACCTCTGGCTGCAGCCACAGAAGTACTTAGTGCAAGGAAAGTACCTGCATATTAGCAAGTATTAGCTTATTAGAGCTRCAGGTATCATTTTTAAGCAACACAAGGCAGGTTTAAATCCAAAACTTGTAGTTTTCTGCAATCCTATGCAAAATAATGCCCTCTTCCATTTTAGTCTTGCATGGAAAACCAGTGAATCCTCAGCATTTCAGTTTCCAGTTTGCTGTTACTAAAAAAGACAACGAAGCGTCTGCTGAAATGCAAYGTTCCTTTCAATTTTATTCTTTAATTTCTTTTTATTTCTGAGTCTTTCCACATTTCAGAATTTATCAGCTTAGGAGAAATTACACAGCTTTTTCAACATGATGATTACTTAAAATGTTGCCACATAAATTAAAKAAAAAGTGAAAAAAGACCCAAATATTGTTCTGCTATATGTAGGAGGCCCACACCAAGTGAGGAATATAAGGGGGAAAGAATAGAACTGTTACCATTCCAGATCTAAGAATAAAAGCTTGGAAAACATAAAATGGAAACAAGGAAGATATTTCCATTGAAAACAAACCAATTCTAGACCCACTAMGAAATGCAGGACACAGTTTCAGGCTGTACAAGTTGCTTCCCTGGTTGCTTTTTTAAAGGCTCCGTCAGTCTGACCTATGTGGAGCTTTTGGAAGCRACACAGTAGGAACAAGGTTTCTTTGGATGTTGGGCAGCTCTGAGCCATCAGGAATCCCTGACTCTGGTTTGCAGCTGAGCTGCAACATTTTTCACCAACCTCAGGTGAAAAATTCCTCCTGTGGGAGGAATCAAGACTCATTTGTTAGGCCAGAGAGCAACCAAGGGGTGAGTCTGGGCGCTCAGTCTCCAGGGAAGAAGCACATCTGATTTTCCAGTTCTGGGAAGGAAAAGCCCTGCTGATCAAGGTCAGGAAAAGGCTATTTCACTGTGTATCTGTGCAATACTGGAATATCACTGGTGCTACCAAAGCAGCAGGGGGACAAACCTGTGAACAACTTGTACCTGATTTCTTGAACAAGTGATATTTCCCAAGGACAGCTGTGTGGAGCCTGCACTCCCCTGAGCCTCAGGCTGGATTAGCAGGTTTTCCACAAGGACTTGCATCTCTATCCGTGTGCTCAGCAGGATAATTGCACAAGGAATTGCACCCTCCTTAGTAGCCAGACCAGAAGCAGAGTCTGGCACAGAGCACTGCAAACAACAGCCAGAGCCACAGGCAGGGCTGGGCACGTGCTTGGCTTTGTTGGGCTCCATTGCATGGATCAGACTCTGGGACTTTGCCCTCTAGACCTGCAGTCGGATCCAGCTCCAGGGGGAGCTCCTGCTGTSTTGGGCTGTCTCCAAGCTCTCATCCCATCCACCTCAGGCTTCACATTTCTGCTGAGTTCAATGCAGAATGGGACAAGCAACAGGACAGGGGCACGAGGGTGATGTTTTGAGGGTACCAAAACCTGCTCATCCTCTTGCCCTTTAGACAACAGGAGGGAGGGAAGCAGCTCTGACCAGGCACTTGAATGCAGTTTGTCCCACAGGAACTGCCAGAGGTGTCTGTCAGACTGACCAACGTGCTTTTATTCCCTTTAGGACCAGGCCAGCCATAGAAGAGCATTTTTGACCTGTCTGCTGCCTTTGGCCCCAGTTTATGTTTTAAAGAGACAATGAGCAAGTTGGAACCCAGCCTGAAGGCAGAGCCTGACCTGCCCTGAGGAGCACACAGACTGTCACAGCAGTGTCACCAGCACAGGCAGGGCCACAGCCCCTTCCATCCCTGCCCCAGCCCCCAAGTGATTCCCATGGCCCTCCCTTAGAGGAGGCATTTCAGACTGGATCGATCCTAGCTGGCTGCAGCTGGGGTCCCACTTTGCTTCCTTGGGGTGAAACAACCTCCAGCACAAGGTGACTCCGATCGATGCCAAACTTTGCCTCTATCCATTGCCTCTGGCAGAGCYTCCTGTTGCCATTAGCTCCAAGCTCATGTCTCCTAGAGGAGACAGCACAAGCTGTGCTTTCTTGAAAAGATGAGGGATTAATAAAGAAAACAAACAGCTGATTTGAATGTGGAGTCATTAAATACTTATTTCTTACTCATTCCTGCAGGTTTGGAGCAGGAGGGCTCCATGCTGGGACCGTTTTGGTTTGGGGGTTCCTTGCAGGTTGTTTTTTGTTAAAGTTCTCAAAGKTTTACTAACTTTTTATGATCAAGCACCACGTGGGGGCAGCTGGGATACACTGGGCGGTTCGAACTGTGMTCCTGTTTGTGGCTGAGATTTGCAGACACATTTAGTGGGTTTGGATGTCCAATTCCTGAATGAGACTTTTCTGGGGAGGATTTTAATCCCCATTTCAATAGGGTAACTGCCTGAGGGTGACTGAAATGGTGATATCCTGCCTGGAGGTGGGGCTGGTGCTTGCAGGAGCCTGGAGAAGGAGCTGTTGGATAAGTGGGAGGGAAGCAGAGGTGCAAAAGCAAATGACGGSCTGCTCGTCCCTGCCCGGGGAGGGGTGGGTGCCTCTGAGCCTTCCACTTTGCCCTGTGCCAGGAACAGCTGGATTTGAGCAGCCTGGCTTGGGCTGCAGTGGTTGAGAGATGTAAATCCATCCAGGATGGAAGACAGGAGTAGGCAGGATCCGAGGCAAATGGGATCCGTAAAAATGGGCCACGAAGTTGATAAGGGGACTGGAGCACTGTCCCTATGGGGACAGATGGAGGAAGTTGGGGCTGTTCAGCCTGGAGAAGAGAAGGTTGTGTAGAGACCTCACAGCACCTGCCAGGATCTGAAGGAGCTACAAAGAAGCTGGAGAGGGASCCTTCATCAGGAACTGGAGTGACAGGACAAGGGGGRTGGGTTCACACTGGCCGAGGGCAGGGTTAGATGGGATATTGAAAGMARTTCTTCCCTGTGAGGGTGCTGAGGCCCTGCCACAGGCTGCCCAGAGAAGCTGTGGCTGCCCCATCCCTGGAAGTGTCCAAGGCCAGGTTGGAYGGGGCTTGGAGCACCCTGGGATAGTGGAAGGTGTCCTTGCCCTTGGCAGGGGTTGGAACTGGGTAGTCTTTAAGGTCCCTTCCAGCTCAAACCAGTCTGGGATTCTATGAAATAAGCATCCAGGTTTCTTTTAGCAAGCTCATTCCAGAGAAAATATTCCCAGGTCACTGATTTCAACCAGAGATGGCAGAACATGGGGTATTAATCTTTCACAGAGCACTCATAGTTAACTTTGAATCTGGTTACATCAAAGCTGCCTTCAACTACTCCCCACATTCATTCCTGCAGTCTCCAGGGCCCTTTGGATGAAACTTCCCTCTGTTCCATTTCCCTTTGTGCAGTTAAACAACCTATTTATTCCAATAAACAGCTGCTGCTGTTGGGATCCATTTGTTGCCCATTGGGAACCAACAAACAGAGGAGACTCAGCTGGGGCAAAGCCAATCCACAGCCTCTGATGTGCAGCATGGATTTGGGATAATTAAGAGTGCTGCCAGTTAATTCCATGTCCAGACCAGTGACACAGAGTGTGTTTGTCTGGGCCATGCTCTGTGTGTGGCCAAGAGTTCCAGACAATTGCAGGAGAAGAGCTCATTTATTTGTGACATGTCAGCAGAGGGAGCCTGCAGGGCTCTGAAGCAGAGGGAGGTTAATCTTTAGGTTTCTTCATTCTCCACAGCTGCAAGTTCCAGGGGGTCCAAATGCACTCCCACCTCTGCAGGCAGGAGAAGCAGGGCTATGGGGTGGGGTGTGAAGCTCAAGAATTGATAATCGGGAAAATAAGTTCAGGGAACTGGACAAGAATTGGCTCCTGCCCAGTGTGATGCTTCCTAAGGCTTCTCTCTCTCTGATGAATCTCTCTGAAAGTTTTTGAGTGGGAGGAAAACACTTAAAACATGGAATTTCCTGGCAAATCCCCCCCCTGTAATCTGCATTAAAGGAGGGAAGGGATGCTGCTGGTGGGGAGGAACTGGAGTGAGCAGGGAAAGGGGCTGGGCTGTGGCTACTGCAGGTGAAGCTGCCCACTGGCCCCTGCAGCCTGGGATGGGTCCCAGGAGCAGCACCGGAGCTTTGCCTCAGCCATCATGGAAAAGCAGATCAGGCCTGAGCAGGGGCACTGCAGAGGCAGCGCTGGAGACAGAACCAGCCAGGTTCTGAAGGAAAAAACACTCCCCAAAAATTCCATGGAGGACCAGCAGCCGTGCTAGTGTGTGCTGGTGTGTGCTGGTGTGTGCTGGTGTGTGCTGGTGTCGCCCACCACATCCTGAGGCAGTGCCAGAGACAATCCTTGTTACCTGTGGGAACAAGGTGACACCTTCAGTCAGGGTGGAGGGACTGGCAGGGATGAGCAGCCCCAGGAATGTTTGACTCCCAAGGGTTTTCTCACAGCTGAGGAGTTGGCAGCTGCCTGCAGGGTGAAAGCATTGCGAGTCCCTTCGGCAGCTGCACAGGAGGGAACTTGCAAGGAGGTTTTGAGGAGATTTGGCTTAAAAGCTGTCAGTGTGACGGGTTCAGTGCCTTAAATCCTTGAGAGCTTCGTGCCAGAACATCTCTCAGGATCTTGGTGAATGTGCCTGATGTCCTGCCAGGACAGAGCCCAGCGGATAAATATCTGGAACACAAATAAAYTGCAGTAGGGAAGCAGCACTAAGCTGGTTTGTAGCTCCTTTGAGATATCAAAATAATATCACAGGGGGGAAAAAAGCTTGTTTTAATGTGGACTACACCAGATTTGGAGCTTTTAGCCACGCTGAGCATCAGTGACCCACAGGTGAGGTCCCCAAGGGTTTCCCTGCTCTGCACCCTGCTCTCCCTCCACCGAGGGTCTGCATCCCCCCAGCTCCTCACCTCCTGTCCACGCCTCTCTTGAGCAAAGGAGGCATCAGGGTTTGGAGGAGCTTGTGGAATTGTTGTACCAGGGAGCTGACACCTTCCAGCAGCCCCCACACCTTCTTCACCCTGCAAAAGCAAAGTAAACAGGCTGAGCTTAATGACGGGTAAAGGCAGCAGAAAGGGAGGGCRTTCATGGTAAATGCACACTGAAATAATCTTTTCCATAACCAAGTGATCCTATGGTGTTCCCACCATAGGATCTCCCTTGGATCTTGCCTTCAGGGAACACCAAATCCCTTCRTGTGTCCCTTCAGCTGCCCCACCACTGCTGAAGGCACAACCCCTGGTTTGGGTGTCATTCCCTGGTGCCTCTATCGGGATGTCCTTACCCCTTCCTGAACAAAGCTGGAAGCCTGTACGGCTGCAGCAGGACCTTCGCCAGTGGGTCCTGCAGTCCATTCACCTGCTCCTTCTTCCACAAGCCTGTGCCCAGGAGTGACAACATAGAAGGAAATAAACATCAATAATTAGAAACAGGGAAATAAATGCACTAATTCCTCTTGTCCAGCTCAGGTGGGTGCTGGAGCCCAGATCAGAGTCCAGCTTGAGCCGCTCTTACAAAACCTCTTTGCTATRGAAATATTTGCCATAATAAATAACTCAATGACATCTTAAATAAAACCCTGCTCCTCTTGAAGGCTGCAGCAGCCCTAAACCCAAGCTGAGCACCCCCAACCCTCACCTGGCAGGAAGTAAGGGGTCAGGTACTGAGGGACCCTCCTGCAGAGGCCGGGGTGTGTCCCGTTGGACTGCGCGGAGTCGTTCTTCCCGCAGGTGCTGCCGAAGCGGAAATTGCCATCGAAGTAGTTAAAGCCAAAGGCATCTGGGAACACGGAGAGAAAGGGATGGTGTTGGTGTGTGTCACAGCTGGAGGTGCCCCTCGGGTCTTRGGGTGCCACTTACTGTTCCTGTACAGGAAGAGGGCGGTGTCCTGGTACCCCTGGGAGAAAATGTCGTTCAAGACCTGCAAGGAGAAACACTTGAAGTCACTAAAGAGCCCTAATCCCAGCACTGCAGGATCTATCCAAAGCTGTTTGACTGTGGAGGGTTGGGATGGCCCATTTGGGAAGGCAGCRAGCACTGGTTGGTTTCCACCCACCAAAGCACTGCTCAGAAAACAGAGAATGGCTTGGGTTGGAAGGGACCTCAGAGATCATCTGGTTTCATCTGGTCCTTTGCAGGTTGTAGACCCCATCCCATCAGCAGTGTCCCCTCCCCCAAAATGTACTGCTAAAACAGTGGGTGCTGCCTCTTCCCTTTGAAATCCCATTAATTAACAGCAGAGATTGAGCTGAACCTTGAATCTTGAGAAGGCAGGAGCAGCATTAATTTGTTTTAACCAAAACCAAGCTGGGCAAGTCCTGGCGAGCTCACCATGGTGCTGGGCGGGAAGAGAGCGTAGCTGATCCTGCACAGGTTCTCGATGGAGATCTGGATGCTGCCGTTGAAGATCTGGAAGCAGAAGAAGATGGCGGGGCAGTCCCGGGGGCAGATGTCCAGCTCGCCGGTGAACGGGGACACGGTGATCACGGGCTCCTCCAGGCTGGACACGGGCTGCAGGCCCGTGAAGCCTCCGTCCACGTAGCGCTGCGGGCGGGAGCAGAGGGAGGCTTGGCTCTGGGGACCTTGGCGGTGTCCCCGAGCTGGGAACCAGCACTGGTGACACCTCCCGCCTGAGCCCGTCCCAGCTTGTCCTCCCTTCCCTCTTCCAACAGCCTCTCTTCCCACCTGTGCTCTTTATCCCTTTGCCAGCTCCTGCCCCTGCCCTGCCTGAGGCACCCAGCCGGCTCCTCGGCCGGCTGCTGTAATCCRCAGCAGTTATGAAAATGGAAATATTACTGTTTGCATTCACAAAGCTTTGTAAAAAAAATATTTTGGCAGTTCASAGCCAATTCAACCGTCACTGGCTGTGCACTGTTGTATAACTTTCAAGTCCTGAGCTCGAGCAGCAGGGCCCCCGTGTTCAATAATTGCCTGCAAATCCCTGGGGGATCACTGGCTGGGCAAGGAGAGTGTCATTTGCTGTATTCCAACAGGAATCCGGATTTACCACCCACCTCAGTGGGATTGGAAGTTGCAGCTGATGGAATTAAATGTTCATGAAATAACAGTGCAGAGGGGCCTCACAGAGCGATCACAGACTCCAGGATGGGTTGGGTGGGAAGGGACCATGCAGTCTCACCCTCTGCCATGGGCAGGGACACCTTCCACTAGCCCAGGTTGTTCCAAGCCCCGTCCARCCTGGTCTTGGACACTTCCAGGGACCTTAGAGACCCTTCCAGTGCCTAAAGGGGCTCCAAGAGAGCTCTGGAGAGGGCCTTTGAACAAGGGAGTGACAGGACAAAGGGGAATGGCTTCCCACTGCCATTAGAATTAGATGGGATATTGGGAAGAAATCCTTCCCTGTGAGGGTGGTGAGGCCCTGGCACAGGGGAAGCTGTGGCTGCCCCATCCCTGGAAGTGGAGGCACTGGAAAACACTGCTGAGCTCCACCTTCCCCCAGACAAGCACAGAGTGTGAAAATGCTCAGGGCTGGGGGAGGATCCTCCCACGATCTCTCCTTATCTCAGCCCTGCAATTCAGCACCTGCGCCAGGGGATAAACCTGCATTGCAGGGGACGACTGGATTGTGTCTCAAGGCCCCACTGTGGGCGTCCTCTCATCCCACACTGGRGATCTGCAAGGCAGGGTCTAAGTCATCTACGCTCTGTCCACAGGCAAAGCAGGAGAGGGCGATTCCAGATGGCAATTCCAGCCAGCTGTCATCTTAGGATGGGATGAAGAACAAGCTGAAAGGCTTTATTCTCCTCCATCAACTAGAGAAAAAGCCTGGACATTCATATCCCTTCCTGCTCAAGGGGATGAAAATTGCAAACCCAAGGACATCCTGCTGGGAGCGTGTTTTTTATTGGAAATATCACTCACCACTCCTCGGTAGGATGGAGGGATGAATCCACAGTAAATTGGAAGAAAGCAGCTGCAGAGGAGAGCCTGGGGGAGGAGAGGGATTGCAGAAGTCAATGTTTCTGTCAAAGTTGTTCTGGACAAAAGCTGTTGACCAGGTGCCTGAAAATTCAGCCTTTACAAAGTCTGGAGCCAGGCTGCAKGTGCCACCTGGACTTTGCTCTGGACTGTGGCAAGAAAGGCTTCAAGAAGGGGAAAACATCTCATTTCATTAGAGTTGAAACACTTCTCTGGAGCAGGGCACAACACTGCAGTTTTTAATTTTATGGCTGCCARAATGAATAGTTGTAAATCTACATATCACTGTCCAGCACTGCCCTTTGATGGCGGCAAGGTGAAGCTTTGGGGCCGATTATTATCTTTGTGGGGTTTTGAACAAAACCAAGACAACCTCCCAAGGCATACTCATCCTGCTGGGATTTGTCAGTGTTAAAGCCACTGCTGGGGCATTTGCAACTATTTCCCACCAACCTCATCAGCTGGGAATGAACATCCTGGGCTCCTGGTTTGCCTAAAGGAGGCAACACGGTGTGAACTCCAACATCTCCTATTGTCTCCCTGGGAAAAGCAAGCCCAGGCCAGCTCTGTTTGGGCTTTACCCTGGGGTTCTCCCCCCAGCAGATAATTTACTGGTTAATGAGATGCGTGTTGTTTGGCAGCAGCTTTTTCCAGCTCTTTCCTCCCAGGAAAGTGCTGAGGCTGCAAGGAAAACCACTGCTAGTGGGGCTTGGCCAAGCAGAGACCTGTCGGGAGAGCTGAGAGATCACAAGAGTCATTAATAGAGCCCCAACAGCAGCTTTACAAGGCTGGCAACAAACCTGCTGCTTTTTCAGCACGACTTATTCCATCTGACCCTGCAGCTCACATCCTTCTCCCTCCCTCCAAGCTCATGGAGCCCGTTGTGGTGGGACCACGGCTCTGGCAGAGCTTCCTGGCACTCCCCATCAAGTCAAAGCCACCAACACTCAGGTACCTCCAGCCCAGGCAGAGACTTTCCTACAGCATCAGAGGARAGTCTGCATACCTGAATGAGCTCCTCCTTGGAGCTGAACTCCGAGGCCATGACGTTCTGGCCRTCCACCACGCGCGTGAGCGAGATGTGCAGCCGGCCCGAGGCCAGCAGGTAGGAATCCTCGGGCAGCATCCGCTGCAGCACRGCCTTGATGTTGGCCAGCAGGCTGCACTTGGGAGAGAGGGGGCCCAGGATGGTCTTCCTGACTTCTGCTGCCAGGGCAAAGAAAAATTCCTTCAGGTCATCTGAAAGAGAGGTAGGGGGAGAGATGGAGAGAAAGTCAATATCCCTGCTGCACTAACAGTTATATTTTTAATCCTATTTTTAATACTCCTCGCAAATAAAGCCCCTTGCAGCCCCTCTGTGGGAGCCCAGGATGATACTGCTGCTACACTGGGGGACGTTGTTGCAGGGCAGAAAGGGGGACATCAACCCCATAATGCCCTCAAAGGACATCGTATCACTGTGTCGCCCCACTGGCGAAATCCCTGTCTGCACCGGAGATGGCTCCTCGGGGTGTTCCAGGTGGGGATTAGGGACAGGCTCCAAAGAGCCCCAGGAAGGGGGACACGGGTGCAGACACTGAGTCATCCACGACAATGTGACTTGTGCAACACATTCCTGCCTTCCACCTCCGGCTTTCCACGTGGGCAGCCCCGGGCTCCCCGGGGAGCTGGGCCGGCTCAGGAGTGAGCGCGGGGGGCACCTCCTCTGCTCGGGGCTTTCCTGCGGGCCGGCTGTCCTGGCTCCACGGTGCTGGGATTCCCGGCTCACCCGAGCTCCCACGGCCACCTCCGGGCTGGTGTTAGCAGGCAGTGCATGCGTCTGCGCATCCCAGGAGCGGGGTTAGAGGAGCAGAGCCCCGGAGCCCCGGCCGAGGGCTCAGCAGACTCCTGCGGTGACGGGGAGGAAGAGGAGCGCAGCGAACCCCGCGGGCAGCCCGGCCCCGGGCTCGGAGTTCGGTCCCTTTGCTGACATGGGGAGCTCACCTGGGGCAATATCCCACCTTGGGGGTTAAACTCGTGCGGTAAAAGCTCATCCAGCTCCAAAGTGCGGCAGAGCCGTCCTTGCACCCGGGTGGGCTCCCTGGGACCCCGCACCGGGCCGGGTTCGGCACCGGGGCTTTGTAGGGGCAGAGGTTTCCGTGCTGTCTCATGGGATTGTGTGGACAGACAGACGGATTAGGTGGAGTGTCCCGAAGGCAACTGGAGCAACGCAGGCATTAAGAGGGGTTATGTGTGTTTGAGCGGATGCCGAGGCCATGTGGGGCGACGATTAACACGCCGAGGGGTCACACGGGTCCGCGGGGATGCCGAAAGAGCCGGGCGCACCCCAGGGAGGTGGGGAACCCACAGTCTGGCTGCTCTGTGGCCTGGAAATGGGGGAAAACCTGGAAAAACTGCCCACAAGCTGCCGGGAAGGAGGTGAGAGCCGAGCCCAGCTTTGGGGGCTTTGGCTCTGGACGGGGCTTTGGCTCGGGGTGAGTGAGGGTGACCCTGTCAGCAATGCTGTGACTGTCCCTGCCTGCACCAGCGTGGTGACAAGCCTGTCCCCAGGAGGTGACCTGGGGGGTGGCAGAGGACAGCCTGGCTCAGGGAGCTCAGAGCTCCTCACCCAGCCCAGGGCAGGGGACGGGCACCCCACTGCAGCCACCGCGTGGGACACCAAACACACCTTTCACCCTCTCTTTGCCCCAATTGTCCCCAGTGTGAGTCTGACAGAGTTTGCGCCACGTTCATTTTCCTTATCAGAAACCCAACCAGAGTCATCACTGCCCAAAATGTCTTCTCTTCCCCTGGGGAAGATATTTTGGGCACAAGATCCTCTCAACCCCTCTAAGTGGACGGTGCCTTCCACCCCCCACGGCTGCATGGACGGGCTTTGGGACACCTCCCAGCACCCCCAGACCTCAGAGCAGGAGGGATGGGGATGTGCCCCTCCAGCAGGAGCAGGAGAACGAGCCAATGGAACGCAGGTACCTCCGGATTTCCCCGTGCAGCATCTGCACGCTCAGACCTTTCAGCCGACGCCACCCAAAGCCGCGCCCGCTGCCCAAAGTGCCGACGCCTCGGCCTTCTGTAAGGCCTCGTGAGCGAGGGGAGCCCCACCAGCCCCACAGCCCCACCAGCGCCCCGAGGCATCGGCCCCCGGGTTTATGGAGCCAAAGCCCTCCCCTGAGGAGCCGAGGCCTTTCCTTACCGAGGCTGATGCCGCACACGACGGCGGCGGCGATGAGCGACCCGGCCGAGGAGCCGTAGACCTTGCAGGCGGACTTGAGGAGCTCGGGAGCCAACTCCAGCAGGGACTGCACCACCCCAACCTGGTACAGGGCCAGGAAGCCGCTGCCCGAAAAGGAGAGGGAGAAAGGGGTGCTGGAAGCCCGGAGATCCTCCACAGCCATCCCGGGATCAAAGCGGCGTATCCGGCTCGAGGTCTCTGGTTGTCCTTTTTCACCAGGTGAACCTCAGGCTCTCTTCTCCTCTGCTCCTCTGCTCATCTCTGGCGGCAGAGGAGTCCAGAAGATGGATTTTCTGCCTCCTTTATGACAGCTCCCCGAGGTGTTGAGATTCGTGAGCTATTTTAATTGCTGCCTGTGCTAAAAACAGAAATTTTCCCCTGATCAAAACAGCTCTTATAATCCTCGACCACAGGCAGCTCAGATGCTCAGGGCTGAATCAAGGCTCCCCTCTCATGCCAAGGGGTCTGCAGTGCCCCAGGAGCCCTCCTGGAGATGGTCCCGGCGTTGCTGTGCCTGTCACACTTGGAAACATCCGTGCAAAAATTCCTCTTTGCTTCGTGCTTTCTTCATCAAAGGGTGTTTTCCTMAATAGGATTCTCCATCAATCCCAGCTTAGGCACAGCTCAGTACTGAGTGAGTAAAGGCTTGTATAAGACACTTAAAGCCAGAGGGTGTTACACAAGGGGTGGATGCGGGGCGTTACGCTGGGTTAGGTTTGGAAATATTCCCTAGATTTGCTCCCTGCTGGAAGAGTTTTGTCCTTGCCTGACTCTTGGATACTGTTTGAGTGGGCAAAAACCGAAGAGCTGGATTTGGTTTCCTCTCCACCCTCAATAAGGCCTGACAGCAGCACCACATTCCCCAAACCTGTGGTTGTTGAACCAAACCCAAACTGTCTTTGGACTGTCTGCATTGCCTGGGGATAGTTAAAAAAACAGGGAGAAATGCAGTATATTTTTAATCTTTTCAGCCTTAATGATCCAATGCTGCTACCAACATACAGAATACAAATTGCCATTTTAACAGATGTATTTATTAACTATTGGTAAACACTGTGTTGCTTCTGTTGTCCAAATCCACAGAGCCTGCACACTGAGAGTAAACATTGTGTAGGTTAAAACTGTGTATATACACAAAACCTGGGCACGTGGGTAAGGAACAAGCTCCCCTTGCCTGTGTCCGTGCACCAGCCTGGCCAGGGCAGTACAGGGAAACACAGGATGGTCCCAGCATCCTGAGGCAGCCTTTGCAGTGCTGGTTCACCCCAAATTTTCATACATTTTTCCCTGTCCTCTCCAGCCATTGCTGTGTCCCCACAGCAGGAACRGTGTCCGGGGAGCAGAGCCGCCCACGCTGATGTGCAGGATGTCCCTGGGTTGAAGAGCCACAGGAGCTGCCTGTCAGCAGGTGGGCATTGCCTGGGACCCCCAGGTAAACGTCACAGCACGGCCAGGGCTGGTCTCTGGTGCTGCCTGGATGCCGGGACACACAGGAGCACATTGTCAGCTCCAGGATATATCTAATAGTTATTGGGATGATCCTGGAGGTGAACAACTSCCTGAATCATGGCTTTTTGATCCACAGCCTTACTGGGGCCCCTAATTTCTGGTCTTTCCAGTGTCTGCTGTTTCACATTATCCCCTCGTTGGGTGAGTCTCCGACAGGTCCTTCCACCCATTCCCRGAGATATCAGAGCTTTGATCTGTGTGATTCATGCCAC
The DNA here is from genome assembly GCA_018881555.1 of Amblyornis subalaris. NCBI lineage: Eukaryota > Metazoa > Chordata > Aves > Passeriformes > Ptilonorhynchidae > Amblyornis > Amblyornis subalaris. Next base: position 2,094,658 of record JACAXG010000081.1, on the reverse strand, counting down.
GGCTCCTCTGGTCCTTGGGAAAGCAAATCCCTTCACTTAAAGGACTTTTTTCCAGCACTTGATGAAGGTTGATGAAGGACAAAAGCATCACCTCACACCACGGCTGGTCCGAACACGCCAGGGCATCGGAAGTGCACCGGTGTTTGCACACTGGAAAGAGTTGTTCCCATGTTCCCCGTGCATGAACTGTTCCCGTTGTTTGCCTCAGGCCCCCGGGGCATCCAACAGGCTCGGCATGAAGAGGTGTAGGATGCTCCTGCTTCACGCRGAGCTTGCAGCTCCTCGGCCGTGCCCAGCCCCGACTGCCAAGATTTGAGAAAGGTACAAATGATCCCACAGGGCCTGCAGGAACACGCTCCTCCGTCCACACGTGGCCCCGTCCTGCACTGAGCCACGGAGGCTTCTCCAGGAGGGCCGAGGTGCCAAACGTGCCCTGCACCCTCCCCTCCTGCCAGCACCACAGCCCGGGACAGCATCCAGGAGGCATCATCCTGCCTGGCTCAGCTCCATGCTCCCGTGAGATGAAACCTTGTCATCATCCTCTTAGTGACAGCAAATTTTGCATTAATTGGCTCATTAAGTGCCGGGCTGATTTCCTAAGCTGCCCTCCCCCYCGGCGCTCCAAAGCAGGATTAGAGGGGACTGACGACTTTGGAGAGACAGGATGCCGGCAGCAGCCCGGGATGGTTTGGGGAGAGAGCCCCCGGCTCCCCCTGAGCACCGGGTGGGCCGGGGGCTGTGCGGGGCCGTGTTTTGCCCGTCAGGATCGGGGCCCAGATGGCCGGTGTCCGTGATCCGGGGATTTTCGTGCGAGGCGATTGTCTTCGCTGTGGGAAGCCACAACAGGGTGTTTAGGGAAGGATGAAGGTAATGCCAAGAGCTGGAAGCGGCTCAAACCCCCAGGACTAATAACTTGCCCTGCTTTAAAACCTTCTTAATATCTTCAGTGGCCATAGGCAATCAGTTCTCAATTTTATAACCAAGGCATTAATCCGAGGTGCTGGAGTCGCTCACAGGAAAGGACCTGGGCTGCAAAATCTGCCAGCSCTGGGGTGCTGCACTAAGGCAGCTGTGGCTGCTCCCAACCCCATCCCACCATGGTTGGAGCAGCATTCCTGCTTTGGGTTGGATTTTTCGGGAGCAGGAGTCTCTTGTGCAAGCGGCTGGGCAGGTTTTGCTCCTCGTTCCCCTGGYACTGCTGCCCCAAGGGGTGGGAACAGGTCCAGCGACCACAGAAGGAGGGGCTCAGCTGTGGTCTTGGGAATAGCACAGGAGAAGGGAATGGGGGCGATGAGTTGTGTTCCTCTCTGGTGTCTCACCTGGCAGGTGCATCCCACATGCTGATGGAAGATGATGTCTTCTGGGATAGGGAATATCTGATTTTCCTCTGGGGAGTCAGCAAGGAGACAGAGCCCTTTTCTACTCCATGCAAATCCCAGCCCATCCCTGGCACTGCAGGAGGTCAGATGCAAAACAAATTGGGACATCCCGTGACCCTCTAACCACACTCCCACCACATCCCCAACACCAGCTCACCCTGCCCTGGTCACAGCCCAGCACAGTCCCTCGGGCTCTGGGCAGGGATCGGGAATGTTGGGACGGTTGCAAACAAAGGGCAGTTTCGGTTTCTCCTGCAGTAAAGCTCTCCCAGGTTGGTTCCCGTCCAAAAGGAAGAAGTGCTGATGCTGCAGTTGTTGTTGGCAGGAGCCAGCAGTGGGATTTGATGTTTTTCACAGTTCTAATTACCCCGGGCTAAATTAGATGGAGCCCCTGCAAGGTATCCTCCCTCCCTCGGCAGTGTTGACTCCACCCTGTGTCCATCAAACGAGTCCCTGGAGGCTTTGGTGATGTGGATCTGGTGGGGAAGGGCTGCTTCTGTTCTGGAAGGGCTCTTCTTCTCAATTTTCATTTACKTAGGGTTTTACAAGGATTGAGAAGGTCAGATCCTCTCGGAGAGAAGGTGCTGGGCAGGCCTGGGCTGTCACCGGTGGCCCACGGGGCACTGTCACCCCACACATGGCACTGACACAGACCCACAGGTTTGTTTGCCACCACCATCACCTTCAACCCACTAGAACACCCCTCCTGCACGCTGCAAACCCCAAAGCTTCATCCCTTTCACCCCAGGCCGGGTCCAACCTTGCAGGGGAGATGCTCCTGCTGGTGCCACCACACCGAGCCCCGGCAACCTCCCCAGCCCAGCCCCGAGCTGCCTTAATCCATGGCCCTGCTTAGGGGTCTGGGCAAAGATTAGCTGGGAACATTCCCAGTGATTAGGGTTTAAATCGCTTTGACATTTCACATCTTCTTAGAGCTCACAGGTGAGACCCTGGCAGCTGCAAATCCCCTCAGTCCTCCAGCTCCTGCACCGCTCGGGAATGAGCTTTACCCAGTCCTTGGTGTCAGATCAAGCTGCTTTGGGCAGTAAATCTCCTTCTGCTGGAAAGAAAATGCCTATAAATTCTAAAAATGGCAGGACAGCGCCGTGTGTCTGCTCTAAGAGTCCCTTGTGCCACTTGGAAGGGAAGTCCCTTGGCTGGAAGGGAGCAGCCCACAGCAGCTGCAGCAAAGCAAACGTTATTCCGCCTATAACACAACACCCAGCAGACGAGCCTGGCTGGCATTTAGGCACCAATTTATTTGAGGTTTAGGGGGTTTTTCCGAACTGGATGCTTGGCTGACAGCAGAAACTACAAAAATTACGTTGTACATTCACGAATACATTTAGAAAAGGAGGTCAATAAATACRTGTACACGAACACCAACGATCCATGAGGTTCAACACAAGCACTTGGCGGGAGCTGAAGTACAAATACAGGGTGAGATCTGGGCTCAGTTTGAGTGACAGACTCTTCACCCCCAGCCAGGGGGGGTTTGAGCCTTTCACGCTGCTGGCGCCGTCGTGGGGGTTTTCCTTCAAAGATTTTAAATCCACGGCGGAGAAGTTCCCCCCACGTCCAGGTCACCGTCAGGGCTTGYCCTCCCTCCCTCCAGTAAATCTTCATCCTCGGGTTCCCGGGCCCCACAGGCCCTCGGCAGCACCGATGTCAGTCCGGGCTGTCACAGTGGTCTGTCCTGAGCTTCTCTCTGCTCTGCTGAGACAGAAGGAACCATTCATAGAATCGTGRGATGCTTTGGGTTGGAAGAGACCTTAAAGCTCATCCCGTTCCACCCCCTGCCATGGGCAGGGACACCTTCCACTRWCCCAGGYTGCTCCAAACCCCGTCYGACCTGGCCTTGGACACTTCCAGGGRTGGACAACCACAGCTTTCCTGGACACCTGCCCTAACTCTGCTGGGAGCTCAGCCCCAGGCTCATCCTCCTCCTTACCTGGAGAATTTTGCCATAGGGTGCAGAGGGATCYTCCAGGTAGCGGGTGCCGAAGCCCATGATCCTGTTCACTGCCTGGCTGCAGATCCCGGCCACCTTGGCCGTGAGATGGACCGTGTAGGCAAAGTGGATCTCGTGGGGGTTCACATCAGGCCTGCTGGCTGTCACCTCCCTCTGGACGTAGGCATCAGCCAGGTTCTTGAAGGAGCTGTAGGACATGTCCCTGAAGAAGAGCTGCAGCTGCGTGTCCTCCCTCACCTGGGGAAGAGACAAGGGATACTCGTGGTGAGGGAACGGCTCCGTGTGTCACCCTCGTGCCGACGCCTTCACTCCGCACCAGGACTGCAGCTGGGGGAGGACGGACGGACAGGCACGATCACACCCAGGCGAGGAGTTAAAAGCTGTCATTTCCTTGATTTCACTGGTTGTTTTCCTGCCCTGGGGAACTCAGCTGTGCCGCTGTATTTATTTGACGGCAGCGCAGAGCTTGGCCCAGGTTCCCTCAGCCCCATCCTGCTGCCCACGGCTCTCACCTGCCTGTCCAGCTCATCTCCCGCCTTCYGCAGCAGGGCAACGATTCTCCTGATGGCTTCATCTGTAGAGAGAGATCCCACGTTATCTCCAGCCCTTTCTCCAAGCCTCACACACCCAGTTGCTCTGTTTAGCCCCCAGGAAAAATTCCCCGAGCAATGCTATCCACCTGCATCCCCCCAGAGCCTATTTCAGCCTATTGCCAAGTGCCTTGTTACCCTCAGCCAGAAAAACACGCTCCTGCCTTTGAATTTTGCCTTTTGTGTGGTCTAGTGGGAGGCATCCCTGCCCACGGCAGTGGGGCTGGAATGAGATGATCYTTAAAGTCCTTTCCAACCCCAAACCCATTCTGGAATTCTATGAATTTCCCTCTCCCCCACAATCAAACCCTGATGCTGAAAACCTCCCCCAAAGTCTTTGTCCGACCGTTTGGGGTCACAAAGCCCCCGGCTCAGGATTGAAGCAGGGGTTGGGTCCCGCGCAGGCTCTGCAGGGGGGCAAGCCTGGGGCAGGTTTGTTCCCAAGGCCAACACTCACCGACCCCGTCGGTGCCGGGCGACTCCGGGGGCTCCTGGGGCCCTCCTGCTCCGCGCCCCCGGCTCTCGCTGCCCTGCACGATCAGCCCGATCTCCTCCGACACTTGGGTGTAGTATCCATGGGGCCGCTCCTGCTCTGCTGGGACACAAACACACATCCAGGAATGAGGATGATTTTGGTCAGCAGTTGACCGGGAACACCCGGACGCGCGTGGTGCCGGTGCCCACCCGGATCAGCGCATTCCAAAGGCGAAGGAATGCGCTCCCTGAGCCGCAACCCAGCGGCTGCGACCTGCCCCGACTCTGCCGAAGCTGCTCAGAAATCCCCTGGGCAGCGTTTTGGCACGGGCAGGGCCGGGTGGGGCGGTGTCCCGCGGGCTCTGCCGCCCGCACCCATCCCCACGGCAAAGCTGGAGCAGCTTAATGCCGGCCCTGGAGGGGTTTAGGATCTAATCTCAGGTCTCGAATGCAAGTTTAAACTAAACCACCGTGACCCTTGGTTGCCAGAGGAGTAAAACCCGTGCTGGTGGGATCATCGCCAACAGCTGCTAACGGGCTGCCCTCTTTCCTGGGGCAGCGGGTTGGGATTGGAGTCTCCCAAACCTATCCCAAACCCGAGAAAACCCTGGGATGGGGGTTAGAAACCAGCACTGAACGTGGTGRCTTTCCCCAGAGAAGCCCAGCAGAGGTCCCGCTGGCGGGAGGGGTGGGTGAGGGCCGGGGTGGGGGTCCCACCTGGGGGGGCCGGGGCCAGGACTTGCCGCAGGGGGAGGCAGCCGGGCCGCTTGCTCCTCGCCCCGGAGCCCGGCTCTGCCCGCTCCTCCTCCCCCTGTTTCTTCAGGGAGAAAACCTTCTTCAGGCTGGGTTTCTTCTTCAGGGCTCTGCCCGCYGTCGGGGACGTGCTCGAGTCTACTCTCTGTTTTTTGGCTCCTTCTGGTTTGGAGCCCTGAGGAGCTTTGGCTTCTTTCTCCTTTGCTTTGTACTCTGTGTTTTCCTTCTGGTCCTCAGGGCTCTTCTTGAAGAAGAGATTTAAGACACTTTTCACCCAGGTTTGTTTGGAACCCAAAGAGCTTTTCGTGCTTTTCCTCTTGGGCTTCAGCCCCTCTTTAGGAACCTCCTGTGGAGCTTTGCTGTCATCATTCAAAGCCTCTTCCACGTCAGGTGCTTTGAGTCTCTCCTCCTGGTCCTTCTTGGGGCTATGTYTGGCACAGGAGTACGTGCAGAAGTCACTTTCTGAGCGTTGCAGCCCGTCCGTTTTCCTCCCTCGCCTCCCGTCTTTCTCCTGAAGGGTTTTTTTGGCCGCCGGGGAGTTCTCGTAGCAGCTCAGCGAGCGCCTGACGTAGATCTCCAGCACCTTCTTGGCCCCTCTCCTGTCCAGAGAGAGGATCTTGCCCGAGGGCTGCCTCGCCACGTCCCACCGAGGCATCTCCGCAGCCGGAGCCCGCGCATTGCTGGGGAGAAAAAAAACCCGTTTTCAGCCTGGTTTGTGCCTTCCCCAGGCTGCCACACAGCCAGGAATTCCTAATGGAATTGCCCCCCCCCATATTCTGGCACCCAGGGGTGCTGTGGGTGTCTGGGGTACTTTATGCTCCTGGTTAATGGTCAATCAGTTTTATAGTTGTTATCTGAGTGCTCCTGATGCAGGCCCATGTGGGGTTTTACGAGCACAGGCTCGCTGATAAAGGAACCGAAACTGTGGGGAGAGGAGAGTTGGGCTGGGCATGTCCCAGAGGGGAAGCCTGGTCATCACCCAGGGGGTTTCATCCAGCAAGGACATCACCCAGACACCATCCCATCATCCCACGGCAAAGCGTTCCCACACTGCGGTGGAAAACAGCACCCCAGGGACACCCAGTGAGCCACACAACACAGATTTTTGAGCATTTCCCCTGAAAGTATTGGCTGCTAACAATCCTTCCTCAACAAACCTGGGTGCTTCCAGCCCCTGGAGAGGCCAAGCACAAAGTGGGCTCTTGCAAATTCCCTCAGCCACCTTGCTCTGCCACAGCCCTTCTGTGAGCTCAGGGCTGTGAACGGAGCTCGGAGCACCAATCCCTTTTCCTTCACCCTTTTTCTCTACGTTTACAAGCAAAATCCAACAAAAGCTGTTGCTGTCGGAAAACCAGACAGCCATGATGGTGCTGCGTGCTGGTTTTACCTCCGAAACCAATTTCACCCTTCAAAGAACCAGACCCAAACCAGAATTTCTCCACCACTGAACAGCACACGGGGAGCCAGCACGGAAATCCGGCACAGTCGGCTGGACCAAGCGGCCTGGAGTGGGAATCAGCCTCTGCCCAGACTCAAAGAGCACCATCACAACGCACAGCTCCCCCACCCAGCCCACCCTGGCCTGCTTTTGGGATCAGAAAGGCAAGTTTCCTTCATCCAAGCCAACACCAGAGCCCACCAACCACTCCGTAATAAATCATTCCACTAAATATAATCACGGCACGGCCACAACCCCCATCCTACTTTGATTGATTCCCACACGTTGACCACACCATTCTCTATGTGCTGGTTTGGTTTTTACCTTTCCATCAGTATTCCCGCCCCTTTGGACATAGGCCAAGACCAGCTCCTGGGCCGCGGGCGCTGAGGGATCTCGGGCTCTCCTGGGAGGTGCCTTTTTATACCCGAGCTGGTGGCTGAGTTCAGTCCTATTTTTAGCAGCCACTCAGGTAGGAGAGCAGCCAGTGCTTCCGCCTGGGATCCCCGCTACCACCGCCCTCGCGGCGCAGGCCGGCGGGCGTGAGTTTCACCGGGGGAGAAAACCATTTCCTTATGACAAGTAACAGCAAAACAACATCGAATCACCTGTCACCTGCTGCGAGCAGCGGCCTTTGAGACCAGCTATCTCGGGCAGCTGTTTGGCTTTGGGCTTGGTTTGTTGTTTTTCGTGGGGCGTGATGACTTACACGGGCTCTTCTGGGTTGTTTTTGTTAGGGGAAGTCGCAACTTGCTCAGATGAGTGGGTTTCAGAGCAGGAAGCAGTGCCCTGCTCACATCCCGAGAGCTCCCAGGCTGCTGTTGAGGGACCTCAGACACTCTGGGACGCGGCACTGTCGGGTTATTGCCCAACTGTGGGCTGCAACACCCTTGAAACCCACGCTGGTGTCCTTCAGACAGCCCCTGCTCCCACCCTAAAACACGAACCAGCTCCTGCCCCGAACCCTTCCCACCCCCAGAGATCCCACTCGACCTCGCCCAGGGATGGAGCATCTCCCACCCGGCAAGCCTGCCCATCCCGACAGCCACAAACGGCGCTCGGGCCGGGCAAATCTGACACCAAAGCTCCGTTTGGCCCCAAAGCCGCCCCTGTGCCCCCTCCCGCGGCTGCGGCATCCTCCGGCAGGTGCTTCCCACATTCCCCATCGCCGCTTTGCCATCTGATGGCAAAATCCCGCACTGCAGCTCGCAGGGATGGGGCCGGACGCGGATGCTTTCGCCGGGCGGCAGCTGCAGGCTTTGGAAAACCTCTCTTTGGAAAACCCCTCGGAAAGATTTCCAGCCGAGCAGCGCTGCACGGTCTGTGTTCAGCTGGGATGATGTGCAGGTGTCTCCTGGGTAAAAATGGGCTTTTCCTGATGATGAGTTTGCCTTGCACTCAGAACACGCTGGGATTATTTATTTCTCTCTCTGCAAACTCTCTGTGCTGTAATTTCCAATTATTGGGAGAGATCCAGACCACGTCCCTCCATTTCTCCTGAGCCCACACGGCTGAATCAGAGCCTGGTATCGATTAGGAATTACCTGGCTCAGTTTTTCACCATCCCCATCTACTGATAAATAATTAAACCCTGGGTGAGGAGCTCCATGCTGCTCCCCAGCTCTTGTCCACATTCTTCCATAATCGAGTCGATTCCAGGGGCTGAGGGGGAGTTTCACAATCGATTTTGCTTGGTTTTTCCTGTGCAACGTCCATAAAACAAAAAGCCACATCCCCTCCCACCATGGGGCACAGTTTGGCCACCTCCAGTTTGGAGATTTTGCTCCTGGAGATTACCCAAGGCTGAGTCCAAACACCATCCCTGCCCACGGAGTGCTCCTCACGATTCAGCTGGGATCAGCATTGATGGAGGGCCTCTTCCAGACACAGCCTGAAGATGGGATACCCAAACTCCAGGAAAAATCCTGACCTGAACTGTGATTCTGGACCCAGACCTTCATCCAAGAGAAGATCCCTCCGGGGATTTGGGACATGTGCAACCCCAATGGGAGAAAAGCACAAGAAAAAGATGCAAGAGACTGAGATAAACCAAAAGGCCATTACCAGAGTGGGGGGAAGAGATCTGGATCCAAATTTTTCTACTTTTCTCATCAACGCTGGGGGAGAATGAGGAAGCTGGCAGGAAATGTGGTCAGGGGGGAGGGAGCACACAGTGCTGGGGTTGTTGTCTTTGGGCCAGTGATGTTGGAGGGAAAAGCAGAACTAAACCCGTGAGGGCACAGCAGGGGATAACCAGCTCCTCTGCAGGAAATTGCTTCAGAGGATGGAAAAACCCAAAGGAGAGGCATTTCCCCCGTGGAGCTGTGAGGTGCAGAGGGCTACAAGGGGCTCAGAAGAAGGCAGGGGTCAAAGCACACAAATTTCTTGGAAAAACACAGGCTGAGATTGGACATCAGGAAACCTCTCCTGGGCAGGAGGGTGGGACAATCTCAGTGGGTGTCTGGGGGGGTTGGGAACCACCAGCCTTGGAGGTTTCCTGGGCTTGGCCAGCCAAAGCCACAGCCAAGCACTGGGTTTTGTGTGGACCCAAAGGGGTGTTGGGGAGAACTAGAACCATCCTGGGGCTGTGAAGGAGAACCTGAACCATGCTGGGGGTGTTGAGGGGAACACCTGAACCGTGCCAGGGGTGTTGAGGGCAGCCTCTGCTCCCTGCCCCAGCCACAGTTTGGATGGAATAGATGGAACAGCCAGCACACGGCCTCAGTGGAAACCTCTCAGCCCAGTCGTTTGGTTCCTCTGATCCCAAAGGGTGGTGGGCACCAGCTCCCAAAGCAAATCCTCCTTTCCTCCAGCCCTGGGCCTGGTTTAGCTGCTTCCCCCTGTAGGTAAACAATGCGCAACGCCCTGCCCCAAACACCACCAGACGTGGGGCTGCTGAAGGGTGGCCGATGTTCTCCAGGGAGTGAAGCACTTGGAAAGCCTTGGGAAAGCCCTCACGAGGCACGTGCCTGCTGTTCCACTGTCGCTGACGTCCAGCCACACCCAAAGGCACCGGCAGCGTGTGCTGTCCCTCCCCACACCCCCACGCCAAACCGCCCGGCACAAGCAGCAGTTATTCCGTTGTTTACCGACAGGGATGGGTCCCCGTTCCAGGAAAACAGCAGCTTTACAGCCCTCCTCCTCTGTTTATCACAGGGATAGACACACATTGCCCCAGGACGGACAGGAAAGCTTCCTAGGAGCGTAGACAAAGCTCATCATTCCAGCCCATCCTTGCAAAAGTGCCCTTGGATTTTGACCCTCCAAGGTCACTCCGGAGCTGCAGCGGCACAAGGAGGGTTGAGGGCTTTCGGCAGCTTCCCAAGCTGGAGAGGAAGTCCCCAGCCAAGCCCAGAGTGAACTTTAGTCACCATGGGAAAAACAGGTGAGGAGAGGTCACCTCGCACTCCCTGCGAGCACAGCACGGGCACCGGGGCCACCGACGGGCACCTGCTCCCACCAAACCAACACGGGGGCTGGAGAAGGAATGGGATCCTCAGCAGGCAGCAGGGCTGTTCCCACGGCAAGAAAGTGGAGGGATGTCGTGTTAAGAGGAGATCGGGAAAAATACACCCATGGGTGCGTACCCCAGGGGCAGCACGGGGCCAGGATGGGACAGCTGCCAAGGAACGAGCTCTGCCATGCACCAAATCTGTCCCTCAGGGCTGGGCAGGACTTATTCTGAAGGATTTTGCCCCAAGAAAGATCTGGTTTGAGTCTTCCCTAGGACAAAAAGCACCCTTTGTGGAGGGAAGGATGAGGTCTGGGTGCTTCACTGCAGCTCCCTGGTGTGGTGCATCCCCAGGCTGCAGCTTGGTGGGTGCTGGGTAACCTCCAGGCCCCTCTCCTAGCAGGGATTTTGGCCTCGCTCCCTAGCCAGGATCTCCCCCAGCCTCTGACCTTACACTCACTTACCCCACTAGAACTTCTCATTTCCTTCTCTTCCACCACTCAAACTTTCAAGCACCTCTGTTTTGCCAATGAGTTGTGATATTTTTCTGGAAGTGAATCTCCTCAGCCAGTGTTTCCAGAGATGTTGTACTGCTGAAGTTTTGCCAACCAACCACCAGTCATCCCACCACTGCCTCTTGCTGCCTACAGCCCACCAGCATCTCCAGGCTCCAGCTGTAAAGTAGTTTTGGAGGAGCAGGACCAGTTACAGCCAAAGGGACTGTACTTTCAGGTTGGCAACAACCAGTTTTGGTGGAAACTTCATGGTGCAACCCTTTGTGCTGTGCTCACCCATCAGCTGCTCAGCAGCTCGGACTGGTGACCTCTGGCCTTAGGAGCTGCCAAAAGATGTTGGGGACAAGATCTGGGTGCCCACAGGAGCTGGTTTTAAATGAGGAAAGCTTGGATTTCCCAGTTTGAGACCTTCAACCTGTAAGAAGTGAGATTTTCAGCCTTACACAGTCGCAGGATTTTATTTCCTCTGTGGAAAGAAAAGTGAAAATATCGGTGCGTATTTTCCTTTTTAACACACACACACACAGACATTCTGTTTACTCCAGATATTCTGCTTCAAACTCTAAGCAAATAACCACATATCTGACCATGAGTGGGGTCATATTCATAACTAGCTTTGTTTCTTTTCACATTATTAAATCAGCTAATTACAAAAGTCATTACCTGGAGGGAAAGGAGTTAAAGTGAGAACCAGCTTAGGGCAACCGTGGAGCCTGGAGCTTCAGCCAGGCCTGACCCAGGCAGGTATTTCAGCACACTCCTCCCCTGAATCCCAGGAGCAACCTCACAGGAGTCAGTGAGAGTCCAGCACGCACCATTTCTGCAGTGCAAGTCCAGTTTCAAGTCAGGGAACAGGCTCGGATTCAGAGCAGCACATTCACACCCAGGGACAGGACTCGCTGCTGAGGCAGCTCAGCAGATGCTCCACCCAGAGCTCGTGCCCTGGTCTGCTCAGCACATCTCACTGTAAGGACAGAGTCATCTTCACCAGCAAGGCTGAACCTTAAAGACAAGCATGGAAATTCTCAGAGCAAAAATATCACCTTCCCTCCCCGAGGGCAGGAGAGAAACCAGCACGAGACCAGCCCACACCTTCACCGGCACCTTTGGGGCTGGGGGACAGTTTCTGGGTGTGTTTTGCTAATGAAGCCCCAGAGATGTCCCAGCTTTGGCTCAGGGCAGGGTTTGAAATCCAGGCCAGCTCCGTGGCCTTCTGTCCAGGAGATGCAGGAGGCACCAGCAGTTCCCAGCAGAGAACAAGTCTGTTGTGATGCACTGAAGTGAAACCTCCAAAGACTTCCTACGGTGAAACCTCCAGTGAGTCTTCCTTCAAATCCTCATGGTCCTCGTTCTCCAGCTGCTCCAGTTTGCTGGATTTCTCATGGACAACCTCCCCAGGAGTCTTCAAAAACCTGCAATACATTTTTGTCGTGACTTTAAGGACACATCCCAGCCCCAAACCAGGCTGTAAATGCTGGAGTCCTTGCCCTCAACAAGGCCAGGCTGGACGGGGCTTGGAGCAACCTGGGATAGTGGAAGGTGTCCCTGCCCATGGCAGAGGGTGGAATGAGATGAACTTTAAGGTCCTTTCCAACCCAAACCATTCTGGGATTCTGTGATCAGCAGAGCTCTGGAGCTCAGAGAGGATTTGGCATCCTTGGGCTTTGCTGAGGATCCCAGCTCAGCACCCAGGAAGCACTGAGCTCCCAGCTGGCCCAGGACAGAGCCTGGACACAAACCCACTGGGGGATGCGCAGGGGAGGATGTTGCTGGATGAAGCAGCTGTCAACATCTGGAGCACATCACCTTCCCATGCCCCATCCGTGCTGGCCCACGCAGTTCATTTCTCTGTTCTGCTTCACCTCACCTGAACAACAGCTTCTGCCCTGGCTCCTTTTTGATGATGTTGAGTTTGTAGTAGTGTCTGAGCGCTCGTGACATCTTCTCATAGGTCATGTTCATCCGGTTCTGGAAGGAGAAGAGAGTTGTGGGGTGTTGAGTGGGGCATTCAGGCTGGGTTTGGGCATTGCACGCTGCAACAGCCATCATGATTTCCCTTCCAGGGGATAAGAAAGTCCTTTAACCACCAGCCTGGCATCTCTCACTAACCCTGCACCCACCCTGTCCCCCTTCCCAGCCCCTGGGCCATCTGCTCTGGGGAACAGGTCACGAGGGGGCCATGCAGAAGCTGAGGAGTGACAGATCTGTTCCCAGCTGCCTTTACCTTGTGGTTGCCCCAGAGCTGGGCCAGCCCGTTGGGGTTGACCACCCGGAAGACCTTGGCCTCCTTGTCCTCCCACCTGATGTAGGGCTCGTAGCGGCGGTCGGACAGGAGCTGGTACACGTATTCCCACAGCAGCCTGCAGTCTGGGAATAACGGGGGATGGACGGTCACACAGCTCCCACCGCGCTCCAGGGAGGCCGGGGCAGCAGCAAGACTGCTCATTTAGCAGGGACAGTAATTACAAGAAGAGCCCAGAGCTCATGCACAGCACTCCCACTGCGAGATCTCCAGCAGGAACCACAACTGTTCAGGTGGAGAAGCACGGAACGAAGGGAAGGGAGGCAGATGGGCAGGCAGGACAAAGCACCATCTCGTCTCCCCAAGGAACGAGGCTATAAATTCATAATCACCTGCAATTTTCCCATCCACTGGGGCCGACAGGGCTGCGGGAAAGGAGCAGATGGCCCCTGGCCTGCAGCTGCTCTCCGAGCCGGGGTGGGAGAGGTTCAGCGGCTCCGCGGGGCTGCGGAGCAGGGGCTGCCCTGCACAGCCCAGCCACGAGGAAACGGCGGCCGGGGCAGCCTCGGCACTGCAGTCTGCACCTGCAAAAACCCCAAACAAACACCCCCTGGCACATTAGGGCCGGTCCAGAGCATTGAAACAGGAGGGGAGGGGCAGCCCAGGGTGGTTATCAGCCTGGTACCAGCCCAGGCAGAGGAGGAGGCTGCTGAGGAAAGCCTGGGATTTTCCTCAGGCAGGAGGAGCTGAAAGTCCAGGAGGGTCAGAGGGGATGCCAGGTAGGGCAAGGGTCAGATGCAGAGGGAAAACTGAAACAGGAAAATGCCCCGGAGCACAGGCACCCCCTGGTAAATTGTTGTGGGGACTTAATATGGTAATTACCTTACACATGAACCAGCAGAAGAGCCCAGGAAAGCATTCCAGATCCACCTCCATGCACAGCCAACCTCTGACACCAACCCAGCCCCACCCTAACTCCTACCTGGAGGGCACTAAGAAGCCTCACTGGCCCCCACCAGGCTCACCTGGGGCCTCTCCCCACCCCACCCACTGGCCCGGAAGCTCCGTGTAAGCTCAGCCCTGGCTCCTCAGCCCTGGCTCTTCAGCCCTTTCACGGTTAAATTGCAAGCCTGGTCTCCATCAGGGCTGTGCCTCTGCCTGGCTATTGACCCTCCCTGATCCAGATCTCAGACTGCATGTAGACTTCTTAGGGAAGTCACAGCCTTGCCATGGAGCCCCTGGTGCTGCCTAGGACTGGTTCTGACCCGCTTCAGCACTTCCCAGATGGGACTGGACTTTGTTGGGCCTGGTTGCCTCTCTCAGGTGGTATGGGGTGGGTTCAGCAGGCTGAGCTCCAAACCCCAGGTGTGTGGAACCCACTGGGGCTGAGGGCAGGTTCTGCCTGATGGACACTGCCATTCTCCATGGTAATTTTCTCCCACCTTACCGTCCTCCGTGCTCCTGGCATTCCCGAAGGGTGAGTTCAGCAAAGGGCTGCACACCAGAGCTCTCCTCCGAGTCTTGATGAACTGGAGTATTTCATAAAGCACATCCCCTGCAGGGAAGGAAGCTCTGCTCAGAAGGTTTTGGATGGTAGTCCCTCTCACGTGACATTGCTGAGATTCTGAGCTGCAGAGCACGAGGTCATTCCCCATCCCAAAGCTTTTGCAGTCCAGATGGACCAGAGGAAGACAGAGAGTTGTCCTCATCTCCAGCACAAAGCCYGGTGTGCTGGGACCCACCCAGCCCCTCTGAGCAGAGCACAGCCTGTGCTGGGACGATGCTCCCAAAGAGCCTTGCCCTGGCTCTGACCTGAGCTGGGAGCTCGGTGTCTGAAGTCGTCCTTGGTGAGGATGCACAAGGCTTTGCCGTTCATCTCAAACTTGCTCTCGTCCGTCGGCCGCAGGGAATATTCCTCCTCAGCCCATCTCAGCCAGTGGATCACGTCCTCCTTGCTCCACAGCGAGGGCTGGATTCCTGAAACCAGGAGCAGCCTCTGAAGCAGCTCTGTCTCCACCCTCAGAACTGCTGAGGGGCACGGTGGGGCTTCCTCTCCATCACCAAACTTGCCCTCTTTATTAACTCACAGGTCAAAAMCACCACAAAGACAGAAAATGAACCCTGATGACACCTTGCCCCCTTGCCCTGGGCTATACCCACCATGTCCCACCCTGGGGGAAGTCCTTTTTTGAGCAGCATTCACTTGCTCCACCTCTACTCACTCAGCCTCCCTGGAAGCTTGAAGATCTCCCCGGCGCTGAKGGGGGAGTGCCTGGCCTGGGATGGGGCTGGTAACAATGCTGCCACCACGGGGCTGGAAGAGCTGATGGCCACTTTGCCCTGGGGGAGAGATCAGACATATCAGTGGGGGGGAAATTCCCAGCTCTGATCCTGCCTTGGCTTTGGAGACGCCTCCACCTGCTCCAGTATTTTCTAACTGGTTTCTCATAGCAGCGTGCTGTGCTGTGCTGCCTGCAGCTCTTCAATGCATTCTTCCTCACATTCCTCCTCATCCCAGCCCCAGGATGGGTCTCTGGTTGCCCAAGTCAGCGTTAGTAGCCAGAGATCCCTCTCTTTCTCCATCTCTTTAGCAGAGGGACCTGCCCTCATTCAGGCTCTGGCTGGGGGTTGTCCATCCCCACTGCCCACGGCTGCAGGGAAGCAGAGGATGGAGCYGAGCCTGGCAGAGCCTGCAGTGCCTGCGCTGGCTCCCAGCTCCTGCAGGACCCTCAGGTGCTCGTTGGATACCCAGGAGAGCACTTCAGTTCTTTAGAGCTGTGAAAATAGAGCTTATGAAGAGAAATCTCTCCCTTTATCCCCAGTGACCATTTGGGCATAAGTGGAAATGGCCATCCCATGGTTTAGGGAGATGTCCACTCCTCTTGCTCACTGGCCATTAAGTTCCAGCCCCTCGAGAATCACTTTTCCCCTTCAGCCAGAGCATGTGAGCCACAAGGGAGCTCAGATCCTGCTCTCAGCCCCATCTAGATCTTGAAATATTACTGGCAGCCAAGCAGATAATGTTTCCCCTTAAAAACCTATTAATGTGAATCCCAGCAATTTGTCAGCTTCACTCACTGGAAAACTAACAGTTTTGCTGYCAAATGGTATTTTCTGAAGCAGTTACCAACTCTGAGCACTTCAGGCTCAGGCAGGTTTTTGGAGGTGGTTTGACTGTGTGTGGAGGCAGAGCTGAGGACTCTAAAGATCAGGGGTGATGAAAATTACACTGACAGAGGAGATGGGAGTTGGACACTTCTTAAATGCAAAGATGAAGGTCCCAAAACCAGGAGAACGGGAGAAAGGAGCAATACACTGGATCCCTCCATGGAAAAATGCTTCCCTGGGAGTTCCAGCAGGAGAAAGGCAGAGGGGGTTTCCTCAGCAGAGGGACGATTTGGTGGTCTCTGGCTGCCTCTGGGTTGGATTTAGCAAAGCAGGCAGCTGCAATGACACTGCATGAGGCAAGCAGGGAGACTCCAGAATAAACTCTAAGCAGGCTTGGCAGCAGTGCAAATTGTCTTTCAGATTCACTCTCAGCAGTAAGCCTCAGGGAAAATAAAAGTGAAAGAAATAAGCAGTGTATTTTGTCTAGAACTATCTAAAAGTTATTTAAATTTTCTCCATTAGGTGTGACTCTCTTACAACGAGATTTACAGTAAAACCAGAACAAATCTGGTATTTTTCTTGCTCCTAAAGTTTTCTAGGTCTTGAGATACATTTGGAATTTTTATTACTTTATACTGGTTTTATGTTCTTGCTTTTATCCCTGCTTAGCTGCTTTCAGACGTTTCCGAGACGGCTTTTCTTTGCTTCAAGAGGAAATACTGTCCTGGGAGGGGGGAARGTGAGAAAAGGGGGGGTGAAAAGCAACCCCCAGATGTGTGAGAGCAGCTTTTTGCTCAAATGGGGGGGAACGGAGCCCCCCGGCTGCTCTGTGAGGCCGTTTGGAGGGGGTGGGATGGGGGGTTCCAGCCCCTAAATGACGGGAAGAAATCCCGGGAGGGGACGGCGAGGAGGGAGGACAAGGGACCGGGCCGGGTCGGGCGGCTCCTACCTGCATTCCCGGTGGCCGCGGGCGGCCGCTCCCCGCCCCGCTGCGAGCCGGAGCCCGGCGCCGTGAGGTCCCGTCCCCGCGGCCGCTGCGGCGCGATCCGGGCGAGAACCGAAATCGAAAGGAGCCCGAGCCCCGGGCGGCCGCAGAGCGCCGGGGGCAGCGCCGTTCCCCCCCCCGCCCCTCCCGGGGCCGTGACCCCGCGGCTCGTCCSGCTCCGCCTGGGAGTTCCCGATCCGCCCGGTACCGGGACGGCACCCGGTAACCCTCTTCTCCCGGGGGTCCCGGGGTTGGACACGCGGCTGGAGGCCGGAGGGATCCCGGGACGCGCCGGGAGCAGCTCGAACACCGGGGTTCATCCTTTCTCTCCGGGCGCGGCCGGAGAGCGACCCGGGGAAAGGGGGGGAGGCTGCGTCCCGGTCCCGGAGCACCGGGAGGTGCGCGCACACCTGTAAGGACCCACCTGCCCCCGCGCACACCTTGGGGTGTGCGGACACGCACGTGGCCGAGGTCTGCCCGTAACTGGGAGGCACTGGGATAGACTGGGAGGGGCTGGCAGGGGATTGGATGGGCCTTGAAGGAAATGGGAGGGACGAAAAGAGCATTTTTTTAGCAACAAAAAGGGGCCCTGGGAGGGAGCTGGGAGCGACACTGGGATAGACTGGGATAAACTTGGAGGGGACTGGATGGGATGTGGGAGCGACTGGGAGGCACTTTTRCGGACAAAAGAGGCACTCGGAGTGGACTGTTAGGACACTGGGATAGGCTGGGAGGCGCTAGGATAGGATTGGACGGGACTGGGAGGGACAGAAAGGGCACTTTTAGGAACAAAAGGGGAACTGAGAGCGACTGAGGGACACTGGGATATACAGAGATGGACTGGGAGGGGACTGGGATAGACTTGGAGAGGACTGGATGGGACTGGAAGGCACTTTTAGGAACAAAAGTGGCGCTGGSAGGACTCTGGGCTGGGCCGGCCTGGCCTGGGAGGGCTCCGCTGCCCCAGGGCACCGGCCCCCACGCCCCGCCCCCCTCACGCGGCCTCGTTCCCCATTGGCCAATTGGGGACGCCAATCACTCGGCGAGTCCAATCGCGCGGCGGCATGGGCGGGGGCGGGGCTCAGSGGCGCGGCCCCGCCCACCGCCCGCCTGAGGGAGCGGCCGCGGCGGGGACGCGGTGAGTGAGGCCTCGGAGGGCGCGGGGGCGGCCGGGGATCCTTCGGGGCTTTGGGGGGCCCTKCTCGGACCCCTCTGAGCCTTTAGGGTCCTTCCCAGCCCTCTCTGTGCTTTGAGGGCGGTTACGGGCTTGGGGGCGCCCGCGGTGCGCGGTGTGCCCGGGGAGGGGGGTCAAGTGGGAGGGCCTTCCCTGCCCCGCGGGCACAGAGGAGGGTGCGGAGCCGAGAGGGGCCTGGGGGTTACAGGGCATGTGGAGTAGAGGGCTGTAGGGCTGGGAGAGGTGTCTGGGGGAGTCACAGGGGGCTCCATTTTTGTGAATGGGCTTTGGAGGGAGCTGGGGGGGTCACAGAGGACATGAAGGGTGTTAGGGGACATGAAGAAGAGGGGTGAGGGGCTGTCTGGGGAGCGACAGGGGACTCCATTGTTGTTAATTTGCTTGGGGGGGGCCTCAGAGTCTTTGAGGGTGTTTGGGGACAGCACCTTGTGTGCACTGAGGGGGGAGCATCGGTGGGGCTGGGGGTGCCACCACCTTTTTTGTGTTTGCTCGGAAAGGAGGGTTTTGAGGTGTCTCCTACACTGAGTGTTTGGCAGGGGCTGGGGCTGTTATCCGCGGGTTCGTGCTGCAGCCCTGTGTCCCTGACGTGTCACCCCACTCCCTGGGCTGCGGGGAGGCCGGGGCTGTCCTGTGGAGAGGCTGCAGCTGTGCCCACCGCCCCCGGAACGGACCCAGCCTCCCCTCGGGGTGCTGCTTGGTCACACACCACCCTCCTACGCGTGTTCTGGGGCTGTGGGCTGCTGCGGTGTTATTCTTAAGCATGTTTTTAGGGTTGAGTTTACCTTCGTTTTCCTCCCTGCTTTGTGGCCCYACCGTGGTTTGAAAGGAGCAGGAGTTTCTAATGGGTTTTCCCCTAAATGGGTGAGTGGGTGAGACCTCAGGCCACCTGTGTTCMCAGGCACGTTTTTGTGTCAGCTCTGATCCTGCCTCTCTCTGTAGTGTCATCTTGGTGATCTGAGGCTTTTCAGGGAAGGGGTAGTAATAATAATAATAATGCAAACAATTGGGGATATGAGGTGTAGTAAGACCAAGCTCAAGGTGCTGCATCTGGGTTGGGGCAACCCCATTATCAGTCCATGCTGGGGATGAACAGATGGAGAGCAGCTCTGGGGAGAAGGAGTTAGGGATGAGAAGCTCGACATTCCCTGGCCACATGTGCTGTGCCCTCAGTCCTGGACTGATCCCTGAGCGTGGGCACCCGGAGAGGGGGGATTCTCCCCCTCTCAGGTGAGACCCCACCTGCAGAGCTGCCTCCAGCACAGGAGGGATGTGGATTTGCTGGAGCAAGTCCAGAGGAGGCACCAGGATGATCAGAGGGATGGAGCAGCTCTAATATGAGGAAAGGCTAAGGGAATTGTGTTTGTTCGGGCTGGAAAAGAGAAGCTTTGGGGTGAYCTAATTGTGGCCTTCCAGGAGCTGAAGGGAGCCTGCAGAAAGATGGATAGAGACTGTCTACAAGGGATGGAGTCAYAGGACAAGGGGGAATGGCTTCACACTGACAGTAGATTTAGATTGGATATTAGGTAAAAATTCTCCCCTGTGAGGCCCTGGCACAGGTTGCCCAGAGAAGCTGTGRCTGCCCCATCCCTGGGTGTGTCCAAGGCCAAGTTGRATGGGGCTTGGAGCAACCYGGGATAGTGGAAGGTGTCCCTGCCCATGGCAGGGGGTGGGACTGGATGAGCTTTAAGGTCCCTYCCCTCCCAAACCRTTTTGGGATTCTGTAAAGCTGGAAGGTTGAGAACCTCTGCAGGGAGAGTGTTTTGAATTGTTTTGCCAGGATTGCTGCAATTCAAATCCTGTTGTATCTGCAGATTATGGCTTTAAGGAAGTTCGCCTGTGGTCCCTGTGAGTGCCTTATCCTCACCTCAGTCCCAATCCTTCCTGCTGGCATTAGCAGCAATCACCAGCGGTTCATTGGAAGGAAGTTGTGTCTGGGAATCAAAGGGAAGGCTCAGCTTTCCCTGTTAAGGTGTGTCCTTGTTTACCCCGTGCAGGGGCTGTGCTGCTGCACTGCTCACAGACACCTGGATTTGAGGGTTATAAATACCTCAGTCATCAGTTCACAGAAGCGTTTTCAGTGATCTGAGCGTCAAAACATTGAATTATTGGGGTCAGGAGCTGTGGGTTAGTGTGTAGGCAAAGCTGCTTGTGAAAGTTATTTTTCAGACTGGATTTCCATGTGCCTTTATTATTATTCATTCTGTTTAGGGAAGCAGAAACCTTTTACTAAAATAAAGACTGTTTATACCATAACTCTGCACTTACATCACTAACAAATGCTCTTCTGCAAAGCAGCCTGTACTACAATTGCCTTTATTTTCTGTAACAACATCCACGATAAGGAGTTTTCTGTGCTCTGACATAATGGCTGAAATGCAGCAGTTTATGTAAACTAAGTGAAGCCTGTGCAGAAGGCTGTGTCTAGACTTATTTCAGCTTATCTTAAAGCAATTAAGAACAGGTTAAAGTAAGTTCTGCTGTCATGGAAATAGGTGTGTCCTGATTTATTGGTGTTTGTTTCAGGAGAGACTTATTTGCAGCGTATTAAATGGTTTTTGATATCTTTTGATGGTATYTTCTGCTACTAGAGTTGAAGGGGATGAGTTTTGTGTTTGATTTGGGCTTGAAAGGAGTGATCTTTCTGGTAGGAGTTCATCACATCATTTTATTTTTTGGGAGCTTTAGCTTTTGTGGTTACTCTGTATAAATGAGTGGGGTTCAGTGAGCCCATACGGGCTGAAGGGGCAGCTGGAAGAAGTTGTAGATGAAAGAGCCAGACTGGTTATTTCTATCCTTCTCAACAGAGGTGAGAACCAAGCAGCAAAGTCATTTGAGCTGTTCGATGTAGATTGCATGTGCACAGAGGCAGAGAAAGGGATTGGGGGTTTTGGGGGGCTTTCTTGGGGTTGTTTATTTTCTGGAAAGGTTTTGAGACACTTCTTGGAGTGGAAGGTAAGACAGTRATTCCAGAAGTCTCGTTACTGGTTGTGCTAACAGAAATGTATCATCTAAGATCCATCTAAATTTGTCGGATGTGTCCAGTGTGAGATCACTCAAAGTTACACTTTATTTCCCTGTGCTCCAGGGGTGGCCTTACCTTACCTGAGCTGTGCACACCAMTAATCTGTATTTGCAACCCCAAAGTATTTTTAACCATCAGAATTGAGAAACCCTCTTACTTCAGCTAATTTGATCATAAATCTGATCTTACCTCAGTCTCTTTGAGGTACCTTCATGTCTTGCCATGTTCAGTCTTGCCTTCTCAGAATCCGAGAGGTTTCATAACTCGCTTGGAGTTTTCTGTTCAGGGTACTGTAACACTTCTTTTGTGTGGTGACTCAGTTTACAGGTCATGAAAAGTAAGAATCAYCATCTCTTTTTATTAGTTGATACTTTCAGCCCCAAGTTAGGGCCATGCCAGGATGTGTTTGTCACTCAACCTCATCTTGAACCCATTCCATGTGCCCAGGACAGGCAGCCAAGYGTTCAGTTCACAGTGTAGCAGTGCAGTCAGGGGAAGCAAAGTATAATATTGTTTAGAAGTCTTGCTATTAATTCTACTTAAGCACCTGAAAACCCATAAGTAGAAAATTTGGGGGTAGAGAAAAGTAAATAAGACTTCACCCTTTGTAATGAATTTGCTGTGAGGCTCCAGTGCTGTAGTTAACAMCACCTTTGTCCCCCTTTGCCAAAAGCTGTGATCATAAAGGGACATTGGCCAAGCACTGGGACTGGATTAATAATTGCATCACRGAGGTGCAGAGTCTCTTAGGAAAGTCACTGCATGATGAGAGGCCAACTCAGCAGCCAGATAACTTGGGAAAGGAGCCTTGCAGCATTCCCCGAAATAGCACGGACCTGTGCACTCTGTTTGGTACCTGTGCTTGCCAAAGCCACTGTCAGGAACTCTTCCTCCTTCTAGAAAGTCAAACTCTGCCTAATAAATGCAAAGTGAGTCTCCCTAAAGCTTCAGCCTGAGATGGGCTCTGGAACTGCTGTGTTCTGCTTTAAGATCCCAGAGGAGTGTGTGGGTAATGAGCTCTTTCTTTACAAGAAAAATGCTGAGTTGGTGCCTGCTGATAAAGGTCGCTTGAGCTGTCTAAAGGATCTCCTGGTTTTTAAATGAATTTCTTAATAAAARGTGAATTTAGCCAGAAGATCAGTTCATTGCTGGCTAATTTAACCCACATCCAGACAAGCARCATAATGAACACCTTTTCTGTGGGGCAATGTGAAAGGATGGGGAACCACCATCATTTTTTTCCTTCACTTTATTCATAAATAGCATAGCCACAGCCAGCAAAGTTTAGAAATTACCAGTTTGGTAACATGAACATTTTTGTAGAAACARTGTGATTGCAGTGTCTGGTTTTGGGGGAGACCTGGCCAGGCTGCTGATGGAAGCCCCTCTGATTGCAGGTTTCTGATCCCACGTCCCCTGCGATTCCAACGTGACAGTCGGGTAGCGCTGCTGGACCATCTTCTGCCAAGGYTGGTACAGTTGTGGGTTCCTGGCTTTTGGAAGGCCTTGCCATGTGAGTTGTTTACTGAACAGCCTCCCTGTTCTGAGCCAGGACAGTACAGAGAAGCTGGGACTTCTAATCCAGGCAGTGGGGAGGGGATGTGTTTGGGAGTGTTACAGGGCACTAATTACAGGTGCTGAAGTAGCCGAAATCCTGGGACCTGCCTTCCCTGYGTCATTCCTTCAGTTTTCACAGCCATTTCTCCTCCTGTGTCTTGCTCCGGTTCTAATTTGCAGTCACAATGTGTCCTCTAGCCTCAACAGAGCCTTTAGACTGGCCCCTGTGGGCTTTGGATCCACTTTCTGGAGCACAAAAGAGGACTAAGGACTTTTGAAGGGCAGCTGGTCCATGAGCACAGGCCTGAAATTGAGAAGGAAAATCAATGGCTGTTAGTCTTGGAAGCAGCATTGAACATGGGCTGTAGTCACTGAAGCTCAACATTCAGTAATTYCTTCTGCAATTTGGGATTGTTTTTTTCTTCTTGCCCTCAGAACAACCTCAAATGTGTTACGTGCAGCTATTAAAAATGGTGTTAATCCATGGATTGCTCCTGGGAGCAGCARTGTTCAGTCATTGCATTGGTTTTGCTACTAAACACACAAATATAGAAATACCCTTGTGAACTATAAAATGTAACAGCTCATATGTACCCCTCTGTGAGAGTGACTGGAGAGTTACTCAGCTGTTTACTGAGAGAATAAAAATCTGCCTGAGATTCAACACAGAAATAGCCAAAAGAAGCAATAAAAAAGGGGTGGTGGAAATGGACTAAAGACAGAGAAATGAGAGTACAGCTCTGTGTCAGGTCTGCCTCCGTAATTTCTGGACAAGTAATTGAGATTAGACTTTATTAGTCAGTCAYGCTTTCAGTGGCAACAGCGTGTGTTCCAAGAACTGGGGAATTAAGGCATAAAACAGTCTCTGACCTGTGTTGGGGTGTCAGAGTTTAGTCCRTTGAATCAGGAAGTTTTCAGAAGGAAGCAGAGCTTGGCAGCCATAAAAACAGGAGAACTGAACCTGTGACAGCAGTGAGAAGTGGTGTGTAACAGTTAATGATTGCTGCTGCCAGATAGCTGGTATGCAGAGTTCTGGCTACGTAGCTTTGCAAAACACATGAGGCAGATGTAAATACCAAGGCTGTGTTTAATAAAAGAAGGGTTTTCAGTAAATGTAATTCCTGGTTTAGAAAGCATAGCTGAGTCCCTTGGAGCCCAGCCCTGTGGCTCATTGTGCTGGGACAGCAGCTGGTCACGTTTTCTGAAATGAGTCTGAGTCCACATGATGCCAYTGGATGTCCTGTAAACTGTCTGGATTAAGCATCTGCCCCAATTTGAGTGATTTTATCAGTTTAATAACCATTGACATGATTTYTCCTCTAAGTGGTGTCTGGTTTATAACTGAACGACTGCAGTTCTCATTCAGGGCATTCTGGTAACTCAGATAAATGGGAGTGAGAGGTCCACAAAGGAGGTGAGTAGGGAAAAAGCAGGAAGAGAGAAACTGTTTGCAGCAGCAAAGTTTCTGGTTGGACTGGAGATGAGCTGGGTGAATTTTCCAAGTCCCTCAGTTCATGTGCTCAGTATCATCTGCTGCTTCAACATTACTGGAACAAACACCGGAGAAAAACAGAAAAAGGGAGCTTTAACCTACATGAAAATGAGCTCATYTCTTCTTCCTCTGGGCTAGTGGATTAAAAATTGTGGTGTTACATAATCTCTGCCCACAGAAAAGCTCCCGTCTGTCTGGAATGTTATCTGCTGTGGCAGTTGGTAGTTATGAATGAGTTCCCTAATCCATTGACAGAAAGGTTCCGGCAGGCACTTCCCTGTAGCCTAATGCTTGGTGAGCAGCCCTTGGTCGGGTGTCAGGGACTGAGACAGGCTCAGGAGATGGATGTTTGCATAGCAAACGCCTTTAAACGGATAGAGTTTTTGGAAGAAAACACTTTACTGCCTGTGTTGGGAAAGGAATCCAACTAAGGAATAGAAAAGAAATAGAGATTATTAAAATTTCAGGTTTTGATTTGCTGTTACAATTTGATTTCTTAAATCCATGGAATTTCTCTCGTATCTATAAGCACAATCTGGCTCTTTTCTATAGGATCTAATTTTTCTTTTTCCGTTCAGACTGACCAAGTTACAAATATGAAAAGTCATAAAATTATTCAGTGATGTGCAAATCAGATGATTCAGGTATATATGAGAAGTAGTTCAGCTTTAATATAAAGCACCTAAAGACCACCAGGTTTTGCTCACCACCAGGTTTTGCTGAGATCCATCCTAAGCCTGTGTAAATTAGCTCATGTTTGAGTCATTTGGGACTAGGCAGGTTTGAGTTTTGCTGTAAATGCTGCTGATGCCTGGACCCAGCTGTGCTGCACAGCGATCTGAAACCTCCCTCTGAGTGCGATCGAAACCATCGATTCGGATGCTGCACTAATGGAGAACAAAATTGATCGTGAGCATTTCTTGGGCACGTGGGAGAGGAGCTTTCTCATTCCCAGCATTCTCTCCCATTTCACATCCAGTAATGGGGCTGGAGCGTGTCTGCCCCTGTCCCTCTTCAGGCTCGGGGTGAGGCCGTGCTCAGAGGTGCTGAGTGGGTGAGGAGGTCGCTGTGAGAGCGCTGTCCCTGCTCCCAGTGTCCTGGGGAGGGAAGTCCCCTCACAGGGCTGAACGAGGTGGCTCTCAGACCAAAATGACTGCATTTGATCCAAGCAGCTGTGTTCATGTGCAGTTTTGCTGCCAGGCCTGAGGAGAGTGATAAACAGCTGGGTTAGAGATGGTCAGCTGGGAATGCACTGCACGAGATACAGAAATGAAACCAGTCTGATGATTTCTGTTACCTTGTRCTGGCTGAGCGAGGGGGAAACTGGGTTTGTTTATTGATAATTATAAAGCTGTGGAGAGCTACGTGCACTAGGGCTGTGCTATATTTAAATGGTGTCCTGTCTGTGAAATGTCCCTATTACAAAATGTTCTTTGCCAAGACCATGGGCCTCTCCTTTTAAAAGCTGGTTTTGAAACTCTCAGTTGTTTTCAGAAAATTGGTTAATGTGCCATGGCTGTGGCACCTTTATGTGTCTTCACCTTGTGCTGTTAAGTCATTCCAGGAGCATTTTAAAGGTGTTATGRACAGCTATGGGAAATGCCACTTCACCACTTGGAGAGTGGAATTATTGCATTTCTGAGAGATGAAACGATTATTAATGCAGAAAATAKAGTGTTCTCCAGCCTCTCACCCTGTGTGCTGCAGACACTTAGTRCTATCTTTAATTAGAAGGCTGTCGCAGCTAAAGTAAAAATAACAACTCCCAACAAAACCTCCTGTGAACCAGATTGAGAGGCAGGAGACTTAAAGGCTTTACCTCTCCCTGGAGCAGCTGGAGCCCTGTCAAGGAGCATTCCAGCCCCTCGTGCTGCCCAGGCTGTGTCCAGAACACGAGGCTGGAGGAAACGTTCCCCTGCTGGGGCTGAGCCTGCTGGGACTTCTGATCTGTGAGAGGTTTAGCACCAAGAGGTGGTGATGTCTTGTGTCTTCAGCCACATTGACAAAAGCCAACTCGTTTCATGCAGTCCACGTTAAAAGCTCTAAAAAGTCATGATTTTGGTCAGGTCTYGTCAGGATTGAGTTGAAATCCTCGGGTTACAGAGTGCTGCTTTTTGRACATTAATAGATTCTTGAATTAGCAGGCTCTGCAGGAAAAGCTATCTTCTTGTTAAGGATTTATTAAAATCATGCATAAGCTCTACCGCTGGAAGATGCTAATTTATTTGAGGATCTCTTGGATTATTTAGCACAAGAGTGAATACTCGTCACAAGGACAGCCTTTGAAGAGCATTTCCTTGAAATAAATAAATTTTTCAGAGTCCTGGCCTTTCTTTTGCATGTTGTCTTTAAGATAAACATGAAACTAGCTGCAGTTTTGGCTTGAATATTGTTGGGATCTTGCTTGTCAAGGTAAAATCAAGCTGGAGTGGGCTGTTCTGGAATACACTTCAATTTTAGAATTTGCCCCTTTCAAGAGTGACCTTATCCAACGCCCAAATGGGTACCTTCCCTCAGCACGAACACCTCATTATGTGGGTTGAAATAGGCATCTTCTCTGCTTTTTCAATTTTGTGTATTTTTTAGTGGTATTTTCCCTTTTTTACTCCCACAAAATATGGCTCCCATTCCTGGCTAATTTTGCTGTAACACAGCACTAGCCAAATATTTTTGTGGAAGAATTATTACTCACAGAAGAAAGAATGTAATGGAATATTCTTAGAAAGTGTTATAGCTATGCTTGACATGTAAAATATTTATCCAGCCGTGTAAACAAAGCAAGAGGTGTCTTGCCAATGTCCCCTTGTAAACCTTGGTTGGGTTGAAATCATGAACTGTTTTTCAGTTCTTGCAAATAAGGTATCAGGTTCTCTGCTGACATGAATTGACCGAGTGCTAATGGTTGGCCTTACCTAGATGAAATTTTAGCCCCTGCTCTGGCCTCCCTCAGAATAAATCAGGATGTGTTTTGCAAAGAGCTGGAGTCGTGCTAAATAAAACTGCTGTGTTTATTTTGGTTTTGGATTACTCAGTGTTAACTTGCAGTTACTAATGCAGCTGCACTCTGAAAGGAGCCTTATGTTTGTTTTGCTTTTTCTTATTGTCTGTATCTTAATGAGAATTAATCCATGTGTTTGATACAGAGAACTCTGTTGTTTCTAAGGACAACACTGATAATCTTCCCTTTGTGCCTCGGCTCCTGAGGAACGTCTCAGCCTTTCCGCAGGAAAATTCAGCTGTGCCTTTATCCGAACGGGCTTCCAGYGCCTGTTGTGGTGAGATAGGGCAGTGCCCCTGGGCATGGCAGATAGTTCTCCTGGCCTGAATCATCCCAGAACTGGGCAAAGATCCCCTGTGCTGGGTGAGGACACCTGACTTTTGCCAGGCCTGGTTCTGCCCTTCCACACTGGACACAAGCTCCTGCTGGACCTGCAGTCATGAACCTCTTTCTCAATGCAATATTTCCTTTCAAATTTAGTTGCATTCCATTGCAAATTCCCCAGGTTTGTTTCTTGGTTTTGCTTTGGTTTGGTTTCTTTCCTTGTTATTATTTTGAAAGCTCCTGTAACTGCACTCAACTTTCAAAAATGTGCCATCTATTGTTAGTTCTCCGAGCTGCTGCCGTGTAATTGGTTGGAAATGAATGGCAGTTGGAGTTGCAAGGCAGAGTTGTAGCAGATGAGCTGGGAATGAGTGAGCAGTTACTTGTTGGGATCCCTTCCAGAGGAGGAAGGTGGAGTTTTGAGCTGCTCACAGGCTTTTTAGAATAAGAGTCAAAGCAAATAGATGCTTTTTGCTGTGGGTGAAACATCAGATAACTTTTTGTAGGAAGCTAGAAGCTTCATGAATGAGGAGAGGAACTTYGCTTTAGGCTGGGTATTCTCTCTGCTGTTGTAGTATTAAATTAGTTAAAACTTGTGTATTTTCAAATGCACTGATTAATACACCAATGCTCATCTCAAGAGATCCACACTGGACAGTTGCTGTGCTAAAAACAAAAAGGATAATTATAAAAGCTAATTTATAAATTATACATGCAACRATTATATAAGTTACATATAAAAATACATAAATTTATTCATTGTCCTGGTGATGGCCAGCAGCATCTGGTRGTGTGGGACAGCACACCTTGGTGATTAGCAACTGTTGCTTTTTATATTCCCTCAACCTCTTCACCAGGCCACAGGTGCTTTACTGCACCTGTATATAGACAGATGAGATAAATGGGCATTAAAGAAATAAAATCTTGCCCCTAAACCAAAAGTAATAACAAGTTCTTGCAATACGAGAGTTAGTAAATTAGTGACAACTAAGAGCCCTTTCATAGCATCTTTCATTCACACTTTCAGACTTGTCAGGACACAAGTGCTTTATCACTGGCATGAGTCAGGAGGAAAATACTTTCCTGCTTCTTCAGGCTCTATTTGCATTAAAAATTAYGTATTATTGATGGTATGTGATATATTTAATTCTGTTGTTTGGTGAAATTGTTTGGAGCAGTCTCTGAGCAATCCAGCTATATCTGAGGGGAAAGCAGTARGAAATAAATCGATTGATTTAATATTTGAGCTGACAGAGGGTAACATTTCCACATGACATCAAAGTGTAAGGCCTTGACACCTGAGCACTGAGGGAAGGTGGTGCTTATTGGGGCTCCCTGGCAGTGCATTGATATATCAAAATAACTTATTTTATGCTGTTACTGTAAATTTGTTTGGGCTCAAGTCCCAGGTCTCCTGGRCTTAGGAATCCATATGCACGTGGTTATGTACATATCCAAAAGTTCTGGTGCTTAATTCCTCTCTGCCTGTCCAAGGGATGTGTGGCAGGAGGGTGTTTAACCCAATGGCATCAAGGGTTTAATAAAATCTTTTCTACCACACAGTTCCTGCCAAAACTGAACGAGGAATCTGGGGAGAGACAGATTCAGGMGGTTTTTACTGAAAAGAGAAGACTTAAAGCTGTTCAGCACGGATTATATTCAAACTTTCCATGAATCAGCTGCAGCCGGGKGGGGGGACTTTTAAACTGAAATATTTACATGAATCAGCCGCCCGGGCTTTGGGGGAGTGACCATTGCTGCTCAAAGAGTTTAAACTCCGGAGCTGTGCTGAGACTTGGTGCTTCCCTCTGCTCCAGAAGGATTTCGGGAAGGATTTGGGGATCCTGGTGCTGGGAGCACTGAGGACGGATGAGCCGGCAGTAAGTGAGGGAGGGGGTGCTTGGCACAGGGTTTGCTCCCGCCAGGGAATGTGGGTGATTGGTTCTGGGCAGAAGTTCTGCTGGCTGCAGGTGGATCAGATTCCCCGTTAGAACTCCCTCAGAAATCTACTCCTTGTCCTTAGACTGTTCTCTGCAGTTTATAATTGAGAAATGTGACTTCTCGTAGCATAAATGTAGGGATTGGAATCGTGGGAATTTGGAACCAGCTTTGATTTAACTGCCCAAGAACAAAACTTGAGAAAGAAAACAGCGTTTTTMAGGGATAATGCAGCTCTTGCTTTTATGCTTTAGTGAAGTGTGTGGGATTTTCTGAAAGCTTTGTAAGTACTTTTGCAGAAAATGGTAGAACAGAGAACACAGCARAACTCTGTTGTCTGCAGTGCTTACTCCTGTTGCAGGTTTTTACRTAAGTATTTGTAGCTTAATTTAACCCAGGTGAAGAGAAAGTGTAACTCATAGGTGTCACCTGCCTTAAAACTTTGTTTAGCTCAGTATTGTCTATTTTAGCAGGGGAACGTTTGTTTTTCCTGTCTCTAGAGRAAAATATCCTGCTTATATTTGCAACAGCTCATCTTTTGCCAGAGTTTTTTTCCCTTTTCCCTCATCAGATTTGCACACTCCAACCTTCTGCCAAGGAAGGAGGTGTGTATTCTATATGGGCATGGCGAGCTTTATTGAAATTGCTGAATTTAATCAGATAGCACTGGCAAAGCTGCCATTGCCAGAGTGGTAAGAAGCTCTTTACAAGCATCAAATATAACAACTGTAATTTTTCAGATGACTGTCTTTATTCCAGTAGTGTGAGGAAATATCCTTTATAATGGTTTGCTCTTTAACACAAATACCCTGAGCCTCAGAGGGAGGGCAATAAAAGAGCATTAACCTGTTGCCTTGGTAAGGAATTTTGTTCCCTWGGTGGGACACTGCTGGATGCACTTCATCTCTCCCGTTGATGAGGCTGCMATGGTATGACCTTGGTATTTTGGGAAAGTCTGTAATAGGTTACATCAAGTTAATAAATCTGAATTATTTTTTTGCCTGTATTAGTGATTGTAAATTGGCAAAAGAAAAGATGCTGTGAGTGTGGGGCACCGGGGTGGGGCATTTCAGCACACACACCAAGCACTGGGGGTGACAGATGGACCTGGTGACCCRTGAGTCTTAAATCAAGGTGTGCAAGTGCAGTGTTAAACCCTTAAAACCATATTGCCAACCGTAGTTTTGAATTACATTTGTAGAAACAGTGKATTTTTGTTAAGCCTCAAGTAAATGAGTAAGTCAGTAAACTGTGCTAACAGTGCAGCACTATGCACAGAATGGGAGAAACAATCAAGCATTTCATCAGCCTCCTTGCTGTCTCTTGCCAAAATTTTCAGGCTGTCCTGCATTGCATCAGGCCTGCTGGACATTATTTTCCACCTCTCATTTGAAGCCAGATGCAAAATGAATCCTCTGTATATTGATAGAGTTATTTCATAACAAGGGAAAAGCTTTTTGTCATGTGCCTGTGCTGGTTCAACCTATAAATCAGCTTTTATTGTCTGCTTGCGTTCGTGTTGGGAAGGGAAAGAGGAGCATCAGGAGGTACGTGAAAAGCATGTTAAAGCTCCAGGTAGATGTTTTTCACTCTGGTGCAGTCTGGGTGAAAGCACTTCCTTGTTGTTCTCCAGTGGTCCAGGTGTACCTACAGGTGCCAGGGAGTGGCAGCCCCACACCTGCCGAGTCTCACCTTGCCCTGAGCATCTCCTTTGGTTCAGGTGCACAGGGCACTGCCTGCGGCTCAGCCTGGAGGCACCAACTGCCCTGCTTGTGGGAGAGCTGTGGAGCCAGGCTGGGAGGGCTGGGGGTGTTCAACCTGGACAGGAGAACAGGAGACAGGGAGACCTCAGAGCCCCTTCCAGTGCCTAAAGGGGCTCCAGGAGAGCTGGAGAGGGACTTGGGACAAGGGCCTGGAGTGACAGGACAAGAGTGAATGGCTTCCCACTGCCAGAGGGCAGGGTTAGATGGGATATTGGGAAGAAATCCTTCCCTGTGAGGGTGGGGAGGCCCTGGCACAGGTTGCCCRGAGAAGCTGTGGCTGCCCCATCCCTGGAAGTGCCCAAGGCCAGGTTGGATGGGACTTGGAGGAGCCTGGTCTGGTGGAAGGTGTCCCTGCCCATGGAACTGGATGAGCTCTAAGGTCCTTCATAGTTACAGAATGAGCCTCCAGGTCTGGTTTAAGTTTTTAATAGAGGAGAACATTTCACTTTTTGCCTTTTTTTCTGCCGGGTGAGTTACTCTCCCTCTGCACAGCCCTCTGGAATGCCTCCCTGCAACTGGGGAATTTTTATTGCAGCTGAACTGAGCTGACAAGCAGAATGGTTTGTTTTTTCTTCTCTTTCTCTGGGAAGGTCTGTATCTGATGATCAGAAGCAAATAGTTATTATGAAAATTAGAAGTTGGGTTGCTGCCCACTTGCCAATATTATAATTTTTCATATCAAATTTAATGGCTGCTTTTTCACTTAACCCGTGTTACCCAGCCYGGGGGAGATCCATTATCTCCATGCTGCATTCCCTGCTGTGGTTTAGATGTACCTTACACTGATCCCCTAATCCTTATATACAGGAAACACTTTTCCATATTTATCTTAAACCCATGAGATTCCCCTTTTTCTCTCCAGAGCAGGAAATCGATCATTGCTAATTTATTACTCTGCTTTTATGTTTAGAGAAACTTGGCATATTCCAAGCAGATCTTTTAAGAATTTATGCTGGTTTTGGCTGATACAGAGTTAATTTTCTTCCCAGTAGCTCACAGGGGGCTGTGGTTAGGATTTGTGCTGGAAAAAGGGGTTGATAACACAGGGATGTTTTAGTTATTGCTGATCAGGGCTTGCACAGAGCCGAGGCCTTTTCTGYTCCCCACCCACCGGTGGGCTGGGGGTGCACAGGASCTGGGGGGACACAGCCAGGCCAGCTGAGCCAGKAGATGGATATTCCACACCATATGGAATCATGTCCAGCATATAGAGCTGGGGGAAGAAGGACGAGGAGGATGTTGGGAGTGATGGTGTTTTCCTTCCCGAGTCGCTGTTAGGCGTTATGGGGCCCTGCTTTCCTGGGGGTGGCTGAACRCCCTCTTGCCCATGGAAAGTGGGGAATGAATTCCTTTTTTTTGCTTTACTTGCATGTGCAGCTTTTATAGAGTCATAGAATCCCAGACTGGTTTGGGTGGGAAGGGACCTTAAAGCTCATCCAGTCCCACCCCTGCCATGGGCAGGGACACCTTCCACTAGCCCAGGTTGCTCCAAGCCCCATCCAACTTGGCCTTGGACACTTCCAGGGATGGGGCAGCCACAGCTCCTCTGGGCAACCTGTGCCAGGGCCTGCCCACCCTCCCAGGGAAGAATTTCTTCCCGATATCCCATCTAACCCTGCCCTCTGGCAGTGGGAAGCCATTCCCCCTTGTCATGTCCTTCCAGTTCCTTGTGAACAGTCCCTCTCTCTCCAGCTCCCTTGTAGCCCCTTTAGATCCTGGAAGGGGCTCTGAGGTCTCCACACAACCTTCTCTTCTCYTTTCCTTTACCTGTTAAAATGCCTGGATCTCAACCCACGAGTTACTCTTCCCGTTCTCTCCCCATCCCACCAGGGAACAGTGAGCACGTGGCTCTTTGGGGCTCAGTTGCCATCTGGGGTTAAACCAGGACAGCAATTCAAGGCAGGCTTTCCCCGTGGTGGAAGGACGTGCAGTTCCATTAGAAATCCCTCTTRTTCCAGTGTAGGACTGTGGAATTAGGTCAGGCACACCCTGCGTGCGCGTGTTTCCTGCTTGCTCATATTTCTGAGAATAATTGTACATGGGAATGTTTTTGGAGACTTAAAGGAGTGTTGTCACCTTAAAAATGAGTTGTTTGGAGTTTTATTTCGGTCTTGCTGGTTAGGCTGTGGTTTAGGAAGAGGGGAGGATTGCTCACCGGCTGATTCACTCGCTGCTGGTCAGTCCTCACTGTTTGCAAACCAAA
Organism: Amblyornis subalaris; assembly: GCA_018881555.1. Classification (NCBI taxonomy): domain Eukaryota; kingdom Metazoa; phylum Chordata; class Aves; order Passeriformes; family Ptilonorhynchidae; genus Amblyornis; species Amblyornis subalaris. Next base: position 2,061,262 of record JACAXG010000081.1, on the reverse strand, counting down.
CGGTGGAGTACAGCCACTCATTTCTGCTGTTTTTACTCTCTTACACCTTCTCTCTTGCCGTGCCAGAGGACAGTGGGACCCTGCATAAGCTGCCAGATGTGGCAGCAGGGGCTTTACTCTTCAATGAATTTTGGCAGCTTGGCTTCTCATGATTTTCTTTGGAGTTTCTGTAAAGTTCTTTATACCTAAAATATTCTATAATGGCTCTTTAAAAAAAATCCCAAGGATAAGGAGTATATCCTTATAAATATAATAAAATGTTATATTTATATAATATAAATAAAAAGTAGAAACCACCAGGTTTGTACTGATGCTTTCATTATCTTTTGCTTAATAAATGTGCTTCATCTAAATGGGTTTTCTCTGCTGGCCATGTTGCAGTATTTGAGATTATTATCATGGCACACATCCCCTTGTTTATGGTGATCTATGCAAGTTAAGCCATTCAAATATTCCAGTAGCTGGGTGAGAACTGTATGTCTTGGGAAGTGACTTTGGATGTGCCTGAGATTCCTTAGAGTGGGGAAGGATAACGTGCTGGAGATTGTAACAGCCTCTTTACATTCCAGAACACTTCCTTAAGAATTGCAAAGAACAAGGATCAGCCTCTTTATCTCTGCAAAACATTTGTAGCGTGAATTGTTTGTGCCAAAGTTTCACTGCTAAATAAAAGTGTTTCCACTTTTTGATTAAAAATAATTTAAATGTGACTTCAGTGGTTTTCCCTCAAYGAAAGACAAGGCTCTAGACAAGTTCGAATAAAGGTTATTTCACTGGGACCACCAGCGCAGGGTCTGGAGAACAGAGATTTTTGTGCAGTTACACAGCTCATTCTTGGCATTGTTGTGTWCCAGAGAGAGGAGGGACCCCCACACTCCAAGTACGGCAAAACCAGTGGCCAGAGCCAGATGGGAATTTTGAGTTTTGATTCTGGTACTGATTTCCTTTAAAAATTTAAAATCCCAGCCTGTTGAAGGGCTCTCTGCTTTTGCTGCTCCTGAGTGCCCAGCTCCCACCAKCCAGCTGTGAGGCTTCAGCTCCTCTGGGGACTGGTCCTTACCTGATCCTTCAGGATCTGAGCACACAAACAAGTCAAGAGAAGTGAGCAAAGACATGAAGGTGCCTGTTCACTGCTCATGCTCCTTTCTGTGCTACCAGCCAATTTGTACTTCCCCAGAGGGTGGAAACATGCATGGAAAGAGCCCTCTGAGGAAGGTGGTAATCTGGGAATATTTGTCCTGCCACCACAGGGGAATTGCAGGTGCACGGCCAGGGAGCTGAATAGTGAACGTGCTACAAGTCAGAGTAACACCTGAGTAGGCAGTGGCCCTGCTGCTCTGATCCTGGGGATTATGTCTCCTCCTCTGTGTCCCTGTTTTCTCTCATAAAACACTTCCCTGCAGTGCTTCCCAGGGCTCTTAGGAGCAATGAGCAGTTAATATTTGTAAAAAGCTTTGAAGATGAATAGTGCTAATTATTATTTATAGGTATTCATTCTCACCACRGGTAGTCCTCCTTGATCCTGGGCATGAAAGGAAACCAGAACACTTGTAAGCTGGTCAGGCAGGAGTTTGGCCTTGAAGTCTTTATGTACTGGTTTCCCCACTGGGTTCTAGGTGTGTTTGCAATATATTTGTCACATTAAATGACCAGTTTGGGGATTTATTGTACCAGCCAGATGTGCCAAAAGATCTTTTCTCGTTTCCCTCAGTTTTGCTGACACACGGTGTGCAGGATTTGGACATGCCAAGAGGGGCCAGGACACAGGGAAGTGCCATCAGCCTGGCCCAGGTCGGCTGATCAGCAGGGCTGGACATTCCACTTCCCAGAAATTTAATGAGGAAGGTCAGATGCTTGGAAGAGCCAGTACATTGCAAGAAGCAGCTGTTTGTGAAACTGTTTTTAGCACCTTTTGCTGGTGCTTAGTGTAATAGAAAAGAACAAGGAGAAAGGTGTTAAACAGCTGGGGCTGTTTTTCCCTAAAAATCCTGCTTAGCGGATTAATCAGCAAAAGGAGGGGAATGATCAGGGAAAATTCGTGTGTTGTAGTTCTTGCATAACTGATGATAGTTCTATACCTAATTTCTGAGCTGTTGTAGTTCAGGACTCTGCTGAGGGGTGTGCTGGGTCTCTGCATTTAATTCAGAGCTTGAAATGATGAGCAAAGATTGCAACATTCACCCAGCCCARTGTGGTTGTTGGGAAATTCAGTCTGTTGGTGTTTCGTGCTATTTGACATCACTTAAATGGGGCTTGTAAGGCAGAGCTCTGGGGAGGTTATGGAGTCTAAGTGTCCCTGGATAAAGCTGCTCTTTGCCTTCATATACTCTGCTTATTGATCTGATTTCCTGCCTGCATTCTCCTCTCTGCTGAGTAATGCATTAAATAATCAAGAGATTGTTCACGCACTGCAAGGGGAGGTTGTTGGCAGAGCTGCGGTGATGGAGCACTCCTGGAAGAAAGAGGCCCAAGAAGTAAATTTTATGCTTATCATGTTTTCTTAATCGAGTTCTTGTGAGCTCACAGAGCAAATTCTGTTCCCTGGTGCGTGTGGTAGCATCAGTTTCATCAGGGATGTTGCTTCAATATAGGAAAGTTCCGTGGGGAGGAGAAAGCATTCCTGAGCCACAACCCAGTGTGGTGTCTGTTCCTCTGAGCCACCTGGGCTAGTGGAAAGTGTCCCTGCCCATGGCAAAGGGTGGAATGGGATGACCTTTAGGGTCCCTTCCAACCCAAACCATTCTGGGATTCCATGATTCTAGGATTCCTCCTGACAGCTGGCAAGTCCCAAGAATGACTTCCCTTAAGGGCTTTCCCTTGGGGTTAGGGTTATGATTATGTATCTGCTCAACGGGGGTATTCTTTTCCCCATCTCAAAATACTTAAAATCAAACTACATTTTAAAAAACAGGTTTTGGCTTTCAGTGCAGTTACCAAATTTTAAAGCATTTTGGTTCAGATCACAGATTGCAGAATACTCTGAGTTGAAAGGGACTCACAAGGATCAAGTCCAGCTCTTAAGTGAATGGCCCATGTGGGGATTGAATCCACAACCTTGGTGTTATCAGCACCATGCTCCAACCAACTGAGCTAATCTCRGGGTCAAAACATACAATGTAATAATTCAGTGAATGTGTTTGAAATGACAATATTAGTTGTATAAATACTGTAACATTTGCAGTCTTGAAAATTTCCATTTCCATGATTACAATGCTATGAAATAGGGGAATAGTTGACTTTTTGTTGTTCCATTGGGCATTGTCAATTCTGGAATTGATTTAAAGCCTTTTTTTGGCTTTTGTTTTGGTTTTTTTTGTCCTCTGGAGTGTTTTGGAGTGTGTGGGTTTTCATATTTAGATTACCTCCACAGCCCAGTGTCCCACTGCCCAGCACTGCTGGACTTTCTACCACCCCTTTGCTGCTCTGACACACGAGAAAAGAGGGCAGAGGATTGCTTAGGTTGTTCACAGGGACACAGGGAGTTTGTGCTGCCTTTGCTCAGGTAAAAGATTTGTTCATGTGTGACCAGGTCCATCCCMCATAAGACGTTAGGAAAAGGTTCTTCCCCCAGAGGGTGGTGGGCACTGAACAGGCTCCCCAGGGAATGGGCACGGCCCCAAGGCTGCCASAGCTCCAGGAGCGTTTGGACAACGCTCCCAGGCACAGGGTGGGATCGTTGGGGTGTCTGTGCAGGGCCAGGAGTGGGACTGGATGATCCCTGTGGGTCCCTTGCAGCTCAGGATATTCCATGGCTCTATCTGGAGGGTGCTTGGTCACATGGTTTCATTGTAGGTGGTCCTGTGAGGAGTGGGGAACCACACTCTGATACTGCTACTCTGATACTCTTCCAGCTCGAGATATTCCATGAGTCTATTCCCAGTTGCAGAGCAGCATTCACRGGGACTGTTGGGTTTCTGGTGGCACTGATGAGGGGTCTGTCCAGGGTCCAGGCAGCCAGGACAAGAAAGCAGCCTGAAAGGTGTGGGGAGAGGGAGTTTTCCTGCACTGGGTGTTTGGTGAGAGCAGAGGGGAGGCAAATCTACAGGTGCTGTTCAGGTTGCTGGGACTGAGATGACCCTTGGAGGTTCCTCGTGTCACTGGTCCTGCCAGCCAGAGCCTTTAAAAAAAGAAATGGTTTTGTTGTTGCCAAAAATCTTCCTTCGGGTGAACATCACATGATGTGTAAGCAGCAGATTTTCTAAAAATATACAGATATAATAATGCTGGCAACTTAGAATTTGGTTTATGGAACAAAAGGAAAGAATTGTTATTCCTTTTTAAAATTCTCATTAAGAATAAAATGCTTAATTCAGACTGGCTTGAAACCCACCACTGAACTGCTCATTAAGGCCTTCACCCTCAGCAGGTGCTGGCCAGAAAACCCTGCAGCTCTGACTTGGCATTTTGCAGTTTTATTGGTGCTGTGTTGTCTCTGCTGTGTCTCTGCCATGGCAGTGTTCTGCCAGGAGTCAGAGATGGCACCCGCAGGCCCTGCAGGCTTCATTCAGCCAAGGGAAAGACACAGGACAATTGTTCTGCAGGGGGGAAATTGGGAAAATTCATTAATGAGGAAATTGGTGTTTTATGTTTGAGAGAGTGAAAGGAAAACACTTGAAGCCAAGAAAGGAGAGCTGGTTCTTGTCCAGGGCAATACAAATGCCAGAGAGAATGAGGGAAAGAAACAGCAAAGAGATCTGTGAGGAGATACAAAGGAGTGAAGTGGGTCTTAAAGATAGAAACAAGGAGGAAGAATTCACATGGGAAAAATGGAAGGTGTGTCTCTGCATATGCTGGAAGAACATTCCAGATTTGAGTGGCATTGGTTATAGCATTGTGTGTGGGGCTGCTCCAGCCACAGCCCTTCTGCATCATACGAGTGTTTGTTGTGGGGCTGCATTGGGTTATTGGTTAAATACTGGGGGCAGCACTGTGTGACAGCAGGGGATAAATCAAGAAGGAAGAACCAAAACCAAGCAATGACTGGGAGCAGGGAACCTCCTGCTCAAACCTCAGAGTGGTTAAGAGGCAATGCCTGAGCTGTTAACTGGGAAAATGTTGTGTTTTGGGCTCTAACCACATTACAGAGCTCATTTTGCCAGGACTGGGAATCAAAAATGTAAACATTTTTAAAGAGCTTGAGAGGCCTGGAGGGTTGGTAATTTTCAGGAAGGTATTTGCAGGAACACGCATGTGACCTAAAGACATCAGTGGCTTTAGATTTAGCTTTAACAAAATGAAGGTCAATAGATTTAATAGATCTCTGATTACTTTAAAACCTTTTTTTCCCTTCACCTAGGTGAGTGTAGGGGCATAACTAGCACCATAAGCCTCTGAAACACAGTTAAATACCTGAAGAAATGTCTTTTGAGCCTGAGGGAACCAGATACAGGGATTTGAACTTCAGAGCTTGGAAGTTTCTTCCAAAACTAACAATCTGGTATTGTCTCTCCAGCTCTTCTCTTAGGAAACGCCACCARCTCCTCACAGCACGGAGGCCCAGCATGAATGTGAACTGTGCTGGGGGCACAGACTGGTCGAGAAATCTGGAGTCCAGTTGCCCTGTGGAAAACAGAACTGTAGCAGCCCATGAGTCAGAAGAAAGTTCTGTGGTGTTAGGAGGTCACAGCACTGCAGTTCCCAGAACTGAGGGTAAGGATAATGTCCTTAACCTTGTAATCTGTAAGGGAGATTATTTTTTGGGTTTTGAGGGGTGTTATGTTTTGGAAACTGTTCCAGTATCACAAGGCAGTTTGCACTGGGGAGTATGTGCCCTGCGTGTGCCAGGCTGCTCTAAAGGACAGCAGTTCACAGCAGAGTTCAGCATCTTGGCAGGATTATCCCATGGGAATGCCCTGGCCAGCTCCTCCTGGGGCTGTCCCTGAACAGACTCGCTGGAGGCAGCTGGGCAGTCCTGTGTGCCCACCACAGAGTGGCACCRGGCACTGCTGCCTTACACCACTGTGGTGAGATGTGTGCTGCTGCTGCTTCCTGTGAGAGTCCTGCCGGGAGTCTGAGTCTGTATTTCTGGCCTTGTTTAATTTCTGTGCCCCTTTGCACCTGAATCCATCTTGCTTTAACAAGGAACATTAAGCATCATGGTTCATCAAAAAATCCAGCTGCTGGTCCAGTTCAATAGCAGTGAAGTTATATGCCATATGACATTACCCTGACAGTTATGTCTGTTGGCATCCTTAATTATTGCATGACTCAGTTTTCTCATTTCAGTAGGAAGTGTTACTATGAATTGATGTTTTTCAATAAATTCTCTCTTCCCCTTGCCATGTTTGTTTGTGTCCCTCAGGTTTGGACTCTGAATGCCGACACAGCGCTTGCCCAGTAAGTCCCCAGATGAGTAGCRTGCTGTCTGCTCCTGAAGAACCTCACAACTGCCATTTCCCAGATGGAAATAAGAGACAGTTGGAATATTTTAATGCCCAGGAACGCCATGGATGCTGTGCATTGTCTTCAAGCAGCAGTTCCCAGACAGTGGCTCCAGAGAAAGTGACCCTTGTGGTGGATGGCACCCGTTTTGCAGTGAACCCCCAGATCTTCACTGCTCACCCTGACACCATGCTGGGAAGGTGGGTCACTCCCATTATTTTCAAGGTACCTCAAGGCTGTCAAATGTTTTTGAAAGTGGAATAAACATGTAATGTTTGTTTTGTCATGTCATCTGTACACACGGTGACATCAGTCAGAATTTGGCTGTGAGTGAGGCCCAGAAGACCTGACCAGATGAAGAGTTGGTAGTTTCTAGATAAGTCTCCCTTTGGTSCACTTCCTTCAGAAAATGCACACTTTTAGCCAAATGTGGTCTCCTTTTGCCTTCTCCCCGAGGGTTTGCCTGGTCTGTAAGCAGTACATCTGTCCCCAGCTGATAACCTCCCTCCTGAATGGGGAATGTGATAATGCTCCATCCCCTCCTGCTGCCACCTCTCAATACTCCCCCTGAAGAGAAGTTACTCAGCTCCTGCTGAGAGCTTGGAGCCTGTGGCTGCACCAAGAAACGCTCATGTTCTGTATTGCCAGCACTTTCCCCTCTCTGACCAAAGGGTTCTGTCGGGTCACTGACCCTTGCACGGGTTGTTGTGTAAAACAAGGGATCAAAAGCCATGTGGAGTTAGCTGGAGTAGGTCAGTGCTAGGGCTTTATTGCCAGGGGATTTCCTGCCCCAGGACTGAATGATCCGTTCCTTTGACTTGTTCCTTACAGTGCAGTAGCCATAGCAACAGAGCCCAGGCCTCCCCGAGCCAGCTCTTGTGCTTATTTACTATGGAAGAGGTTGAAGTGGAGGTTTAAGTTACTGTGTCACTGCTGGGTTTCATCACAGAGTCATGGAATGGCCTGAGTTGGAAAGGRCCTTMAAGGTCAGTTCATTCCACCCCCTGCCATGGGCAGGGACACTTTCCTCTATCCCAGGTGGCTCCAAGCCTTGTCCAGCCTGGCCTTGGACACTTCCAGGGCTGGGGCAGCCACAGCTTCTCTGGGCAACCTGTGCCAGGGCCTCCCCACCCTCACAGGGAAGAATGTTTTTAACCCCAGTGCACCTGTTTGTCTCTGGAATAAATGCATTTCCATGTTCTTGTGCACTTACATAGTTCTTTATCTCCTCAGAATGTTTGGGCCAGGCAGGGAATACAATTTCACGAGGCCAAACGAGAAGGGCGAGTACGAGATCGCAGAGGGGATCAGCTCAGCCGTGTTCCGCACCGTGCTGGTAAGGAAGGGTGTGCAGATGGGGAGAAAAGAAATAAACAATCTGTTTGTCACATGTGCAGAGCTGAGCCATCTCCAGGCAGCTGCACTCCCTGGGACATTCTGTTTTTACACTTTGCATTGTGATTTTAAAAAAAAAAAAGTAGAGCAGGCTTTGGTATAAGTCACATTTCAGATATTTGCTCATGTTGCCTTTTACCTTTTCTGTGTCCTGCTGTTGTAATTCCTGAGCTGCATCCTGACCTCGTGGTTGCATATAAATGCATATTGCATATGAAATGTTGTGAAACCCTGTGCTRTGGAAAAGTTTTAACTGGAGCTCATCATTTATCAGACCCAAGAGGATCTGCAAAGAGACGTAGATTCTCGGACAAGCAGGGCTRGTTTACCGTTCACAAAGCTATAAATAGCCTCAGTAACTCTCCAATATCAGTAAACAAAACAAAGAACTAATTAAGAATGATCGTAGTCCAAGATATTYGTAGTTTTTCTCTTCAAAAACTGTTCTTTTATTCACAGGATTATTACAAAACTGGAATCATTAACTGCCCTGATGGGATTTCCATCCCAGACCTCCGAGACACATGTGATTACCTCTGCATAAACTTTGATTTCAACACAATCAAATGTCAAGATTTAAGTAAGTATGGAGAGAAATCAGCTCTTAGGAGATCATCTGCAGTGTTGAGCATTCTGATCCTGATTCAGTGCAGTTCTTAATCACGTGCTTTAGTTTGAGCATGAAGATATGGATTCCACTGGGGCTCAAGTTGCATTTAAACAGCTTCCTTTGAGCTGCCTCAATCCAAAGTGAAGTGATTGAACCCTGCAGAATGCAGACACCTTGCTCGAAAAGCAAATTGTAAACATTTTAGTCTCTTTTTGTAACAGAGGCTGAGCAGAGCTTGCTGTTACAGCCACCAAAATGAAGGCTAAAAGCAGGGTTATAACTCCTATCCAAAGTGTACCAGAGAATCCTGAATAATTTAAGCTAAAGGATGATGGGCAGAGCAGGAACCAAGGATACCAAATCTGGAAAATAGTGGAGTTCCTGGTCATGAAAGGATTTGTTTGGGAGCAGCTTTTTGGTGGGCATGCTGGCAAAAAAAAAAAGTATTTTTAACACAGGCAGATCTGTGAAAGGCACTTTACTGAGATGAGGTGTGTGGTGTCATAGCACAGGCCGTGGGTGGAATTTCCTGCCCTGTTCTCTGATGAGTGATCACAGAGAAGGCAGCAAAATGTACTTTGAAGGGCAGAGGTTGTTGCTGGAAATTCAAGTTAAGTATCATAATGAATTAATTATTCAGTCTGTTACTGTTTCACTGTATTGATTGGAGCTTGGTGGGATTTTAATGGGAATGGAATGGTTCTGCAGTGCAATTTGCATCCCATTTGAAATGCAGTCTGTACTTCTGATTTTGCCAGTTCTGGATCTGGAGGCTGTTGATGTGTCTGAACATATGTTGAGCAGTTTGTCTGAAGAAGAATCCTGGCTGTGCTCTTGGATGAATCTGGGAAGTGCAGAGCTGGGACRTGTTTTCATGCTGTGGTAAAGCTCCTCATCTGATTTGTGTCTCCTCAGGTGCTCTGTTACACGAGCTCTCCAACGATGGGGCTCACAAGCAGTTTGACAGCTACCTGGAGGAGCTGATCCTGCCCATCATGGTGGACAGCGCCAGGAAGGGGGAGCGGGAATGTCACATCGTCGTGCTGACGGATGAGGACACCGTGGACTGGGATGAGGATCATCCCCCTCCCATGGGAGAGGAGTATTCACAAAGTAAGGGCTCTGCACTGCGGCTCCTGGCTCTGTGCTCCACACACCCCCAGCCATAAGGGAAGGACACATTCCCAAAGAGGCTTTCTCCAGGAGGAGACGCTGGGACATGGAGCCCGGATTTGTGGGCTCCTGGAAAAAGGATACCTGGCTAGTTAGAACTGATCCCTGCCTTGGGAATCACAGCACTCACTGCACTTTTCCTTGTTTCTGCCTCCCCCTCAGCCTTTTCCTGGCTCCTTAGTGAGGGAATACTCCTTGCTTTACRCTCCCATCACCACCCAGTCTATCCAGACTGTGATGTGCGTCACTCCCCTTCCACAAGGAAGTGCAGCTAATCCCAGTGAGGAAAACAGGCACCTGAAGTAATCCTTGGAAACCACACCTGGCTTTTGGCACAGCAGAGCTTGTCAAAAACAGGGAGAAGGTTCCTCCTTGTAGATTCTAATCACCCTTTTTATTTCTCCAGTCCTTTACAGTTCCAAGCTGTACAGATTCTTCAAGTACATCGAGAACCGGGACGTGGCCAAAGCCGTGTTGAAGGAGCGGGGCCTGAAGAACATTCGCATTGGCATCGAAGGTAAAGGGCTGCTGCAGCAAGGGAAATGCACAACCAGGTGCCTCCACRGTCACTAAAGCCTGGTTTCCTCTGGACTTCAGGCATTTCCTGGTTTACTCTGTGTTTTACATTTATTTTTATTAGACTAGTCTAAACTCTACGTGTTCTTCCTTCACCTTTATCATGTTACACTGAGTGTGGCCGGGAAGCTTAAAAGTTAAAGGAAGGTAAAAGGTTCATAACATGTACCAGAAAGACTTGTCTCCTGAGAAATGAGTAAACAGGAAACAGGAGTCAAATGCTTCCACCTGCTGATCCAAGCATTCGCTTAGGGAGCTTAGGGAATGTTGGGCTCTGTCCTGGGAGACTGTCTTATTTTTATAGTGGCTGTGCTTGCTCACAAAATGGCTGGTGCTGTGCAGCACCTGTGGCTGACTACACACAGTGACTGACTGCACATAGTGCTGTACCCTCTTGTCACAGAATCATGGAATCATTTAGGTTGGAAAAACCCTCTGAGATCATTGAGTCCAACCATTAACCCAGCGCTGCTAAGCCCACCATGTCCCCAAGTGCCACATCCACACATCTTGTAAATCCCTCCAGGGATGTTGTATACTCCACCACTGCCCTGGACAGCTGTGCYGGGGCTGGACAACCATTTAGGTGAAGAAATTTCCCCTCATAGCCGACCTGAACCTCCCCTGGCACAACTTGAGGCCATTTGCTCTTGTCGTGTCCCTTGTTTCCTGGGAGCAGAGCCAAACCACCCCTGGCTGCCCCCTCCTGTCAGGGAGTTGTGCAGAGCCAGAAGGTCCCCCTCTGCCTCCTTTTCTCCAGGCTGAGCCCTCCCAGCTCCCTCAGCCGCTTCTGGTGCTCCAGCCCCTTCCCCAGCTCCGTTCCCTTCTCTGGACATGCTCCAGCCCCTCAATGTCTCTCGTTTTGTAAGGGGCCCAAGACTGACTGTCAGTCTGAGGTGGTCCCTGAGCAGTGCCCAGCACGGGGGGACACTCACTGCCCTGGGCCTGCTGGACACACCATGGCTGGTACAGCCCAGGTGCCCTTGGCCTCCTTGCCTGCCTGGGCACACCTGGGCTCATGTTCAGCCTTGACTTTTCTCATTTTCTCCCCACATAACCTCACAACATCCTCATAGTCCTCCTGATTTGCCTGCCCCTTCTCATCCCCACCAGCTCCTCTTCTGGCACATGGGGATGACCTGCTCCTGGAGCTTTAAGTTTTCCTTGGAGGATGTCCAGCCTTCCAGGACTCTTTTGCAGGGGAGAAGAGCGCAGTCTTTTGCAAGCCAATAATTCTAAATATGGMATGTGAGCATTTGTCTGCTAAGCTCTGTGTGTCCCACCCTGACCACACAGTCACTCCTACCTGGATGTTCTTGTAGAATTCCTTTGTGAGTCAGAGGGGTGCAGTGGCACTGACTGGCTGTCTGTATTTCCAGGATATCCCACATGCAAGGAGAAGGTGAAGAGGAGGCCTGGTGGCCGCTCCGAGGTGATCTACAACTACGTCCAGAGGCCGTTCATCCAGATGTCCTGGGAGAAGGAGGAGGGCAAGAGCCGTCACGTGGATTTCCAGTGCGTTCGGAGCAAATCCCTGACAAACCTGGTCACGGTGGGGGATGACGTGTCAGAGGACCACGAGGTTATAATGCACCACCCCCCCCAAGTGGATGAACTGGACAGGCTGAACGCCCCCTTCTCCCAAATGGCTGTGAACGATCTACCGGATTAGTGGTGGCTCGGGCTGGAGAATCCTGCTGGATGTGGGACCCTCTCGCCGTAGCTTCATCCCAGGTGATGGGACACAGACTCCTGCAAGGTGCTTTATCCTCGTTCGTGCTCTTACTACGTTGTCATATTTCAAGCATGTTAATAAAGAGCCACGCTCCATAGTCTTTAATTGTGCGATCAAAAGGAACATCTCCTCAGACAAAAAGAAATGATCTGTTGTTTCTACTACAAAGGCTTCCGGATTGTGGGTGCTGAATATTTTATCTAAACTTCAAAAAGAAGAGCGCAAGTGTGTAGAAACGTCTTGTTTGACATGAGAGAGGAAATTCTGGGCCTGTCAAGGCGAAGCTTTCCTGTACCGTTAGGCACAGCTCTGGTTTTGTGAGGCTCAGTTACAGAGGAGCGAACATCAAAGCAGGACAGATGATATCCTTTATCAACCAGCAGAAATGTAGCACAGTGTGACAGCAGAAGCCTGAGCGTGGAGGAATCTGTTTGCACTGCCACCTGGCTTTGGATCCAGCGTGGTGTACTGCTGCCCTAGGGAAGGAGGAGCCAGTTCCATAGGAAGCATATGTCTGTTCACAGGAAATCCCCATCTATACTTCTCCGTGAGATGGAATCATTGTTTTTAGGGATGTTTTATGTTGAGTTCAGTAAAATGAGTAGATCATGCTGAAGAAAAACCCAAAAGAGACTGTAGCTGATATTTTACCAACAAAGTAAATCTGTTTAGTAGCCAAATAGATGCAAGAAGCTTTCTAGAGGTGACTGTGCATGCTGAAGACTTGGAGTTGTCTCTTCCATCCCTCTGCTAAGACAAGAAAAGCCAGTGGAGGAGCTCCCAGTTTACTACCTGAGTCAAATCCTTGGTCTCACTAACCTWAGTCAGTCAGAATTGCTGTAGACTCTCCAAGGAGCTGCTGCTGCAGCTTTAAAAGGCCAGCTGCTTTCTTCCCAGTTTGGAGCTGACTGGACCATTTTGCTGTCAGGCAGGTAAGAAATACCAGTAATAAACCAACCCTCAGCAGAGAAAAATGCACATATGTGGAACAATTCCTTTGCTGCTCTGAGTGTGTTATCCTGGTCTATGTAAGGCTCTKGGAATTTTGGGTTCAGGGCCAACAAAGCTGTAGCTGTAAGAACAGGCACACTCCAGGCTGGTTTAGCTCAGGTAGACTAGAGCCTCACTGGTCCTGTTCCTGCAGCACAGAGTTCCCTGTAGGAGTTCTTGTAGGAGTTCCCTATAGGAGCTGGCTGATGAGCACACAGCGAGTCCAGCACTGCCCCAGCCGAGCTGAGGGCACCCAGAATGGGGCTGCCTCACAAAGCCATCCCTTCTGATGGCTGTGTAAAGGCTCTGCATACCCAAAGCAGAGTTTTTAAACATGGTCCTGGTGCAAAGAAATGCTGAAGCCAAGAAAAAAGAGAGGGACAGAGCTCCTCACAAAGCTGGTCAGGTCAGTGCTGCTCTTACAATGGATCACTTGGGTGTTATGTGGTCAGACTTGGCAAAACTGAGGTGTAGGTGTCACTCTGCCCCTAGAAAGTTTAACCCTTTATTGTCAGGGCTGTATCATCAAGCAGATTTGTATTGTTCTCCCTATGACTGTCARGTGCATGGTGGATTGAGCAGTGAAGTTTGCTGCTAAGGATGTTTGTGGTTTTCAGTGCAAGTAGCATGACAAGACMAAGCAGAAATTTTTGGTTAAAAGTAACAAATCTCGGCCAAGGCACATAGTGCTCATAGGTTTAGTTCCCATTAGTGTGGATACAGGTTCCGTTCTCTCAGTGCTTCTGTTCTTAGCTTCGTTCCCCAATGCAGCAAATAGATTTCTTCTTTTTATAAGTGCCTATGGGAAGATTTCAGGACCTCCTGAGAGTCCCAGGGGTTCAGATGCCCAAATTCCACCTGACTGTTGAAAACTCCTCCCTGTGTCCCTGGGTCAGTAGAGAGAAGTGTCCTTCGGTGCCTGCACAGAGCTGAGGTGATGTGCACACACTCCCATTATTGCTCCAGATGAATTGCTATTTTTGTAGTAGAGAAAGGAAGACACATGGACCATGAACCTTCCACCAGGGGCCAGACCCAACCCACTCCTTGCCTTGGTGATGAGCTGTTCCCTCAGGACAAACAGAAGCACTGGTGAGCCTGTGTGCCCAGAAGTGATGGAACTTGTCCCCCAGGCCCTGAGTGCCCAGCAGTGGTGGCCCCCAGACCCTGTGATTATGTTTTTCAGTGTGTATTTATTTTCACAGCAGTGTCAGGTTTAATTAAATCAGTGTTTGTATTGCCCAGCTGAGCTGGAATTGGAGGTTCCACATGTTCTGCCCGAAGGACCGAAGCGTGGGTGTTGTTCAGAGCTCCTCCTCAGGACTTTGTCAAGGCATCAGGTGCTGAGAATTGCACCTCAGCAGCATCTTTCGGGATATGACAGCTAAAGTACTATGTCCAGCCCAACCAAATCCCACTGAGTGTGTCCCTGACTGAGCCCAGGGCCAGCTTGGCCTGTTGGAGGATTCAGCAGTTGATCAGAAATAGCGACCACAGTCACCAAACTGCCCCAGGCCCGTGGGGAGTTAYGGACTGGCAGTGCCTGTGGGAGCTCGTGGCTCCCTGGGCAATCACCTGGACCTTCAGCATGGGATGGGGATAGCCAGCTCCCGTGATTCCCATGCAGTTTTTACCACTCAGCCACTGTAGTTGATTGGATTTCCCAAGTAATTATTCATTCTGGATTTTAACTTTTGTTAGAAGAGTGAGTTCCATTGGAACAGGAATCAAATTKAAAAAGTGTTTGCTTTTCCTCCTCTTGTGGTCACCTACTTCAGGTACAAGGTCAACTTTTGTCTTACTSTAGATGTACTGAAGTTCTCCCTGTGCTGTGTATGAACTCCAGATGTATGGTTTCTTTTCTGTATTAAAGTATAAATTATATGTGACTCGTTTGCCTCTTTTAAAAGTTGTTTTAAAGGTGGAGTAAGGAGAATGGGCAGAGGATAGAGGGCTACAAGGTTTTGTTTCCTTGCTTCATGAGGTGTGGGTTGTGATCCCAAAGTCTTAGGAGTAGAYTGGCATCAGACAGAGCCTGCTTGATGTGACAGGGAAGTGTTGCCACCATTTGGGCTGAGACGACCTCAAAGTTTACTTCATCTCTACACCTCACTGCAGTGGTGTTCTCAAGGCAGCACAGGCACCACTCCTTGACCCACAAACTGTGCAGCATCTCTAACAAGCCCCAGTAGTTTTGGTCAGTGCTGTGAAAAGTGCTCTCTTCTCTTCAGAAGAAAACAGCKTTGGAGCAGGTCTGGCTTTGATTTCCATCCTCAGCCTTGGCTGCACTTCCAGGGTTTTCATGGTGAAGTTTAGGAAAGGTGCTAAGAGTTTGAACAAGGTGGGGTTTGTGTGGAGACCTCAGAGCACCTTCCAGGATCTGGAGGGGCTACARAAAAAGTGGAGAAGGACTCTTCAGCAGGAACTGGAGTGCCAGGACAAGGGGGAATGGCTTCTCACTGCCAGAGGGCAGGGTTAGATGGGATATTGGGAAGAAATTCTTCCCTGTGAGGGKGGTGAGGCCTCAGGCCCAGAGAAGCTGTGGCTGCCCARCCCTAGAAGTGTCCAAGGCCAGGTTGGACGGGGCTTGGAGCAACCTGGSAAGGTGTCCMTGCCCATGGCAGGGGGTGGGACTGGATGAGCTTTAAGGTCCCTTACAACCCAAACCATTCCAGGATCCTCAGATTCCCGTTTGTAAAACACAACATACCAGCAGGAGTGTGTTTACTAAGAGAACTTTATTTACACAACACAATGAGATCGTTCCATAAAAAGTTGACTACACCTGCCAAATYTTACAGTGCAACTTTGTAACAGCTTTTAAATATTTACAGAACACTTTTTCAACTTAGAGGTTAAGGCAGAGTCAGGGCACAGTGATAAGAAACACTTAGTGCAGCTTTGAGCTAGGCATGATACAGAGATGAACTGGCAGCATAAGGTGTTCACATCCATTGGAAATTCAGATTGGAATTACTCCTAGAAATCCAGCAACTGCAGCCTAAAAAAAAAAAGAGCTAAAAGGTACAAACAACCTCAAAACACAAGAAAAATATTTGGCTACCATAGGAGATGGAACAGGCWTACAAAATCCTTACTCTGTTAGCAGTGAAGTATGGATCCTGGGAAGGAGACACTGTAGGAGACACTTTTTTCCCTAATGTTGGTGAAAAACTGGAATAGGAAGCAGGCTTACAATGCACCTGGGATACAGAACCTCCTGCTGCAAAGGTGTGTCCAACAGGACTGGATTCAAAGAYGTCCAACTTCTGCTGGAAGACAACAGGAATGAGGTACCCAACTGCYCCTCGTGCCTTTGAAAACTTCACCTTGGACTCACTGACCCAGCTGGGGGGGTCCCACTTCGAGCACAGCACTAAAAATGCCCAATACACAGTACTAGAGTTGGTTTTTCACAGCAAGTTATCACAACTTAAAATCGTTTAGCTTCTTCATCTTTGGTATTTATAAATAAAAATGCTGGTCCCTTTCAGTAAAGGGCTAAAAATGAAGCTACTATCTCAAAATCATTTGTTCCTAATCCACAGCAGCTTTAAAGGATTTTGATTTTTGTTTTTATTTTAAGGCAGTAACTAAGCTGTTAGGAATTGAAAAAAAAATGGTTTAATATTAATTCCAATGGTTTATAAGGCAACATTTTCAAATGGCTAGAAGAAACTGCAGGATAAGGATGGARCAGTTTGAGAAGTTGGTATCAGTCCTTCATCCAAAGCAAAAAGGGAGCAGAAGGGGATCTAGGGTCGAGTTGATCAAAGCCTGATCCTACAAGTCATTCCTTCCGTTAGCCCTTATTCATCCGAGTGAGCCCTMCTGACTACAGTGATCCTGGGACTTGTAATTAAGGCTAGTTTTGCATTTCAGCTTGGTAGGAACCAACTGCTGTCTAAACTGCTTATGGCAAGTCATAAACTCTTGGGACACGTACAAAAAGCACAGGGGTGGTGAGGGGAGGACCCTGACGAGTTCTGTACAGTACTGGCAGTCCCCCCTCAGCCCTTCGGGATGGCACTCGAGTCAAGAGACATCTAGGTAAACATTCCCTAAAAGCACCTATATAAAAAAAGAATTTCCACTACAAATCCATTTTGTTTCATTTCCTAATCAAGAAAGTCAGGACTAAACAGCCCTGGAAGCCTTTCCTTTCCTGTGAGGCATCGCTGGAGCTTTGTCTTGTCTGTACTCCCGAGTTAGTGTTCAGCACCAAGAGAACTTTGCAGGAATCCAACACAATTCAAATTGAGACGTGCTTTTAGAAACCTCATTAACTTGTATTTTTAAGATCTGATTGTAAATTGCAGATTGGAACCAGGCAGGCCCAAGGGTTAATGGCACCTGCCCCTGGAAGTGCAGAGTTAACTACAGACGGGCACAAAGTGGAGCTTGTGGTTAGAAAAAGGAATTAGGAAAAGCTCAGCTGAGGCACAMTCCTCCCTCCCTAAGTTGGGTTCTGAGAGAGGTTTAGGCAAGGAAAGGCACTTTGGGGCTCTCCTGGAGAGACCCTGATCAGAACTGAATGTACTTTCATAAATTACAGTAGGCAATAATGAGTGGACRTGGTGGGTTCCACTGCCCCAAAAGTGACCCCATGAGGCACCTCTGGGGAATATTCTGTTCAGCCAGGCCAGCAAGAGCAGCTCTGTGAGGGAACACCAGGCAGGCCTCCATCAGTGAGATTCTGATCCTGTTCTGCTCAGAACCAACAGCAAAAAGGCCACAGAAGATGATTTTTTGCCTTTAAACCACTGCCGATGCAGCAGAGCTCAGAGGCGGCCAAGAGACAGCAGCAGCCGGCCCAGGGAGCCTCGGGGCTSACCCAGCTATGCAAAACTTGCCCACCAAGGATCAGGTTCACAGAGTTTCCCTCCCTCTCYGCTCTAATTCCAGACCCACTTGTGTGACCAGCTGTAGTTTGGTATCTGCATTGTTTACGGATCCATCCTGACACAGACGAACCAAAAACCCCATGCTTGGAGGAGGAAATGGCCCATTTCTCCACTATCTAGGAAAGAAAAAGTGTTGCAAAATTTTTTAATTTAGAAAAAATATTAAATGGCTTGAGGGTCACTTAGTACCAAAAGTAAAGTGCACCAGAACTGGAGGCCACAGCGACAGAGCTGAGAAATGCTATTGAAGAGGCTTCCAAGGAGCATTATAAAAACAGCACTACAAACTAAGGTTAAGGCAATCCGAGTTGTGTCCTTCTACTAGACAGTTTCCTGGAGAGTTGTCYGTCTCAAGCTTCAATTATTGCTTTGTTTTCTCTCTCCTGGAGTCCTCAGCCACTGGGCAAACAGTGCTGGCAGAATTGGCAGAGTGAGTTTGTCACTTAACGCAGGACTGGACGCAGTCCTGTAGAATCCCGTGCTTTGCAATGCCAAAGGGAAAGCTTGCTSTCATCTCCCCATGGACTGTACAGTCTGGCAAAGAATATAAAAAAAACCTCTTGCTCCTGAAGCAGCAAAAGGTGCTGGCAGCAGAGATGATGCAAACGTGTGGAATTTTTCAATGGCGCAGGAAAAAAAATCCTTTGTAACAACCAGGTATGTAACAAAACAGGATCCTGAAGTCTTCTCCAAGAGTTGATAGCCCTCAAGTTTTCTTTAAAAAAAAAAAAAGAAAAAGTCCTTTTATGGGTATAAACCCAAAGTACAGCAACAGAATTCCATGGCTCAGAAGTCCCAGGTAAAGCTGTGTCACTTCCCTCCTTTCATATAGGATGGAATTGCTCCTCGGGCTGTCAGGCCCTCGAAACGCTTGTAGGTGTAGTTGATAAAAACCCAGTCTTTGTTCTTGTAGTCAGTCTCTGGGTGGTTGCTTGTTGCCACTGGGAAGACATAGAAGAAATAGAATTATCCTCTGGAGACTGCAAAGTTTATTTCCATACAAAACACTGGATGTGGAATAGGGCAGAATGCTTCTAAAGGGAAAAATATCATAAATACTAGGATGCAGCTTCGTGCTTCAACCCCAGGAAAGAACTGCTGAACACAGGACATGGCACAGGTTTTAAGCTAAAAGAGGGTAGATTCAGACTAGATAGGAAGAAGAAATTTTTGACAGTGTGGGCTGTGAAACACTGGCACAGGTTCCCAGAGAGGTAGTGGCTGCCCCAATCCCTGGAAGTGTCCAAGGCCAGGTTGGATGGGGCTTGGAACAACCTGGGATAGTGGAAAGTGTCCCTGTCCATGGCAGGAGGTGGGACAGGATCAGTTTTAAAGTCCCTTCCAACCCAAACCAGTCTGGGATTCTGTTTTTAAACTCACAGAGCAAATGTGTGACTATGCTGTGATCATTCCGAGATTTACACCAAAGCATCCCCTCCTGTCCCAGCCTYCCCTACCCCTGCTCCCAGTGCCAGCAGCAATCAGCACCAAGGGGAACTCGCAGCACTGGGCTCACAGGCCCTGCTCAGATTGGAACTTGCTGGGAGCTCTGCTGCCTCTGAGAGAGGCCCTTTCTCAGACAACTCCCACATCATTTACAAGCCTGCACCTCCTGGAACCCAAATTCCAGCTTGCACCTCCTGCACCACAAGGCTTCCAAGCTATTTGGCCATGATAAAAAAAAATTACCATCTAGTAAGATCCTTTCCCTGACTAACAGGAAAGATTATTCTACAGGAGAAGAGGAGGATTTACATGGAGAATCAAACCATCATTTACCTGTTGGTTTAAGGATATCAGATTCTGGAAATTCGTCAAAGTTTGAGGTATCATCRATGCTTTTAATTTCTATGGAAATCGCAGCAGGTCTCTCTCTGCCAAGAAGAGCAGATGGAGCATTAAGATTTCAAAGGGAGACAAAGCAGGATTCAGCCACTTTCCATTTCTTAACAGAATCAAGACTGAAAGTACCTAAACCTCAGCAAGCTTCAGGTAGAGAACAAAATGCTCTCACCCCCAGCTGGATATGACAAAYGCCAGTCAGCTGCTCCCTGCTGCAGACCAGGGCTGGCCTGAGAGTCCCTAGAGAAGAGCAGCTTGCTTTTCTGCAAAGCATCTTACCTGATGTGCTCCCAATCAACCCCTTCAAAGAATGGGTTACTCTTTATTTCCTCCACACCAGATGCACCAATTCTGTGCTCCCATTCACAGCAAAATCTGGGATGGAAGGAAGAGTGAAAATGAAGGGAGAATGAAAATGAAAGCATTCCATCCAGAAATGGAACAGCTTTCTGAACTGATACTGCTACGGTTTCTTAACATATAAATGGAGCAGACTAAGAACTCCCACAGCAAAACCAACACACAAAGTTATGTTTAGGAATGTCGTGTCCAATGCCACAGTTAAGATGTGCTATTCCTCCACAACAGGATAACGTGACCTTTCTATTTCAGGACCAGTGTAGAGCAGGAGAACATATAAAGCCTAAAAATCTAGACATTTATATTTCTGTCCTGAGAATAGATAATGAAGTACAAATGAGTCAGCAGGCACTGGGATACATTTGTATGCTCCAGTGCATACAAAGGCAAAACCATTGCTGTTGATAAGAAGACAGCTCTGGCAAAAGGATTGAAGTTGCTTCCACAAGAAGCTTGCAGGCAAAATAAAGAGCAGAAATATTTTGCCAGAGTTGCAGCACTTCCATGGGAGCTCCTTTTTAGCATTGTTTAGTCAGGGAAGCACTAAATGACCTGAGAGACAAAAGTATTTGACGAGAGAGTTCAGCATTTGATGCATGTGTGTAACAGTTTGTAGCATCAGGGTTTTTCCATGTGAAACAAGCCATGACAGGCACAGAACACAGAGGCAAGACAAGAAAATTAGTGCTAATTTAACTGGCAAACCATGTGGCTGGCACCTTAAAATAAGATCCTTTGCTTTATCAGAGATTGGAACTTCTGGAGGAAATGTCAGGGTCTCTTTCCAGTTCATCACTTTCTTGTATGTCTCTTGAGGAGTCTCAGAACAGAACGGAGGATAACCTGAAAAGAAACAAAAATACCATCCTGGATCAAGTAAAAATAGTTCCTGAAGTCACAACACACCTCACAGACCAGGCAAGGAGTGGATGCTCTGAGAACCTGATCCCAAGCACAGAAATTCCCAGAGAAGCTGTGGCTGCCCCATCCCTGGAAGTGTCCAAGGCCAGGTTGAATGGGGCTTGGAGCAACCTGGGATAGTGGAAGGTGTCCCTGCCCATGGCTGGGGGTGGAACTGGAYGAGCTTTAAGGTCCTTCCCAACCCAAACCAGTCTGGGATTCCYYGATTCTATAAATCCAGCTCATGTCCCACCCCACAATTCCTGCTTGCAACCCTGCCCTGCCCATTCCTTACCGATCAACATCTCGTACATGATGACCCCCAGGGACCACCAGTCACACAGCTTGTTGTATCCAGTCTGCATGAAAACTTCAGGAGCAATGTAATCCGGAGTACCCACAGTAGAAAAAGCCTGRAACAAACACCATCAGTTATGCATCTGTAGGGAAAACTGCCTGACATGGAAGTGGGAACCTACACAGCAGTGGTTATTTTGAGGAAGACACCAGATTGTCTCTGAGATCCTTTAGCAAAGGTGTTTAAAGTCTTTCTTTCAAGATACGTAAAGACAAAATCAACATCTTCATGTGAAGGAGTCTTAAAATACCATTAGGAAACTGGGGGAAGGTACCACTGTCCATATACACCTTGGAATGGGTCAGCAGCCCTTTGTTAGACTGGAAGTGGCAAGAACTGACAGTTTTGGCTGAGAGACCTCAGATATCCATGTAAATAATTATGGCAGTGCTGTCCCTGGCACATATGTCACCAGCTGTGCAGCAGATGGATGAAGGACAAACCAGAGTCATTCCTCCTCTTTTTAAAAAATGCATGCATCTTTTCCTCTCAGGATTGTTCAGAACCCTGAGATGCATTAACAACTTCCATGTAAATCCATGTTCCTTTTGGATGCAACACCTCAGCAGGAAGATTTCCAGCCAGGTGGAATCTACTTACCAACTGCCGGCGATTCCTCTTCCAAGTCTCTGCTTTCCTTTTGGAATTCATGTTCTGGAAAGCTAAAGGAGATTCAATAGCTGTGACTGAATCCTACTGGTCACCCAAGATATTTTTACCCCCAAAATGTTACACTAAAAATCTCATTTAAGACATGTGTCAATACCCCAAAACTAAACCTCCCAGCAACTTTCAAACTTATGCAATATGGACAACATCTTGTCAAGCCTTTCACTAGCAAACCATGCTTTCAGGGTTTATTTAACTCCATGATCCAAGTTATTCCCCTCGAGAATAATCCTGGATACTCAAAGAGTCTGAGCTCGCTTATTAATTTCATAACACTTGAGATCCAGCCAGCACCTACCAACTCMCTGAGTTCTCATTTTATCACACATGCAAAGGGCTACAGCAGAGTCTGCTTCAGAGACAAACTTCTGCAAACGAAGGTGGGTTTAAAATAACTGAGATTATTTTTATTTTACAGAAAATCAAAATTCCACCTCAAGATGTCACATTGGTTGTTAGATCCCCCCACTGCAGTCACACCCTCACTGAGTTGTGTCAGGCACTGAGAGCAACCATCAGACACCCTTTGGAGGCAAGGAACTTACTGAAGTCACTGGGCAGACTGTGGTTCAAGTTCCTGTAAAATTCTGTTCTGTGGGCTTTCTTCAGTCCAGTGCACAGACCAAAATCTGAGAGTTTCACGTGGCCCTAGAAATGAACACACCAAAATCCAAACCCAGTATAAGACGTTATCCTAGCAAATCACAGCATCAGCAAGGTTGGAAGAGAACCCAACACCACCATCATCACCCCTAAACCACATCCCCAAGGGCCACATCCAGACTGCGACTCCACCACCTCCCAGGGCAACGTATTCCAGTGCCTGACCACTGCTGCAGTGAAAAAATCTTTTCTAAGATCTAACCTGAACCTCCCTGGCACAACTTGAGGCTGCTTCCTCTCATTCTGTTATTGAGACATGGCAGAAGAGCCCAACCCCCCCCCGGCTGTCCCCTCCTGTCAGGAGTTGTGGAGAGCCAGAAGGTCCCCCCTGAGCCTCCTTTTCTCCAGGCTGAGCCCTCCCAGCTCCCTCAGCCACTCCTGGTGCTCCAGCCCCTTCCCCAGACACACTGCAGCCCCTCAGTTCCTTTGCATTCCTTGTTTAACCTAACACTGGATGTGTACAAGGAATGAAGCCACCAATACTTCCATCACTGCTCCACAGAGAAAGCCCAGTGACCATTTACTTCAGGAATCCTCTGCTCTGCAAGTTCCCAACCACTTCAGAGTGAAAGGAAACGTCTCCAGAGGCAGCTGCAGTGCCTGGGTTGTGTATTGGCCCCAAGAGATGAAAAACACTTTCAATTCAGTGACTGGATCTGTCCTGGTGCATAACCACACTGACTAGGTGCAATTTTTAGAAGTATATCTAAAATATACATCCTTTTCCAAGTCCTGAATGTATCCATGTCTAGATGTAAACATACTGAATTGGACACACTGCCCAGAGCAGCTGTGGCTGCCCCATCCCTGCAAGTGTCCAAGGCTAGGTGGGACAGGGCTTGGAGCAACCTGGGATAGTGCAAGGTGTTCCTGCCCATGGCAGGGGGTGGAATGAGATCTCTAAGGTCCCTTCCAACCCAAACCATTCTGGGATTCTGCAGTAATTCCAACAGTGCATTACATGGTAGTAGGAAAGTCATTATTTATTGCTGGCAAACTCACTCCAAGCAAGCTTGATTTTAGGCAAACTCAAAGTGAGCAACAGGAGGACACTGAAACAATCAGGCTTTCTGCAAAGTGCCTGCAATAACCAGGTAGCCTGGCCAGCCCTCAGGAATACACCTGATCCTGGGGGAGATTTTCCATTCTCAACCTACTGGAACAGCCACATCCTTCACCTTTGGTACGACCAGAGCTGGCGAGTGGGAGTGTAACAGATGTGAGAGCAAAAGGAAACAGCTTTGCCTAAGAGGGAACTGAAACCACGTGCTTTAAACTGCAGCTGAAACAGCCAAAAATAGTTTAAACAGCTGTCAGAAGAGCTCGAGGTCTGAGTGGAGCTGAGGTCCTTCCCGGCTTGGGGATTTTCCCCGGCAATTTGGCAGATATGCCCTTGGAAGCTGGAAGGAACAGGGCTAAATAAAGAAGCACCATCTTCTTCCACAACTGTCAACACCACTTCAGGTCAATATTGACCATCACAAGGCCTATTTGCTCCCCCCCAGGCAGTGGCCAGGCCATACCTTGCTGTCCAGGAGGAGGTTGTCCGGTTTGATGTCCCGATGGATAAAGCCCAGCTGATGGATGGAGTCAATGGCRAGCACGGTCTCGGCGATGTAGAACTGTGTCTCCTCTTCTGTCAGGGTGTCCTTCTTCATCAGCAGTGTCATCATGTCACCTGCAAACCCCCCACAGGTGAACACACGGGCTSCACTCTCACTACTTTTGAAGACATTTACAGAAAAAAGCCATTTCTGCCGCATTCAGCTAAAAACACCAAGGGAGAGAAGCCAAACCTGGTGATGCTGTGGTTCTATGGACASCAGGGCACAGCAAGGGTAGGAACTGGAAGAATGTTAAGGCCAAGTTCCCTCCCAGATGTCCCAAACACCACTGCAGGGCACCCACACTCTAGTCCCAGACTACATTTGTAATTAAGAAATTAGCAATCCCCAAACCAAAGGAGAGCAGCCTTTGGATTCCAGGGAGTTACCTCCAGGCAGGAACTCCATGATCAGGTAGAGGTTTAGCTTGTCCTGGAAACTATAGAACATCTTCACAACCCACAGGCTGTCTGCCTCCACCAGGATGTCCCGCTCCGCACGGATGTGGCCAACCTGGAGATKCACAGATGCATTGAGTTAGTTTTGTTAAATGCATTTATTTCACAGACAACTCAACTATTATATTGAAAAGCATTAAATACTGAGAAGACAGCAGTCAAATTTCTGCACAAGGGCAGAAACTATCAGAACTTCAACATATGGTTGATTATATACATACATTTTATACCTACATACAAAAATATCTCAATTCTTTACAAAAATATCTGACCATTAGGTCTCTTTTTGAAAACACACARAGCTTCATCCCAGTGCTGAACAAGTGACTGTCTCAGATCTTTATATTCCCAGAAGTAACAGCAAAGGAAAGCCTTAAAAGTGTTGAATGCTGCTACTTTGTCTCTCCGAGTCTGAATTCCAGCAGTTGTTTCTCTTTGATATTTACATCTGATCCTGTAAGTCAGAAATGCAGTAAAACACTGATCTTGAAGTCTACACTGAATCATTTGCACATGACTTTGTGTTGAAAGAGCCCACAAGAAGACAAGTCCTTGTGAATTCACAGGAGATTTTTCTGACTTATTTCCTCCCTAAGAAAGGAGGGGAAAAAAAAACCAACCCAGAATTTTTTGGCTACTAAACCTAAACCACAGGCGCCTGTTCCTCCTCTGCACACACCACAGTGACCTCCCAGAGTGATCCCTGGTACAATCCCTGCCCAGGGTGTCACCTGCTCTTTCTCCAGCATGTCAGCCTTGCGCAGGATTTTCATGGCATAGACGTGCCCCGTGTCCTTCTTCTGGACCAGTCGCACCTGAGGGCACACAAAGGCTGGAGTCAAATCCAGCATTCCCAGCACAGCTCCTGACAAAGTTGGGTGTCAAGCCCTTGGCTTCCATTTCATGAAAACATATCAGGTTATTATAAAATACAAAGAGCATTACACAGTGCACRGTGTTGGCAAGAACAAAGGTGACACTGAGCAATTCCCACCTCAAGCAGGTGGTCCAAAGCCTCTTCTCTGAAGGCCACCAGGAGAAACTTCGCAAGGGCCCTCCAGCTCTCCCTAAGCCCAGCCCCAGGAGTTCACCTTTCAAACCCACTGCAAACCTGTATTTAGCTGCCCCTCGGGTCCTTTCTAACAGCCTYCAGGTTCCTTTAAGCACAGGATGTTTTAAACCAGCATTTATTAGGTAAAAAGACAGATGCACACGACTGTTCAGCTAAAATCAACCTGTGGTGTTACATTTACTTCTTGCTTGTATAAACTAARCAAGTCTTTAACAAACACCAGAGCCAGTTAAAAACAACACAGGGAGTCATTTTTTTCTGGACTCACCTCTCCAAATGCTCCTCTGCCTATCACTTTGAGAGACTCAAAGTCCTCCAGTCCCAGCCTTGTCCTCTTCAGGCGAAGAAACTCCGTTTCCTTCTGTGCATGTGCCGACCTCCTGATTCTTTTCTAGAGTTTAAGAGACCCCAGTGAGAATTCTGCAGGTGGGTTCCATAGGGATCACAGCAATTCCAAGGAAAGATCCCAGATTTCCATTTAGAAAAGAAAATTTCTTGTGTTTAACCATTAAGATAACTTTTCCATAGTCATTACCTCTTCATCTTTTAAGCCTTCTTCTTCCATCATTTGTTCTAGTTTCTTTTGTCTAGAACAGAGACAAATTAGAAAAATAAAGATTGAATCATTAACCTTGTTTTTTAATCAAATTAGAAAACAAAAGGTTGAATCATTAACGTTGTGTCTTAACCACGTGCACATATCCACCACCTCTGGTCTGTGCCAGCAAGTAACAAGTGAAAAGATGTACAGGAGAGACTCAGACAGGAGATTAATTTTGATGAATTTATTATCCAGATTTACAATTCCAGCCTTGTCCTCTCTAATAATCTAAGCCTGCCTCGAGTTTCACATCTCATTCAGATGTACATTTTTGTTGTACACAAGTACAAATCGAGGAGATCTGGGTTCTGTTCTTACCTCTCTCTGACAGCTGGGCAAGTCACTTCAGGCCAGAGCCATAATAAACATTTAAACACCAAAATTTCACTTATTCCAGGGAGAACTGGCTATTTAAACACATTTAAAATTTCTCTGCATCTCAAATTAATCATGTGCAAGATGAGAAAAGTTACTTTAGGTTTCCTAATACCTGAGATACTCAAAATATTTGGGAAGAGGAAACTTGTCTGTACACGTTCTCCCCCTTAAAGAATCAGAAATATTTACAGCCTTAGTACAAAAGGATTATTTGGGAGAAAAGAAAGGAGGAAGCAAGACTTCAGAAGGGGAATGGCTTCAGGGGACACCTGCAATGATTACCCCCTGGGAATTTCTTCCCAGTGCCAGTGGTATTAACAGCTGGCTGAACTGGGACTGGTGGTTTGGGGCATTACAAATGTACTCAAAAATGCCTTCTCTTTCTGCAAGTCATTCTTTGCAAGATCCTCTTCCTGTGTCTGGGGCTCTACGCAGCTGCTGTGATGTGATAATATTTGGGGTTATCACTGCCAGGATCGGGCACATTCAAATTGCTCTGCCCTTATTCAAGTACCCAGTGAGCCCAGCCCAGTCATCCCAATCCACACTCACACCAGTGASTCCAGCAGCAAAAGTCTGTGCAATACACAGAATTAAATGGCTCAGCAGGACTGAGTGATCCAAAGCAATGCTGAAATTCCCCCAAATAGCCTTAATAAGGTCAATCTGCAYTTCAGGGTACAGTGTCAACACTATTTAAACTCCAAATTACACAGCCATAGACATCTGTTGTTACAAAAAACATGTAACTTGTCTGTTTGTTCRAAGTCTTGATCCTAAACAGAAAAAAACATTGAGTTTTGGGGAGTAGACAACAGTGCTCATAATAAATAAATAAATTTTAAAAGTGAGAGCTTTTTAGAGAGAGAGAAAAAAAGGAATTAAATCAGTGATATTTTCTATCTGAATTAGACCTCAATCTCTCTTTACTCATTTGAAGCTTTGAAGAAAATATCTTTGCAAGTTAATATTTATTTCTAAATTGCTTCCTCATTTCTGCAGCTCTTGTACTGAGCAGGCTCCTCAGGGAGCTTGTTATGGGTCTGGCAGCAAAGCCAAACCAACACTGAAMCATTCTCCAAATTCTGATTCGAGACTCCATGGCAAGTTGGGAGAACAGCAGAAGTCCCAGTGCTACAGCCTGAGGGTATTCAGCAAATTAGAGGCTTCCAGCCAAGGGAAAGTCACACAGCTCAGTCCAGTCCCTTGTTACATTGGACTGGGGGACTTGAAGAGGTGCTCCAGGTTCAGGTCACTCACAGGCAGCACTGAGTGACTCCTCAGAGCATCCCCTCCTTTTCTCCTTGGATTGTCTTCCTGTAGGTCCTGCACGTGGATTGGGGCAATCCCAGCACAAATACAGAGAACGATTGGGAGCAGCCCTGGGAGARGGACTTGGGGCTGTTSGTGGGTGAGAGCAGGACATGCCCCAGCCCAGAAACCCCYCCATGTGCTGGGCTGCCCCTCTGCCCTGCTCAGGTGAGACCCCACYTGCAGAGCTGCTCCAGCCCTGGGGAACAACAGCAGGAGGATGTGGAGCTGCTGGAGAGAGTCCAGAGGAGGCCACGGAGATGCTCCAAGGCTGGAGCCCCTCTGCTCTGGAGCCAGGCTGGGAGAGTTGGGGGTGTTCACCTGGAGAAGGCTCCAGGGGGACCTCAGAGCCCCTTCCAGTGCCTAAAGGGGCTCCCAGAGAGCTGGAGAGGGACTTGAGACAAGGGGGAATGGCTTCCCACTGCCAGAGAGCAGGGTTAGATGGGATATTGGGAAGGAATTGTTCCCTGGGAGGGTAGGGAGGCCCTGGCACAGGTTGCCCCGAGAAGCTGTGGCTGCCCCAGCCCTGGAAGTGTCCAAGGCCAGGTTGGACAGGGTTTGGGATAACCTGGGATAGTGGAAGGTGTCCCTACCCCAGGCAGGGTGTGGAACAAGATGAGCTTTAAGGTCCCATCCAACCCAAACCAGTCTGGGATTTTATGATTTTTACTTTGGCTCAAGAAAACTAAACTCATTCAACATAAATTTTGGCTCTTAGCCAGTTTGGAAGGGAAACAAGAAGGATTTTTACCTCATCTCTCGCTCCTCGTGCTGAGCAATGAGGTTGCTGTAGAAGTTTTCTAACGTCACCTTTGTCATGGTCACTCTCTCCTTGGTGTGGTTACTCATGGACGAGCACGGYGTGGGGCCTGTCATGGCCATGGCTGGCAGGAAAGGAAAAGGGAGGAACATCAAACATTATAAATGACAAATTTCAAACCAGAGCCCCAATCGATTCAGTGATGCTGAATCRCAGAGCTCGGATTTTAACAACAAATATCACCAGTCTAAACTAAGTAGGGAAGAGTCTTACAAAATAAAAGGCACAAGTCAAACTTCCTGTTTTGAACATTTTTGATCTGAAAATTAGAGGGAAGGAAGCTGAAGAAACTGGTGCCCCAAAAACCACAATTTCACCCAGTAATGCAAATGTTTATTGCTCTCAACACATTCTATCTTTAATAAATGTTCAARATTCAGGAATATCACAGTGCAACATCTAATTCAGAAGTTGTTCTTCCTATAACCCCTAAAGAAATAACTCCACCAGTTGCCTGCTGGCTCTTCTGCTGTGAAATTTATCTAAATTCTGAAAGTCATCCCAATAAGAGAGCAACAGAGGAAGGAGCAAAAAAGGCATTCAGTTGCCTTTAAGCACTTTTACTAGATGTTTTCACACAGAAATTTGGCCAAATCCAGAGGATCGCTGCCTTTGAGCAAGCTGTAGTTTAAAAAACAGCCAAAACCCCAATCCTAGAGTAAGTATCCAACGTATTTATTTCTAAGAAAAGTATATATTTTCACATTATTTCTGAGAATCCAGTATGTAAATATTGGGGTGTGCCACCCTCAACCAGTAGCAGTTTCAGGGCATATTTGACAGCCTAGCTCTATTTTCTGACACGCATTAAAACCCCAAAGATTTCAAACATACCACTACCCCTTACTCTGGTTCTATTGGGCACCACATAACTCGCAGTAAGGTAACAGAGTTTTGCAACTATTACTAGAAATTGCAGACAAAATAGGTGAGACACTTCCCGTTTTTACAACCCTGGGTGCTGCCAACACGCTCGAGTGACTCTTTTCTGTTCACTTTTTGCAGCTCTTTACGAGGCA
The DNA here is from genome assembly GCA_018881555.1 of Amblyornis subalaris. Taxonomy (NCBI): domain Eukaryota; kingdom Metazoa; phylum Chordata; class Aves; order Passeriformes; family Ptilonorhynchidae; genus Amblyornis; species Amblyornis subalaris. Next base: position 2,031,443 of record JACAXG010000081.1, on the reverse strand, counting down.
TCACCTCTGGGCCCTGCAAACCACCTCCTTTAAAGACACCAGCTCCGTGTGTGCCGCCTTTACGGCTTCCTCGAGGGACAGGAGCTGGTGAGGACCCCCTGTGTGACTTTTGAGGTGGAATTACGTCTTTATGTGAGGTGGGACCGTGGCTTTATGGAGGAGCAGCTCAGAGTGACACACACGAGTGGGGGGGGGTCACACTCTGTGAGCATCCCGGAGATGGGGGTTACCGTCCCGGAGATGGGGTTTTACACCCCAGGAGATGGGGGTTTTATACCCTGCGGTGTAAGCGGGAGGTGTAAAAGCCATGGGCGGTTTTCACTTCCTAGACATCAAACCAGGGTACTTATCTGACAGAAGGGGGTGCCGGAAAAAAGAGAAGAGGAAGAAAAGACAGAGTATCGGTGCCAAACCACCTGTTGGTGCTCGGGGTCCCTTCAACCGGGATGGGCGCTCAGAGCCCACCGAACCCCTCGGGGCCCGTGGGACGGTGCGGGGCTGGGCCCCCTACACCCGGGCTCCACGGGGGAGGTGGCGCGGGAGTGGCGTCTCCGCGGCCCGAGCGGCGRAGGGGCCCGGCAGCATCCCCGGGAGCGGACAAAGGGGGCCCGAGCCCCAGCCGAGGGGAGCAGGGGACCCCCGCGGCCCCGGGCCCGCAGCGCGGRAGGGGACCGGCCGCTGGAGCGACCCCGGCCCGCGGCGCGCCCGCCCCCAGCCCCGCCGGCCCCGGGGGCTGCTTCCGCTCCGCTCCCCGGGAGCGGCCGAGGGCCCGGCGGAGGGAGGGCTGGAGGAGGGCGGGGAGGGGACGCGGAGCCCCGGGCGGGGGGCGCCCGTGGGAACGAGGCGGGAGCGGCTTACCCGGAGCCCCCGGGAGGGGCGGCAGCGGCTGCAGGCGAGGCGGGGCCCGGCGGAGCGGCTGCGGACCGGCGGGTGGGGGGCTCGGGAGCGGGGCCACCGGAGCCCCCGCGCCGCTACCGCCGCCCCCCGCACCGACGGCGACCCGGCCGGGACAGGCGGCCCAGGGACCGCTAGGGCAGCGCACGCGCCCCGCGCCCGGCCCGCCCCGCACGGGCGGAGCCCCGCGGCCGCCCGCCCCCGCCCGCAGCGCCTGCGCCGCGCCCCGCGACGGCTCCGGCACGGGGGTGCGCTGCGGGGGCTCCGTGCCTGGGCTCCGTGCCGGGGCTCCGCGACTGGGGGTTCGCAACGGGGAATCCGTGCCGGGGGCTCCGCGGCTGGGGCTCCGCACCCGCCCGGGCGCTGCGGGGCGCGGGGGTCGCGGGCGCAGCCGAAGGGCCGGTGGGGACCCGGCCGTGGCGGCAGCGGGTGCGCCCCCGCACTTTRCATCAGCTCAGCCCTCGCTCTCCCCTGGGTCCGGGCAGAGGGAGGCACCAGCGCTGCGAGCCCTGGGGTGCTCCTCCCGGCCTGGGGAGAGCCCTGTCCTTCTGCGTTCCCTCCTTCCCACAATGGATCTGTGACCTGCAGCCTCCCAGCACACAGCCTGGGCTTCCTGTCGAGGGGAGGTTGGCTTTCCCCATCCCCACAGAGGTGATACACATCTCCTAATGCCCACAGGGCTGAGGCGTACCCGGGGACGGGGGCCACCAAGCCACCCACGGTCACCTCGGCCTCCCAGGGATCAAAGAAACAACCCGTCAGTCCCAGAGGAAACCACATCTACAAACACACAGAGGCTGATCCAGAGTGTGCTGGGCAGGACATGACCATTTCCAAGAGGTTTGAGCTGTCACAGTCAGGTCCCCGAGGTTCCATCCTCTGACTGACGAGAAAGAGCTCCCACACCCCAGCTCAGCAAGCTCATTGCTTGGGCTGTACCACCCACTTTCATCTCRCCACTCCCAGCTCTTTGGGAATATCTGAAGCCATCTGCTTCAATAATGGTTTGATTGGCCTTGGGAAACTAACAGGGAGTTGTGAGGAGTGACATAACAAAAGAAATGTGATTCCATACTCATCCCATATGTGTGGAGATGCCGGGGAAAGGTCATTTTGCTTCATTTTATTTACATTTCTACCAAAAAAAAAGCACAAGTGCAATTCAGAGGGTGACAAGGGTTTTTATTATTAACAGCATTTTAATCATTGAGAAATGCATTCAGCACAGTTGAAGTCTATCAGCAGCAGAGGAATTTCAGGGTTTAAAACAGTGTGCAGAGTCCCTTCCCGATGGAAATGCTGATATATTTGTAACACACATGACAGATTTCATTTGTGAAAGGCTGATTTTACAGTTAAACTGGACTTGACTTTGCTTAGACAGAGATGGTCAGTTTGTTGTCAAAGGTGAACAGCAAAATCCTGTGGTACCCCTCAGGAAACACAGGTGGCTTCACGAATCTGGTTTCCTGCTGCTTTGGGAGCTCTTGGAGAGGATTTCACATGGGGGAAAAAAGGGAAGTGTTGGAACAAAAGGCTCAAACAGGGACCCTGGAAGCTCATTCTCATCTCTCCCACCAGCAGAACAAGGTGAATGTTTAGATCTTTGGCTGAGTGGGGATTCCTGCCAAGTTCTACCCGGCAAAAGGAAGGAAAAGCTGAGGGATGAGAGGCTTAAAGCAGCCCATACGCTGGAGGAACAGGAAAAAACCCTTTGCACCTACAGTATAAGAAAAGTCATTTCTAGAGCAGAGCAGAACTGCAGGCAGGTGTGAATGGAAGAGAACMTGTATTAGCAGGTAAAATTCTTCAGGGGTCTAAATAATAGGCTGTAAATATGCAGATTAATGGCCCAAACTTCCTGCTAGTGTGGGTTACAGGAGATCCAACGGGATGCAGCATCCCTGAGATATCCGTGACAGACAGGGAGGGCCCTGGAGAGGGAAGACAGGGGACCCATGTCACCGTCCCAGTGCTCAGCTGGGAGAGGAGCTGCTCTTTAGAAGGGGCTCTGTCAACATCTGGGGGAGTGAATGCAGTTAATGATCTTCGTTTTGCTGTTCACCTTTGTGCTGGAGCTTCCCCCTCCAGCAGCATACAGGTAAAGCGAGGGACAGACAGGCTGGGCTGACACTGGGAGTAGTCAAAGGGAGTCAAAARGGCCCTGTGGGTTCCAGTTACCCTTTGGGATCTTCCCATCCAGCTGCTTTAGCGGGAGGAAGCCCTGAGCTTCTGACAGTTCCAGCAGCTGCTCCATCAGGCTTGAAGCCTGGTCTCTGTGGATGCTGTTGGAGAGGTCTGAGGGATCTTGGCTCTCCCGTGCGTCCCACCCGGCATTTGGAAGCGGGATCTCTCTGCTGCTGGCTGTGTGCACCGTACCCAGGGCGTGGTGCAGCCACATCAGGCRCTTCAGCCCCTGGAACGCCCTCCCTTTGTCGGGCAGGAGCTGGTGCTCCGCCACTGCCCTCCTGCTGCAAGGGAAGAAAGGGCGAGTCAGGGACGGGCGATGMTGATTCGCATCCATCAATCCCAGAAGGAGCACGGGAGTTGCCTCAGGCTCCAGCAGCTGTCAGGCAGCCTGAGGATTCCTGCAGATGGGAAGCTGAAATGCTGTGCATTTCATTTCCCAAAGGTGCACCTTGAATCTCCTTTTTAAAAAAAAAAGCAAACTGGAGAGACTGACAAAATGACTGTAGCAGGCTTAAAGAGCCCTTACAGAGATTTGGTTTTTCCCAAATTTAGATTATTTTCAGAGGTTTCAATGGCAGAATAAAATTCCCTTTCCATCACCTCAGTGTTACAGGACTCTTGGGTTTGTTTCTTTCCTTTTAGAGTTGTAACTCAGGAGTGATTTACCCGAAAACACTGATGTCCATGAAATAAAAACAAACCCTTRTTTTCTTCAGATACACCAAAACTTTTGAGTCAAATGTTGACTGAGGAGGGCAGGCTAAATCTCAGATGCAAATATTTCAGGATTCCAGGCTGCTTAGATAAGATCTAACTGCAGCTATAGGCTCCTACTGCACATTTGGATCTGAATGGGAACCTAAATATGGAATTTCAGCATGTGCCATCTCCATGGCTTATGCTGAACATCCTTACATGATTTGCTATGCTGTGTTTAAAAGTGACAACTGAAACGTGGTACATGTTACACATCTAAAAATGCAGTTGGTCTAATCTTATACAGCAGGGAGGGTGAGGTAAAATGGTGCTGTATCAAATATATGGAATTTTCCTTTTGCCATGCTTGGAGTAACTGAAAGCAGTGCAGAACACAGCCCATTAAATCAAAAGCAAGCAGTTTTCTAATGGTATTAATGAAGTGAAAGGGTAATATTGCTTACTTTTCAACGTCTTGACATGTTGCAAAACAGACAAAAAAAAGAATTGCCAAAAATGTAACTGTCTGCAGAGATCTCTGGGGCAGGAACATTTTCTCTCTCCTCCCAATCCACTGCAAGGGACCAGAAGCTGATGGTGTGATCAGAGATCTTTTCCTCTGTTCTTTCTTTCACCTGGCAAAATGAATTTCAGCCTTTAAGCAGGGATGAAAGAGGAGTATTGTGCTCTGGTAAATCAGACCAGGACCTCGCAAATCATCCCAGACCTGTGGATTTGTGACATAGACCAGGAAAAGATGGATAGGATTCACAGGATATTTCTACAYTGCCTTGCTCAGAGTCCTATATCTCCTTTCCCACTGTTGCCTCTCAATACAATTGAATTCTTGTGCATTTGCAGGCATGGAAAATTATTTCAGGACTGCAAAAAGACCTTCATGATAAAAACTTCACAGAAATTTGACAGAAAGATCAGGATTGCTGAAAATTATGGAACACAAAAGGTATTTAAGGCTGGAGCAGGAATATAAATTTAAAAGGTGTTCACAGCCTGGGGGGTTGGGCCTTCAATAACACAACCTTTTCCACAAGCAAGGCAAGTGCTGACATCCAAATATCCAGGATTATATGAGACCGATGCCGGATTTAATTTCTGTGGAGAAGTGGATTTCTCGTTTAGGGAAGGGACAACTAGAAGATGTAATTCTGCAATGATTATTTTAATCTAAATTATAGTTTCATTCAGCTCTGTATCAGCACCTGGCACTGATACACCTCTAGTTACCCATCCCTTCAGCCCCACAATGCCTTTATTGCCAGGTCTAGCCCTAAAATTTCTGCCTTTTTTACACTAATGACTGTACCCTGCTTTAGGACTGGCTCCAGCCTGGCTCTTTAGTCATTTACCAGTAAATCCTCTATTAATTATTACATSAAAATGTGGATGGACAACAAAATAAAAGTTACAGCATTTAAATTATTATGTAAGAGTAGTAAAGACAGGTTCCTGTATAATTTTTTGAAGAAATACTTCTTTTAGTGCAGAAGTAGTTTGGGGTWAGAAAAACTCAGCATCTCCTCAAATGACTTGTTTTTATACTAACTTGAATATTGAATTGTCAGTGGTTGGGTAGAAAGGCAAATTATACATTAGTAGAACATAAATACATATCAAGTCTATATTTGCTTGTAACAAGCTTATTCTTAATAAGTCTGCCCCAGTAATTTGTGAGTAATTTCCTTGAGCAATATGTTGAAATCAAACTASATGTGAAATAACAAATGGGTATTAGTTCTGATTAAAAACATCTGTATTAACTGCAGATACATGCACATAAATATACATAGAGATGTGTGTTTACATGCTGAGTGATATTTTAAGTTATGCTAATGTAGAACTGCTCAGACACGATTCAGAAACGACACTTTGCTATTGTGATCAACAGCAAACTGTACATTAATTTAAAAGCATCTCCCAGTTACAAAAGGAACGTTGTCACTTCCTGCAGGTGTTGTTTGGATCCTGGTGAAGTGCAGACCCGCCCAGCCGTGTCTCCTGCCAGCCCCGCGRTGCTGTTCCAGTGCAGTGACACCCRGTGCCCATGGCCACCTTTTATAGCAGCCCAGAGAGCACAGGAACACTGGGACTGGGCTCCACAGCACTCTGACTGAGATCTTTCCTCTCATGTCAGGGAAATGACACAGCTCCAACAAGAATCAATCTTGGATTCTAAAATGTTCAGCTGTGACCCAGGGAAACATCACAACTTCGCAGACAGTTTCTTCTCCCGTTGCTGTCTCTCCTGTTTTGTGAGAACTTTTGATTCTAACRCAGCTTTCCTGTGCCCCAGGATGGTGGACAAGGGATATGCAGCTGTTCCAGGCTCGATCAGGAAAAGTATCTGTGGTATGCAAAAGAGATCTCCCTCCTTTCCTGTCCCTGTCAGGAGCTGGGTAAGAGGAATCTAAATTAACAATAGTGGTGAGCCCTGCAATGCCAGGTACCACACAGTCAGCTAAATGGGGCAGGTACTCACAGAAGATCTGAGGAGTTGGTAAATAATAGAATCCCAGAATGGTTTAGGCTGGAAGGGACCTTAAAGCTGATCCAGTTCCACCYCCGGCCATGGGCAGGGACATTTTCCACTATCCCAGGTTGCTCCAAGCCYCGTCCAACCTGGCCTTGGACACTTCCAGGGCTGGGCAGCCACAGCTTCTCTGGACAACTTAAATAAGATCCCACTGGACTTTAATGTTCAGTACAAATTTAATTTAAATCTGTTGATTGTACAGTAAAGAAATTTGTTTGAAATCTTGGAAACGGGAGAAACGGAAAAGGCTTATCAACTCATTAACAATAAAAGTGCAAGTAGTAGGGAAAAAGCCAAATTTTTTTTGGGAAAAAGCCAAATTCTGAGATGTTTTGAAACCCTACGAGCTGACACCACACAAGGTTTGATACTCACTGTATGATCTCTAAGCAGGCAATTTCAGTAGAATGTGGATACTCAGGATGTGGCTGGATCATTGGGCTGATACTACTTAAGAGGACCACTTCCTATTTCTCGAAGTGAAGGACTGAATGTATTTGTCATCTTTCAGGAGCAATTCTCTGGGAAGATTGAAAACATCATTTGCTCGGTGTTTTCAGAAATGATGGATTCCTTTTCCATAGGCACAGGGCTGTGTTCCTGATAAACCCAGACCCAGGTGGATGCAGACACGTCATCCTGCAGAGACAGGCCCACTGCAGGGCTCGCACAGCCTCGTCTGTTCTCAGCTTCCACAGACACCAAATTGCTCTTTATTACATTCCTCAGGGCAGCTTGTCTGAGCCCTGCTATTTCCGAGCGACCCAATAACCATTCCTGATTTYATTAGCCAAGTCCTGATTGTTAAGGAGAGTGTCACCCATTAAAGTGTGTCACCAATTACAGCTGACATTTGTTAAATATTGGTAAATCCGGGCCTGGCTTTGCATCTGAGTCTCCAGGGCAGCACTTACGCTGTGGTTACACCAAATTATCTGCTGTGTATCCAAGGTCCCTTGGATACATCTTCAAGGCTTATTAATCCTTGKCCAAAGTCATGTCTAAAACATCTGGTCCAATTCATTTGTGAACTTTTCAAGTCTCCAGTGTACAATCATTTCTCATTGGGTGCAGTTATTGGCATTTCCACTGGAAGAACTTCAGCTGAGTGACCACGGTCAGAGACGGTGACGTGGGGTCGGGACAGGGGCACTTGGAGCATGTTCTGGTGGTCACCCCACACTGCCATGGCTATGCTCTTCCACTGGTCATTTCCTTCTGCCCAAGGACCTGGGAGAAGTCAAAATAACCGTGGTCGTGACTTGTGGCATCTCCCTGAGAAGCAGACCTGAGGTCGGACTCCGCCGGAGTTACCCTGTATCGGTGAGAGATACAATATTTCTAAAGAAAATATAAAATGTTTCGATTTCACACCTAAACCCCAGACACGCACACACACCTCCCGGAGGAAATGTTTTGAGCTATAATGGGGACCTTGCTAATGTCACAAGGAAATTGTACCACCAGCACTCCCAGGTGAGACTTTTAWCTGGGCTAAATTAACCTCTGCAAGAGCCCAGAACAGTGCAGAGAGGAGTAGGAGCCCATTGTGCAGGGAAGGAACGAGGGATTGGGGCTGACCAGGGTTTGGTCCCCTCGGGGCCTCCGTCGCAGCACTCTTGGAGCCATCAAAGCTTTTAGCCTTGGCTTCAAAGCCTTCGATCCCTCCCTCCGGCTTTTCCTGGGCTCCGCACGGGAGGGGCCTTTGCTGTTCCCTCACCTTCAGCGGGAGTTTTGGAGCAGGAGGGTTGTGCCAATTATGGTTTCCCGGGGAGTGATTCTTTTGTTTTGCTTTCCAGTCCTTTCCCCGGGGAGCCAGGTGGGGGAGGAAGGGAATATGGCTTGCTGCAGAGCATGAAAGGAAAAGGGAAGAGAAAGCCTGGAGGCCCAGTTGAGGGGGAAGAAGGAACTGGGGGAGGGAACAGAAAGCAAAGCAAATGTGCAAATGGCCTCGTTAGGGCAAGGGGATCCTCTGGCCTGGGATTTGAAAACTTAATTGAACAAAGACTGTGCTGCATCAAAGGGCTCCTCTATCTGTGGGGAGATGCGCCGACAGATCTGAGGAATTTTTTCCGTGGGCTGTTCTCCGTTACTCACCAGTAACAGGAGCGTGGGCTCCAGAAGGCTTCCTGCTTCCCTGACGAAAACATCGACTCGATTTTTTGGGATTTGTTTTTGGGTTGTGTTTTGGTTTTTTTCTCCCTTACTGCTCTTAGCCCAACAGAGCCGGATTAAGCCGGGCACCGCCCTGCCCGGAGGAAACGCTCTGACCGCACTCGGTGGTAAACAGGGCTGCCCGGGCTGCTGGGGAAGCAGCAGCTGCTGAAGGGCTGTTTGCCCTCCCCGGCCTCCCTCACTCAGAGAGGCGAGGAAGTGACACCTCGCAGCAAACCACGAAGATGTTGGCACCACCTCACCTGCGCTCGAGGTGCTACAGAGGCATCACCAGCCCTCTGCCGCCRGGGAAGGAGCCAGCAGCCCCATGGCTTCCATAACCACTTCAAGAGGTGAAGCTCAGCTCCCAGGAGAGAGTTCCAGGCTTCCCCTCACTCTAGGCGCTTTTAGCCCTTCTGTGTCACCTCCTTGTTGCTGGGGACAGTCCTTGTGCCATCCAGAGAGGTGCCAGTAATCACATTTGGGAGGGGGGGAAACTGTTCCAGGAGCAGTGTGAAATCCTGGCCCCCAATGCGCTGTGTACTGCGTCATCCCAGAGAGAACTCCCATCTTCCAGGGAATTAAAATTAGACTCAAACAGCAGTGACTCAGGCTCACTGTTTTCATTTTCTAACTTCAAGCCAGATTTATAGAAGCTCCTGGGACTTGCAGCTCTGTCTGAACACAGTAGCAAGGATGAGTGTTTTGTCCTCCAAAACCTGCCCTGGAGCCGACTCTGGGGCTGATTCTTTCCTTCCCAAAATAGTCTCCAGATGGAATATTTTCTTTGTGGAAAACAAATTCAGGCGAAGCTGAGACAAAGCCTTGGGTCCCTTRTGCTGCTTCTGTAACACCCACTGGGCTCTCTGAGCTTATCCCTGCACTGCAGAAGTCTCCTGAGGACCTCACCTAAAAAAAAAAAMCACCAAAACCAAAAAAAAAGCAGGGATGTCTCCCAGTGCCATGGGCTCTGTCTCCCTGAAAAGGAGCTCCCTGGGATCTGCCCCTGCAGGAGAATGTCACTGTCTGGTGCCCACACCTGAGAGGTGGGACCCCRACAGTGGCAGAAACCTCACACCTGGAAAGGTGGGGATGAAGGATGRGCAACTAAAGGTCTCCAAATAACATGTCATTCAAGTAAATGAACTTCTTACTAATTAATCCCCAAGTGCTGAGTCTTGGAGACACGCTGTGCCCTTGTGCTGGCTGCTGAGTCTTAGTTTAGGTCTATGATATATAAATTACAGTCTGTTGTTTCACTCTCCCTCTACATGAGGTCRGAGGTACAGCTAGAAGATCTCACAGTGTAAGAATGTATGTTTTAAAAGTSAGGGAATAAGGGACTTATACCCTGTAAACAGGAGAGTTTGTGGGAATAAGCTCATGCATTGTAATATATCTAAAGATCAGCCTCGTGCAAGTCTCTGTTTCTTTAGAAAATGGCCTTCACCAGGGTTGGTCTCTGGGCAGGATGTGAAAGGGGTGAATCCACAGGAACCTCATGAYAGCAGGCTCAGAGGTGCCTGCGTGCAGTCGGTTTCTGGCTGAAGACCTGTCCCCTCCACCAGTTCCTGTTGCATTCGTGCAATGTCGTTTCCCAGCAAAAGGCCTGTCTGTGGGCAGAATCATGCTGGTAAATAACTGGGTTTGTCAGTGTCTGSTTTTGCTTGGGGAGCGAAGATCTAAGAGATCCTTTTCTGATAGAGGTATTCTCCAGTAAATATTAACAGTCTCCTGAAGTATTCAGAGCTCCAGGGGCATTTATACAATGTTTTCAGTCACATAGTGGAATTTCAGGTTGTCCTGTGCAAGGCCAGGAGTTGGACTTTGATGATCCTTGTGGGCCCCTTCCAGCTCAGGATATTCTGTGATCCCTTAAATTTGTCTCCCTCACATGGCTGAGGCTTCTTCCAAACCATAACGTCTGGAATATGTTAATTTTCCTGCGTGAGACTGAAATATCAGGAACCATGGCAGCAGTTTGACTGGAACACCTTACTCCAGGWCAGTGTGGCCATGGACCTGGTCTGGGGGTATATAAAACAGAAACCCAATGATATTGGACACGAGTGGCATTTTCTCACTGTAAAAGCCAGCAGTGCAACGCAGCAGGATTCTCCAAACACTTGCAAACTTGGAATAAGGAGGAGAGTGCAGGGGCACAAAGCAGCTCCCACGTGTGTGTGACAAACACACGGAGTGCTGCTCAGGGCTGCTTCGGGGAGCGGCTCTGGGAGGACAATCCAAACGCTGACTTTGGGGTGACACAAGGGCTGTGTGGCTGTGCCGGCACATCCCAGCCCCGCTGTGGGAATTTGGCTGAACGCTCCGACCTCTGCCTTGTGTCCCGGTGATGTGCCACATTTAGTTTCTGTGTAATGCCAAAAGCAAACTGAATATGGATTGTGTTTGGATGACATGATTTTTGTGGGCTGTGGTTTATAAAATGTGGTGATGGGCTTAACCCCAGGCAAGAAGTGCCTTGAATAGAGCAGGTAACATGTCCTAGGTGGGTGCTGAGTGCTCTGTTTGTTTTGCAGGAGGTGAGCTGACTTCTGAAGAAATCYTTTGTTCCCAAGTCTGTCATCTGGCATTATTTTCATACATCATGTGTAACTTTGGTATGAAGTAATAAGTTCTGTAAAGGTTGTCCAAGTTGCTCTCTAATAGTTGTTTTGTTTCTTTTTTTAAAAAAAACCCATTATTGCAAAACTTAAGTCATGTTTGAAGTGTACATTATGTGATAAGAGCAGGGTCTAGGAATGCTGCAAACCCCCTTGGAGAAGGGACACAAATACTGACACGAATACCGAAATCACCGTCTCGAAGAAGTCACAAAGTGAAATGGCTGAACAACCCCAAGCTTCAAATTATTTCCTTTGTTTGTGTTGTCTCAGGAAATTAGCCATCAACTAATTTAGATTACAATGGATTAGATTTCCTTAATTGAAGGCAGGTAACTGTCAGATAACTGCACACGTGATAAAGATACTTTGGAGCATCCGTTACCATAAAATCATTGTTGCATTTCTGTCCCCTGGCCAATTTTTGCCTTTAGGGGATTTTAYTGAGAAAAAGCTCCTAAAAGTAATGGGGGATGTTGCAAAAGATTTTGGAAAATTCCAATGAACTATATCAGCAGTTGTTTTTAATTGCAGTTGGGTTTCTGGAATTCTGGTAGAGCGGGAATGCCCCATCCATTCCATGCACAGTTCCTGCTTGGAAAGCACAGTCAACGAGCATTAATTTGTACTCAAAATGACTTATTGCATATGATCTGATTCAAAATATTATTAATTATACTTGTACCAGGCAAATTTGTCTTCTCCGGCCCAAGTCAAATAGATAAAATCTGGATTAAAGCCAGCCTGGATGCAAAGGGAGGATTTGGGGAGGTTATTGCAGCAAGAGCCCTGGGTGGGTTTCTTATATTACTTCATAACCCAAATCAAGAGGATTGTTATCTAAGGCAACCCCTTTGGAGCAAGTTAATTGTTTAATTAAGGTTAAAACTCATGTTATATGTATGTCATGTATGAATGAGAGTTTAGCAAAGCACTGTGTATCTGTAACTAAAATTCCTCYAGTGAAATTCTCTCGTTTTCTCAAGTGCTGAAAAAAAATTCAATTCCATCTTTTGTGCCTCAGTAAGCAAGGCCCAGACATAAAATTTACCAAAAACTCTGGTTTACAGCTATTTGCTCAACACACTCATTTAAAGTTCATGGGGAGAAATAGCTGTTAGAGAATTAAAGTGTTGATAGGTGGAAACCCTACCTGGACGGACCCTACCGAGGCAGAAACACAACGAAATAAAATTTAATTTTTCATTTTAGCCGGAAAAACAACATTTGTGGGGGTGTTGCCGTTCTCTGATTTCAGGGTCCGGGCGGGGCCGGCGGAACCGCCTCAGCGCTCCCGCCATTGCCGCCAAACTCCCACCCACCCTCGCCCGCGCTGTGACGCAAGCTGTCAATCAGCGCAACGACGCGCTCTGATTCGCTGTCGCCTGGCGTCACGTGGGCGAGGGCTGGGCCTATATAAAGACGGRCGGGGTAGGCGCCGGCCGCCATTTTGTCCAGTGAAGAAAAGCGGAGCTGGGGTCTTGCTGAGGGTCGAGTCGGCTGAGTTTAGCGCGGGCTCCCTTCGCGCGCCCTCCCTCTGAGCACCGGTGAGGATCTTCGCCCCGGAGGGCGGGGGGGAGGCGGCACCCGCGGTCTCGGCGCCCGGCAGGGCGGATGGAAGCGGCGGCGGCGGCAAACAAAGAGCAGCCGCCATTTTGTAACGCCGGGCCTGGGGCGGCGGCTGCCGCGGCGCTGAGCGGAGCCGGACGGGGAGACRGCGGGGAGGCCGCTGGGTGCCGGAAGGAGCCCCTTCTCGGCCTTCTCCCCGCGGCGGGCGAGGCGGGGCAGGAGGTGCCGCGGGGGCAGAGTGGCGGTGTCCCGCCCGTCGGTGGCAGCGCTGGTCCCTCACGCCGCGCCGAGGAGCAGCGCCGGAGCGACTCCCCGGGCGCTGCCCGCGGGGTTGCCCGGCGATGGCGCTGCCCCCCTTCCGTGCGCGGATCGCCCTGATCCTAATCCCGATCCGGGAACAATGGAGCCTTCCCCGCGCAGCGCCCTCTGCAGACCCCCCCCGGCTAGGCAGGCAGAGGGGAATAGAGAACCCCCCCGTCAAAGCTGTAAACCTTAAAAGTAACCGAAATTCCCCGAAATAATGAACTTTAAACACAATGAGGCATAGCAGCTCTTTTTGTTCGGTTTTAACACTCTCCTTCCACCCCGCCCTCCCCTCCTGGATTAATGTTTGCATCACTTCAGATCGTATCACTGCTGAAGTTTCAGGGGGAAGCAGCCAACAGAATGACTTCACTTGGAAGTGAACAAGCACATGCGCTGTGTTAAATATATGTGAACTTCTTTTTTCTTGTCGTAGCAATGCATCGCGACTCTTGTCCGCTGGACTGCAAGGTTTATGTGGGTAACCTTGGAAACAATGGCAACAAAACGGAACTAGAGCGAGCTTTTGGCTACTATGGACCACTGCGCAGTGTGTGGGTGGCGAGAAATCCTCCTGGTTTTGCCTTTGTGGAATTTGAAGATCCACGAGATGCAGCTGATGCAGTAAGAGAACTAGATGGAAGGTAAAATGTGCTTCTTGTGTGCTTGATTTGGCTTGTGAAAATATGAGACATTGTGGGTAGCGATACAGTTTAAATTGAGGAGCTTTGAGTGGCAGGATCAAGGGCTTGATACATTTTTTATGCACAATTTATTTATATGGTGATAGAAGGGTGTTCTAAATAGTGCAGAAATAGAATCCCAAAATGGTTTGGGCTGCAAGGGACCTTAAAGCCCATCTAGTCCCACCCATTGGCATGGGCAGGGACACCTTCCACTATCCCAGGGTGCTCCAAGCCCTGTCCAGCCTGGCCTTGGGCACTTGTAGGGCTGGGCAGCCACAGCTTCTCTGGGCAAACTGTGCCAGAGCCTCCCCACTCTCACAGGGAAGAATTTCTTCCCAATATCCCATCAAAACCTTCCCTCTTTCCTGAATAGCATTGTGATGGTTAATTTTGCACTTCACAGTTGAACTCCCAAGTTAGAAATGACTTGCATCTCTTTGTGTGTGTGTTAATTAAATTGAAAATGGTGTTACTATAAAGAGATGGAACTGATCGTGGAGACTTTCCTTGTTTCCTTCCCTGTCAGCTTTACTGGCCCAGCAGCTTTGAGCAATGGCCAAACCTTTTGTCTGCCTTAGAATCCCAGAATGGCTTGGACTGGAAGGGATCATCCAGTGCCACCCCCTGCCATGGGCAAGGATGCCTTCCACTAGACCAGGTTGCTCCAAGTCCTGTCCAACGCGACCTTGGACATTTCCAAGGAAGAGGCCACCACAGTCATGCTGGAGCTGACTCTGAACGCTGTGCTTTGATGACGGAACATTTTTGTCATTGTCTATTATTTTTCCCCACACTGGATTGTGCATCGTTTATTCCACGCTGCCTTCTCCCTGGCAATGCTAACCAGTGTTACCCTCTCTTCCCAGGACGCTGTGTGGGTGTCGTGTCCGAGTGGAGCTCTCCAATGGGGAGAAGCGGAGTCGGAACCGTGGCCCCCCTCCATCGTGGGGCCGGCGCCCCCGGGATGACTATCGCAGGAGGAGTCCCCCTCCTCGGCGCAGGTACCTGGGCACAGCACAATCCTAGAGCTCTTGGCACTGTTACCACATAGCATCCTAGAAGCAGGCTTGTTAAAGGCATGTTGATGGATAACGTTCATCTATCTGGTCATGATTCGGAGGTGACAAATGCTAAAAAAAAAACCAAAATCCCCCCCCCCCCGAAAATCGAGGTGAACTTAAGTTGTGTTGAATGTTGGCTTTTGTCCTTAGGTGACTGTGCAGTTGGTAGTCAGTGCCCTCTGTCCTGGGCTTATTCTCGTTCCTCCTAAAATCTGCTCATCTTCTAGTCACACTTTCCCTTTCTTCCCCATACTTCAACTTAGGCTGTTCCTTTCCTTTGTTCCATAATGGCAGAACATGACATACAGCAGTTTAGTATTTTCATACCGATGGGTTTTTCCACTTTGTTTGCAGAATTTAAATACTTCCCAAGCAGGCAGCTGTTTAATAATAGATTGAGTAACAGTTGCTCTAAACATCTGGAATCTTGACACTTTAGTGTTAGTTTGCAATTAAAGCATCGTGTGACGATCCTGTCACTTGAGGTTTGCAAACCCAGCTCTAGCATATAGCAGGATTTTTGGGAACTGGCACGTTCTTGGACCCAGACTAGTTTGTCTGGCAGTTTAAGTGTGCAGCGTGGTTTTTACAGGACTGAATTTACCTGTGGCAGGTGAGTGAAGTCCTCCCGAGTCAGGGTTTTGAGCTTACCCTTTTGCTGTTGAAAAAAAAAAAATAACACATTAGGAGTATTTGTTAGCTAATAGATGGTTGTACTGATGGCTTGTTTTTCATTTTTTTTATGCTTTTTGGTCCATCTATTAATAAAAATGAACCCGTTACAGAGTCACCATCATGTCTCTTCTCACCACCCTCTGAGTCTGCATTAGCCAGCCAACTAGCCCTTTCAGCGTCATGTGACCAGCGCGCCCCATGCAGCTTGGCTGGTGTCGTTTCACATGACCCAGGCATGGCCAGTCGTCAGGTTGCACCGCCCTTTGGTTCCCGAGCATGCTGTTTTCTCTCAGCCTTCTCTCCAACCTTAACCAAATCGGCAGCAGCCACCTCGACCGCCCACACATTCCCGGCCAATCAGCTCAGCTGTTTATTTACCAAATGTCTTCACAACAACTACAGCAGCAGCCTTCGGCTAACAAAAAAGCAGGAAAAATCCACAACACCCCCTTCGCCAACCAACTAAATACAACGCAACATCTGGCAAAACCTTTTCAGCAAATTCTTCTTGGCAGTCAGTCCGGCAGCCTCACCTCACCATTTCTAGCTTGTTGAAACCAAAGACTTGTAAGTTTTTCCTGCTTATACAGTTTACTGCTGGTTAAAATAAGGAGTAAGCGGCTTATAAGTAATTACTTTTCTCAATCAAAGGCTGGCTGTGCATAATTGAGTGGTAACGTACATATGTTGCTTGAGAAAACTTTTAAGGGTGATATGGAAGCTCTTACACTGTGAATAACGTAAAAACCAGGATATTTGCATGTGAGATGCCAAACTAAATTTTTAATAAAGCTCTAACAAATGTAGCTTTTCCTTGCCAGAAAAATCCTATCACCTTTAAATGGTTTTACTAACAGTTTTCAAAACTTAAAACAATTACTTTTTGGGATGAACTGGGCCGAGCTAAGGTTATATTTTTAATTTTTTTATTTTTTATAAGAAAATAGTCTAAACACACTCTATGGCATTAAAAATGACAATCACAAATATGCAGTTCTAATGTAGCACTTAATGGCATTATCAATATTGACACTGAGCGCATTTTCACTTTTTTTTTCCACTTGATATCTCTTATGTCTTGTTATGGACCTTTTTGGCTTGCATGGGTTCCAAAACATTTGCTCTGTGCTATTTTTTTTTTTTTTTTGGAACCACTTGTGGGACTTTGGTGTGGTGTTCTGGGCAGTGTATTTAGTTGAAATGGAAAGCGTTGCATTGGACAACTCTGCTCTGACGCATTCTTAGTTAAGTGAATTCGTGGTTGGAAACGTGCTGTTCACACTGAGCTTGGTTTTACTGCCTAATCTTTCCATGCCTTTTACTGGATGATGGATGCCAGTTATTCTTGGCACRTTCCCTGGGCCCAACAGTGAGTTTGACAAGTTGGGAAATGCCTCACCCCATTAAAGCTCAAAGAATGGATAAAGTGCCTCACATTTGGTTTTCTGGTTCTAGATCACCGCGCAGGAGAAGCTTTTCCCGGAGCCGCAGCAGGTATGAATCCCTTCCCTACCCCATGGACTGCTCCAGCCTGGAGGGTTGAAAAGGAACAGCCCAAAACAGCTCCAGCGTGGGCTGTGCATCATCAGACTGTAGTTTGGTGAAAGGAAAACAGATCTGCTTCTGTCATATTGCTTGCCTGGAATTACTCAGCTGTTTGAGATTCCAGGGATAGCAGTGAAAGGATATTGAGAATGGAACTAATTTCAGTTCTGCAGCTGCCTGGGATTTTCTGCCAGTTTTCTCCAAAGTTTAAGTGTTTATGTGCTACTCTCTCACAGGTACTGTGAGCATAGGATCACAGAGCCCTGAGGTGGGAAAAGACCTTTAAGATTGAGTTCAGCCTTAAATCAGGATGTGATTAGGTGGGATTCTGCAGAAAAATCTGCTGCAAAGTACTGGATGCTGTTCACAGCACAGTGTAAGCTGTTGGCTCAGGCTGATTTTTCTTCCCTCAAGGGAAGCAGCATCTGTAACAGGTTCCCCCTGGTTGCATAGTTAAAAACCTTCACTCCTGAAGGGAAGCTCCTCAGGGAGCCTCACTGGCCTAACTGAGCTGTGTTCTGATGATGTGGTGGTGTGATCTGTACCAGGTCCCTCTCCAGAGACAGAAGAAGAGAGAGGTCACTCTCAAGGGAGAGGAACCACAAGCCTTCTCGCTCCTTTTCCAGGTCTCGCAGGTAAGAAGAGTTTTCTGTGTTTCAAGTAAATGTGTAAAAATGACTTTCTGTGCCTTGGTAATACTGAAGAAGGTGGTGGTGGAGAATCACCTCTAGTGTCATAAAAGGCTCCTCACCTTGAGCGATTAAATACTCAGTTTTGCTAAATGAACGGGGTTTTTAAAATGCTTAAATATCACCTGCTGATTGGGGCTGGGGGTCTTAAAGGAAAGTCTGTTGCTCTTGGCACCTGGATCCTAACCTGTCTGTTGTTCTTCAGTCGCTCCAGGTCAAATGAGAGGAAATAGGACTGTGGGAAGGAGCTGTGTACAGGAAGTCATGAGATCCGAGGCCAGGAGTATGTACAGAACATTGTTTTGTTTTGAAACTTCATAAAGCTTGGTGCATTTTTAAAATGTTTTAGCTGTTGAACTTGCTTTGTTCCTTGTATCTTGTAACAGGTGGCAAATGTAAAGATGTGAATCTGTATATGGTTCTGAGCAGAACATATGATTTGTAATATTAATGGTTTTCCAATGTACCATTAGACACGGTTTGTGTGTGTGTGTGGAATGGCAAATGGTCTGTGTCATGTAGCTGGGAGAGCACGGCTGGGCTGGGCTGGGCTGGGGGTTGCTGGGGCTCAGCTCGAGGAGGTGTGCAGGGATGAATGGTGTGTTTCTTGTTGGAATCAAGCTGGGAGCAGAGCAGGTGCTCCATAGGCCAGGAGCCTGGGAAAGGGAGTAGCGAGCCAGTGGCATGGGGAGGGAAGAGTTGGGCTGCAGCTTCATCCAGCTCCAGTTCTGACTGCATTACCTGGAACTGAGCTGCTTTATATTCCATGAAATACAAATCTGTAGCCATAGGGTCAGTTAATTTTGTACTTGATGTGAATAGAGTCCTTAGTTAGCTGATTGTTGATTGACCATCTATTCCAGAACCTCTGAGTAGACCAAATCCACAGCAGAACTGACACCTGGAGTGGATGTGTTGTGTCTAATGGTACATTGTAAACATTAGGAATTAAACATTTCTTTACTGTACAAGAATTTTCATGTCACTTGTAAAATGTCTTTTGTGAGACCCTTGGGATTAAAGTTTTGGTTACAACTCGTTGTTCAGTATTTAACTCGTCCCTGACTCTGACAGTCACCCCACCTGTCTGTAACACCTGAGAGCTGTCCAACTCAGCTGTGCCTGGCAGTGTCTGCTCACCTGTCCTTGGTGAGGTGCAGGCCTTGTTCTATCACAGGAATCTAATCCCTGTTTTACAGGTTCAGCAGGGCTGGTGCAGTAGCTGATGCCACCTGACTGCTTGCCTGACAGTGAGCCCTGTAGTGCTTCCTTGGAAACCAGCTGGAGGTGGAAAGGCTCACTATGGGCTTTGCATGCTGGCTGTGGGTTGGGAACAGCAGTGATGGTATTGGTCCTATCTCAGTTTGGAAGTTGCTGGTCTGGAAACCAAAGCTTTCCCTGAAGATTCACTTGCTGTAAAACTGCAGGTGGAGCTCCTGCACTGCCCACTGGCTCCCTTGGTCCTGTTTGTGTGGTTTGGATCAAATCCTTCACACTGTACACTGAGGGTGGAATTTCCTTGGCTTGGTGGCGTCCAGGCAGGCACAAGGTGATGGTGAGGCTGTCAGGGAAGGATGTGCCAGTGCTGCCCCCTTGGCTTGCTGAGCTCAGTGACTGGATTGATTTATTTTTTTAATAGTGTTATTTATGGTTGGACTCAATCTTGAAGGTGGTCTCTTCCAACCTCAGTGACTCTGCAGTTCTGTT
Source organism: Amblyornis subalaris (assembly GCA_018881555.1). NCBI lineage: Eukaryota > Metazoa > Chordata > Aves > Passeriformes > Ptilonorhynchidae > Amblyornis > Amblyornis subalaris. The sequence continues at coordinate 2,012,099 of JACAXG010000081.1, read as the reverse complement.
GAGCAGTTTGTGTGTGGTGTGTCACCCACCTCCTGTCACTGAGACACAGGGTAGCTGCAGGGGCTGCGAGGGGCACAATCCAGAGTGGGATTCAGCGGGGAGCTGGGAAGGCACAGGCACGTCCCCGGCTTGTCCCGGACCCTGTTCGGCTGGAGGGGGCTGAGGGAGCGCCGGGCGGGGCCGGCTCGSGCCGTGCAGTGCCGCGGGTGCCCGGCAGAGGTCAGGGCGGCTCCTCCGTGCCGGGGCTGGGTCGTGTTTGCTCCCAAAACGCCCCAGGGCAGCTCCGGGACGGGCAGCGCGGCCGACGAGCTGCCCGGGGCCGTGCTCAGCTCTGTTCCTTGCCCTGCGTGCTTCTGGCGGTGTCTGGCGTGTGGAAGGGTCACAGCTCAGGGCTGTTCCTCTTGTGGTTACCTGGGGGAACAAGGAGCCATCAGTAGTTCAGCTACTGCAAGGGAGAGAAATCTGAAGTGCCAGAGACAGTGGGGAAGCAGATTGTGGTTTTCAGACACAACAGAGTCTTGCRGAACTGGAAGCATTTCAGTTTCAGGTTTCGGACTATTTCACTCCTCAGCTGAGTGAAGAAGTTGCCCCTTACATCAGAACTGTGCTGGTTTCATATAATCAGGTGGCGGTTTGAAGGGGAACACAATGAGCAGCTTCTAGAGAAAGATGGGAAATGTATAAATGTGTATAAACACTGACTGGACAGCCCTTCCCCCGGGGTGTAATGAGCAAGAGTTATTTTTGATACAGGAACACATTCATGGGTTTCAGGCGTCCTGTTCCTGTCTGAGGGAGTGACCAGCCTGCAACTGTTGTGTTTAAAAAGTTTACTCTGAAATTAAATGTACAAGGAAGTGTTGGTGTTCTAAGGCCAGGGACATCCCTCACCTCTCCCCAAAGATTCTGACACCAGGAAGAGTCACCAAGCAGCTTGTCCCAGCCAGGGGAGGACAGAGGGACGCTATCCCAGGCTCCTTGGCAGAACCTCAGCCACAGCCCTGCTCTGGAGACCCCTGGGGTGGTGGAGCTATTGCTGCTGCCTGACACCTTCCAAATTGTTTCAAGGCCTGGTTTCATGGTGCYGACAGTAATGATTTACACTGTGTTTAATTAGGGGAGATGTTCAGCTGCCCCTGCTTCAGGCAGAAGCATCCTGGAGTTAATCCTCAAGAGGTCCTCAGCAGTGCCTGAGCACATCCCAGAAGTTCTTTTCTCACACTCTCCCTGGGGAGATCATTGTGTGCAAATGGGTTTGCAAAGAGAAGGATCTTGTTTTTTTTCTTTTTATGTACATGCTGCTCCTTGTTTATGACAGAAGATCATGTTAAGAATGTGCCTTGCACTTAGAAAATTGAGAGGTTAAGGATGTCCTTGCTTTTGTGCGGATTTGTTCCACTGGCCTTTGGACAGGGTCGTGCTTGGGTGAGGAGTTGTGATCCTACCAAACACTGACAGTGCTTCTGGTTAAAAAACTGCTCAGTGTGCAGGATGACATGTCCACATGCATGGGCTAGTTGTGACAAAAGCTGGAGAAAACAAATGCTGACAGTGTTAGAAAAGCAAGGAAAAAAATCCCTTGAAAAATAAAATTGGGTATTTGCAACATTAGTTTTTGTCTGTTCCACTCAAATTCACCAGATTTTAGGGTACATTGTGCTTTCACAGCCGACCCTGTTCAGAAAGCTGAAGGGAGCCAGTATGAATCATATCCAGTGTTGGTTTCAGAGCTGAGCCTTGGGAAGGATTGCTTCCCTGTGCCAAATCCCTGTTTAGAGGTGCAGCCTTGCACTTTCTGGTTTCTTCTATGTTAAATTGATTTTCCTCCCCTCTAAGAGCAGAAAAGAACTCCAGAAGTCCAGAGCCAAACATAGCTCTTGGACAGAAGAGCTTTTTTCTCTTGGACAAGCAGGTGTGCTGTTACCCCACCCATCCTCCAAACCCAGCCTGGTTCTGGAGCTCTGCTCCTCTGTCCTCCAGCCACRGTGGGAACTGAGATGTGTTACTGATGGAAGGGTCTTGCATTTCATCCTCTGCCTTTGCATTTCCTTTTGCTTGAAGTCAAAGAAACCAGAGAGACACCACACAGTGCCCATGGATGTTCTGCAGGAGCCTGGGGCAGGTTACACCTCRTACCTCTGAACCCCTCTGTGCTTTGGTAAAGGTCTGTCAGCTGAACCAAGTGCTGAAAGTATTTTTTGACCTATAGACATTTTCAGGGTTTTGTGTTTAATAGAATCATGGAATCATTAAGGYTGGAGAAGCCATCTAAGATTGAGTCCAGCCATTCYCCCGGCAGTGCCCAAGTGCTTCTGCAGCTTTTTGCCACTGTTATCACCTCTTTCCAATTTCCAGTTTTACTTTCATTTGCCATGATCTCATCACCATGAGCTGCCCCAATGTCTTCTGATGTACAGATCCTCAAAGTGGCCAAACATTGGACACTTTCTCCTTTCTGCTGGATTGAATCCCTATTCCTGTCCCTGTGTTCAAATCCTGACCCAGAAATACTGTCCCAAAACCTGACCTGCAGTCCCCACACGGATCACCCTGCTCTGGTGCTGTTGTAGTGCAGAGTCTCTTGACTGGAAAAGAAACAAACTGAAAAAAACAGGAGCATCAACCCCTTTGGCAAACAGAGGGCCGAAGGGCAGGAGTGCAATTCCAGTTGCTCCGGTTCGACCTAGCTCCGCATGAGGCGCTGGCACAGCGCCGGTCCCTGCCGTGAGGAGGTGGCTCCCCATTGCCCTGCTGCTGGAACGCAGCTGCCCCCAGCTCCACACCTCGACCTGACAGAAACAGGCACAATAAAGCCAATTCTCGCTTGGCAGCGCTTTGCAGGCAGGCAGGCAGTCAATGGGTGCTGGAGCTGAAGCCGCATCCCAGGCTCTCACACGAGAAGTGCTCTGGCTTCCTAGAAACAGTCCCTGTCTGGGGTTGCTCTTTCRTTTCTGCAGTTTCACTGCGCCACGGCCGTGAGCTGCCTCTGTTAGTGCTCTTCAAACAAACACTGCTGGGGACTAAAATAAACATGGGACCCAGACAAATATAAAGTAGACGATGCAAGAGGAACACTATGTTCGTTCCCAAGTGATTCATTCGGCTATTATTTAATAATTTAGTGGCTGACATAACTTGGAGTTGAACAAATCTTCACATTGATTCGGGTGGTGKTTCTGCTCGGTCCTCTTAGTAATTTTAGCCGTCAGATTTTCTGTGGGAGTGATCCCAGTCGGGAAAGGGAAGTGTGGATCTGGACTCTGTCACCGATTACAGCGGTGTCACTCCACAGCCTCCCTGAGTGTGAGGAGATTSATCCTGCTACAGTCAGATTGTTGTCCTTGGGCACTTTGCTGGACAACACAGACAGGTTGTGGTGTGCCACTGCCTGATGCCACCCCCAAAACACCCCGAGATGYGTGGCAGGCCCTGGGCAGCGCCAGTGCTCTGTCGGGATGGTGCTATCGGGGTGCAGCAGCAGTRTCAGGGTGGGRCACCGTGTCACCCGGGCTGTCACTTGGGAGGATCACCCCTGCCAGCTGTGAGAGAGGCATTATCTCTGCATGGGCAGAGGCTGCTCAGAACGTGAATATTAGAACATKAATATTCAACAATATTGAGCAGGAAGCCCCGGCACTGTCCCAGCCCTCCCTGCTGACCAAGGGCTCGCTGTCAGTGTTTGATACGAAGTGTTTGCAGTCAGTGTTTCATAGAATCCCACACTGGTTTGGGTTGCGAGGGACCTTAAAACTCATCTTGTTTCACCCCCTGCCATGGGCAGGGACACCTTCCACTATCCCACGTTGCTCCAAGCCCCATCCAACCTGGCCTTGGACACTTCCAGGGATGGGGCAGCTTCTCTGGGCAACCTGTGCCAGGGCCTCCCCACCCTCACAAGGAAGGATTTCTGCCTAACACCAGTGTTATTACACCTCCTGCACCGGGTGTTGCTCTTCCTGGTGCTGGATTGATCAGCTTTTCATGCAGTTATACTATAAACTTACTGGGAGGAGGTTGCCTCAGCTGGAGAGATAAGCTCCAGGTGTGGTTCACTGCTGCTCCTGCCAAGTTGTCCTTGCAGCTGCCTGGCTGACACGTGCCGCTCGGAAACTCGTGGATGAAAGTCCGCCAGATTTYGAGTCAGGAGTTCCCCCATGCAGGGAATCTTTGACAGGAACCACAGGGTATTTTTTGATCTATAGACACTTCCAAGGTTTCATGTWTCATAGAATCATGGAATCATTAAGGTGGGWAAAGCCCTCTAAGATAGTTGGGTCCAACTGTTCCCTCAGCACTGCCGGGTCCGGCACTAACCCGTGTCCACAGTGCCAGATCCACACTTTTTTCAAACACTTCTGGGGATGGTGACTCCACCACCCCTGCCCTGAGCAGCCTGTGCCGGTGCTTGACAACCCTTYTGGTGAAGGAATTATCCCCAATATCCARCCTAAACTTCCTCTGGTGCAGCTTGAGGCTGTTTCCCCTTGTCCTGTTCCTTGTTCYCTGGGAGCAGAGCCCAACCGTCCCTGGCTGCCCCCTCCTGTCAGGGAGTTGTGCAGAGCCAGAAGGTCCCCCCTGARCCTCCTTTTCWCCTGGCTGAGCSCCTCCAGCTCCCTCAGCYGCTCCTGSTGCTCCAGCCCCTTCCCCAGCTCCGTTCCCTTCTCTGGACATGCTCCAGCCCTTCAATGTCTTCCTACCATGAGGGACCCAAAATTGAAGAGAGTACTCGTGGTACCTCAGCAGTGCCAGCRCAGGGGGATGGGCACTTTCCAGTTTCACGACCTCCCTCTCCCTCTTTGTCTCCCTCTCCCTCTTTGTCTCCCTCCTGCTCCCTTTGTGAATTTACAATTGATAATCCATAAATCTTTCAGTGTTCTGCAAAGCCCAGGTTTGTGTGGAGGTGGGAAGGGCTCTGGTGCAGCATCACTGCTGGTGGGTGAAGTACAGAACATTTTAACCCTGTTTCCAGCCTCTGTGGCACTGCTGACGACAGCTCCAAGTTCCAGTGAATTTTCTTTCCCTGTTGCAATATGGATTTTCACAGGCCAGGCCACGAAACCAGCGAGGGTGGCTGAAACTGAAAGAGAAAGGTTTTATTTTGGCACCTTGAACTCCCTGACTTTGATCTCTGTGGGACTGGGCAGAGCCCCTCCGGTGTGTGGAGTGTGTCCATCCCCATGGTCCAGCTCGGGGTCAAGGCCAGCGGGGAGCCAGTGGGGTGAATGCTGCTCCTGCATCCCCATTCCCGGAAATTCTGCTCTGTGTGACTGACATGTGGGAGGGAAAGCGCGATTGACCCTTCCSCCGGAGTCGAGGTGGTGGCTGCCGTATCGCCACCGCTGGCTTTGTTGCCGCCTCAGCTGTCCCCTCCCAGCTCCGGGCTGTGCGCGAGTCACTGCGCAAGGCAGGGCTCTGTCTGTCGGTCGGTCCGTGGTCTGGGTCCTGGTCCTGACCTCCTACAGTCCCCATTTCATGCCATGATCAGGGTCTACCTGCCCCTGGTTCTGTCCCTGCCCTCCTTCTGCCCACGCCCAGCCCCACTCCTCGCCCCCCAGCACAAGGGCAAAGTGAATCACAACGCTGTGCTCGACKGGGGGCATTCCCAGAAGGTGTGACAAGAGATCCCAGGAGGTGGTGACACACGCTGAGCCAGCAGGGATGGGCGAGCGGGCCAGCGCTCGTGTCCCAGAGCCCGGATTTGTGTGGGACAACCCCAATCTCCCAGCGTTTGGGAGTGGAGACACCCCATCCTGGTGTCTGGGCGCTCCGGGCGGAGGATGCCCCCAGGAGTCACGGTCATTTAGCGGTGACATCATGAGCAGGTGCTTAGTCAGAACTCCCCATTCTCACCTCCTTCTCACACACGGCTATAAAGGGCCAGATTGAGCTCCCGATGGATTTCAAGCCATCCCATGGCTTGGGGAGCAACAAGTCCCTCGTCAGCAGCACCGTGCCACACGTGGCATCCATTGGGAAGAAGTTACATCAATCAACAGCTTCCATGGGCCAGGCTGCACCGAGGGCTCGGGATCCGCGAGCTGCATGGATGGGAACAATCCTGCCCCACTCTCCACTTGCCTATTCCCACCCACAGGGCGAATCCTGCTGGGCAAGGTCCCGGTGTTCCTGGAGCGATCCCTGTCCTCCCCCTGCCCTCGCCGAGATGCCTGCGGGGAATTGCCGGCAGCAAAATAACCTGCCGTGGACGTTTTGGATGGACCTTATTCCCTGCAGGAAGAGGCTGGAGCCGCTCGGCCCCGGTTCCCAGCGGGGTGTCCGTGTCCCCTCCGGGCGTCTGCCCCGTCCTGCTGCTCTCCGGGGCCGTGGGCAATGAGGTGGAGCAGCAAGGGAATAAAGGAGCAGCCGGGCGCGGGTTCGGAGCCAGGTACTGCGGCCGCCCGGCCGCGCTCCGAACAATGAGGCCTTTGCTGCCAGCAAAAAAACCCCACAAAGCTTCCAGGCTGCTCATGGAAAGTCAGTGAAGCAATTACGTTAATGACTGTGAATGGGGCTAAAAACAATCTCGGATGAAAATGAGTGAGGGGCCGAATGAAGCGGCCGATTCATAGCCCGGCTCCCGCATCCAGGAATATTTCCAGTAAGCAAAGGCCTTGTTTTAGGGACTGCCTCATCCCCCATTTGTGCTTGGTGGGACTCTATTTCCACTCTGCTGGGTCTGGTGTCTCATCAAAATGCCTTCATAAATGGGGCAAACAAGGGCTGGATATGGCAGGGGAACAGTCAATTAACACGATCCGAGTTCTTTTAGGGGCAGAGTTAATCAAGCATTCAGCGTTTTGTCATTCTTGTCTTTCTTTCCTGGGAAAATCCTATTAGTATAAAATCACTTAATTGGGCACTTCAAAGAGCTGATGGGAAAACAGGCTTCGCTGGGATATAAACGCCCTCCAGCCGAACACTGGGTTCATTTAGACTTCTGCTGGAGCGTGAGGGTTTCATTAAGAGCCTTCACGTTTCCCACTTAAAAGAAAAAAGCTTGTTAGTAGAGATAATAAAAAAAACACACAGAAAAAAAGCGTGGTGATTTGAATCTTGCTGAAGAGGGTTTTTACTGCTGGAATACTCGGGACTTTGTCCCTGGCAATCTGCTGTCCTCAGACGAACAATTTCCACCTGCCTGGGACGTTCTGGCAAGTGAAAGCTGTTTGAGGGGGGAAAAAAGTCACCCCCGTGCCCATGGAGGGGGACACAGCCCTGGTTGGACATTTGGAGTGTAGGGCAGTGTGTTCTGCGGGACTGAACTCCAACCTCGAGTGCTAATCCCACTCTCCGTGCTGGGGCAGAGGTCCTGTGTTAGTTCCCCCCATTCTCAGGTTGTTTCCCTGGGTAGAAATGCAGCTTTTTGCAGAGTTTATGTTTATCTCACCTTGAAAAATAAGTGTGCCCTGGTCTCTGCCAGCTCCATCCCAAAAGACCTGAGGGATGCTTATCTGCCCAACTCTTTGCTGTTTTCCCCTCCACGTTGGTTGATGTAACAGGAAAATTATTTCCCCCACCCAAAAAACCCCCACTTCACGTAGACCTTTGACCACTGAATCTCGAAACCGCGTAAAATCCCTACAGGCAGGGATTTGTGTGCATCTAAAACAGTCCCTATGAGCACGGGCTCAGTCTGTGATTCCTGTCAAACATGTTCCACGCAGCCACATTTCCCTGCTCTCCATCCCATCCAAGGCTGGAGCACTCAAACCCTGATTCCTCCACCCAGCCCGAGCCATTCCCTGCTCCACGCGGGAACTCCCCCCCCGTCCCCGTGGCTTTTGGGGCGCTGCTCCCGTGTCAGAGAGGGACACGGGGCAGGGACGAGCCCCGCAGTGAGCAGCGCTGTGCCCGGGCACGCTGCCTGAGGGATCCGCGGCTGTGCCGGCGCTGGGGAAGGGCTGAGTCACTCCGGCTCTGAGTGATGTGTTTGCATCCGCGTCTGCAGAGCCTTCCACTCCCTGCGGCTTCTGCGGGACCCACCTGGGGAGATCCCCTGGGAATGAAACGCTCCCGAGGGCTCCCTGGCTGAGGCAGCGGCCGCCGCTCGGTATTTGGGTGCCCCCGGTGCTGGGAAGGAGGTTCCTTTAAAGGCTGTGAAATATGCAGTCATTTAATGTATTCCTTTCGCTTCCAGGCATTAGGGTGGGTTATTCAAGGAAGTTATAAAGACGGATTCTCCCACGACCACACCCCTCCTGGGTGGGCGTTTGGGACCCCTGGGGAGGGCGAGCCTGGGACAGGGGAGGTGACAGATCCCACACTGTGGCTATAAATCGTGAGAAGGAAACGGCCCATCAGCTCTCGGCGCTGATCCTGGTTCCCCGTCCGTGTTTCTGCCCTCCTCCTACTCTGTGTAGTGGGATCGAACACCATGAGTCACCTTTGGGATTTTCTATTTTTTTTAAGTTCCTGTATCACTGAAGTTCTTAATCACTCTTTCCCCACCCCCCTTTTTTCTCTGGTAATGCCACTGCCGACGTGCCCATGGACTTCCTGACCCAGACCCTGACGCCATCCCTCTCCCCACTTCCCATTTCCAAAAACCCGCTTGGCTGAGGTCTCCTGTGATGCCGGCCCAGTTGGAGCTCCCCCCTCCCGGAGGAAGGGAAGCGAGAGCGGAGCTTGCAAGCGCCAGAAACCTGTGCCCCCCCCATCCCGGGGTGCGGGGAGTGAACCCCCACCCCACCAAAAATCACTGAGAGAATTACAGAGTTACTTTCCTAAGGGAAAATCTATGTCTGCTTGATTTTTCTCGCTGTTTTAGCCCTGGGATGAATCCCTGGTGTAACTGGGATGTTCCCAGCAGCCGGGCTGGTCGGTTATCTCACTTTTTGAATCCCTCACTCTTGCATCAGAGGCTGAGGAGCCGCTCTGGGTTGCACAACAAGCTCCTTCCTCTGCCACTTCAAAAAGCTGCTGGTTTGATGTTCCCATTTCCTTCAGTGCACTGGGGGGCTTCTATGGAAAAAAAAAAGATCTGGTTTAAGCAGGGAGCATCTGCTGCTGCTTCATCCCAGAGCCCCAGGTGGCAGCTGGAGCTGTGCTGACCCAGAGGATGCCCACGGTGCTGCGGCTGGGGCGGTGCCGATTGCATCCCTCGCATCCAGAGGGAGCAAACCCACACCTGCAGCTGGAGCAGAGCTGGAGCTTGGCAAGGAAATGATCCACAACCACCCAGCGCCACAGCCACCTCTGCAGTGAGGCTCTGAAAGCTATTCCTTGCAGCCAGGAGCAGAAATCATTCCCAGGTGGAAAAACCAGTGACAGCTTCCCTGTCCCAACTTGCCCCCTCCTCTCTCTGCCTATTACAAACAGAAAAACAGGATGAATTTGGGAGTGTTTGGGTCCAGACCGCAGCTTTCCAGGATGGATTTTCTGCCGTGCGTAGTATGAATTTAAGATGCTTTCACATTCCCCATCCTCCTTTCACCTTTCCTATCCTCCTTTCACCTTTCCTGTCCATCCCACTGTGCCTGTCTGGAGGCAGCCAAGGGGCTGAGCAGCCACCACTGATCAGATCCCAGCATCTTGGCTTGGCTCAGCTCCACAGAGCAGGGACTAGCGATGGCAAAACCCTTCTACCTCCAGCCAAACATGTCCAAACATATTCTCCAGCTGCTCCAGACAGGGGGAAGCTGCTGGTCCAGCTGGAAAAAGCAGGAGTGGTCTGCAAGCCGAGGGTCCTGCTCAGCACCCCAGCACCCACTGGCTTCAGGGGCTTTTGAGAAGACCTGGCATTCCCAATGGATCACTTTAAGGTGGCGTTTGTCACTTGGAACTGTGCTGTCACCCTCCTGTGCCCAGGGGGGCAGGTTGTTTTAGTCCCCTGTGCCCGAGCCGTGATGTCTGGGCTGGGAGGGGCTGCAGGACACGGCCCCTGTGCCCCGGGTGGGCTCACCCCGAGGGCATCCCTTCTCCTGCTGCGGGGCAGGGATGGACCCCCCGACCTGGCAGAGGGGAGGTGCCCTCCAGCCCCGCAGAGTAACCCCAGCAGAAGCTGCTCTGGCTCCACACCTTTCCTGCCTGTGGACTTGGAAGCATTTTCCCGCTAAGCCACAGATCCCCTCAAATCCTTGCCACAGGTTCCTGCAGGACGTGCACGGACTTATTCCTCTTTCTCATCCCTGCCCGGACATCTGCAGGACTGAGAGCAGCAGATCCTGCTCCAAACGCTTTTTTCCAGCCACAGCAGGCGCTGGGGTGCAGCTGGTGGAGCAGAGCCAGGAACAGGGGAGAAAATCCGGTTGGAGAGGCYGGGGACGGCCCGGGATGGGTTGGGCAGCACCTGGGGGCCAGGGGAGCATCATCCCGGCGTGGCTCTGAGGTTGGCACCCCGAGGGGCTGAGCCGCCCCGTCCTTAATCCATTATCCTCCCTCCTACAGCGGTGGATGGGAGAGCCTGGTTGGGATGGGACCCCTCTCCATCCGGTGGAACTCCCGTGCCTCCTGGCTGGAGTGGGGCACCCCATATCCATTGCTAGGYTAGGGGGTCCTTGTATCCTCTAACAGGGAGGTCCCTGCACCCCTCATGGGGAGGGTCCCCCTGTGCCCAGCTCCCCTCTAAGAAGGGGGTCCCTGCATCTCCTTATGGGGGGGTCCCTGTATTCCCTGATGGGGGGATCCCTGCACGTCCCAGGAAGGAGGGCCCTGTATCTCCTGACTGAGGTTTTCCTGTGGTCCCTGATGCCAGGTGCCTGCACCCTCATAGGAAGGGGTTCCCCATATCCCCTGATGAGGGGTCCCTCCGTCTCCTACTGTAGGGGRGTGTCCCCCAAGAAAGGGGGTCCCTGTAGCTCCTAACGGGGGGGTCTCTGTAACCCCTGATTCATGCCCGTGCCCTCCCGTAGGAAGGGGTCCCGGTGCCCGTGGTGCCGGCACACCCCGTTCCCCGCAGGCACCGCGCACATTCCCGGGACCGGGATGGCGGAGGGTGTGGGCCGGCACACACAGGACCGGGGGAGCCGCCCCGGGGCCACGGGGCGGGGCGAGGCGGGGCGGAGCGGAAGGGAAATCCCGGGGCCCGCCCCGCCCGCCGTTATAAAAGAGGGGGGGCGCGCCGCGCACCGCCAGACGCGGGGAGACAGCGGTGAGTGCGGGGAAGCCGGGGCGGCGGCCGCTCCTGGCGGCTCCGGCCCTTCGCTGGCCGCGGAGGGGAGGGCGAGCGCCGCTTTCCTCGGGAAGCGCCGCTTTCCCCGGGAAGCGCCGGTGCTTGGAGCGGGGGAAGCTCCGTAGCGGGGCCGGCTCCGTCTGGGGCCGCGTCCCCAGCGCGGGGAGGGAGCGGGGCCGCGCCCGGTGCCGGGGATGGCGGTGCCGGGGATGGCGGTGCCGGGGGTGGCGGTGCGGAGCCCCCGGAGCCCCGGGGCGGCCGCGCTCGCCCCCCGGTGGCGGCGGCGCGGGCTCGGTGCSGGGCGCGGGGCTCGGTGCGGGGCGCCGTCCCACCGCCGAGCATCCTGCGGGGCCGGGCCAGGTCCGGCCACCCCCGTGTCAGCCTCCCCGGACCCGCCGGTGTCCTGAGCCGGGCGTTCTCTGCGCGGGATCGGCGGCTTCATCCACGCCCGGGTGCGGGTGCCCCCAGCCCCTCCTGCTCGCGCAGCCTTCCCCGAACGGGTGCGACCGGTCCCGGGTGCCGCAGGTGTCTGTGGAGCCCGGCCGGGTGTCCCCCAGGGGTGCCCTCACCGCCGCGCTCGGCTGGGAGAGGTTTTCCTGCGGCCGTGCACCTGCCGCTCCCCGCCCGAATCTCGGGGTTCCCGGCCGGCTGCGGGAGCCTCGAAGCTCCTGCCGGGCAGAGGTCGCTGGAAGCGGCGCCAGCCCATGGGAGGGGACGACGACCCGGCCCCGGTCCCTCCCTCCTTGGTGGCTTTGGCAATCCGCAGCCGTGAGTCAGGGCGAGGGTGTTATCTGGAGGCTCCGGGGTGGCACCTGAGTCGCGCCGGTGACCTGAGGATGGGGACATCGGCCCGTGAGGCAGGCGGGGACGGCCAGGGGTGTCTGGTCGGGCTGTCGGAACGTGTCCCTCGCCCGCTACCTGCCCGGGCTTGCCTGGACATGCTGGGACTTGCCTGGCAGTGAGGTCACCCCGCTCGTGCGCTCAGACTGCCAGGAGATAGGAAGCTGATTTCTATTTTTACTCGGGGATGCTGAGTCCGAGCACAGGGTGCCCACAGGGGTGGCCCCAGGGACGGCGTGTGACCCCCCCAGCCCCCGGGCTGGGGACTCTCCAGCTGCCCACAGGCACGCCCTGCTGGTGTCGTGCCCGGCTATAGGATCATCGAATGGGTAAAGGTGGAAAAGACCRCCAAGATCCTTGAGTCCAGCCATTGGCATTTTGTCAACTGGACCACATCCAGTCGTTTCATGAACACTTCTAGGGGTAGAATCTGGGGAAGACAATGTGGCACGTGCAATCCAGAGGGGTTGCAGGTGCTGAATTTGGGGAGAAATCGTTCCTGCAGGAGGCTGAGAAACCCTTCCTTGGGGAAGTCTGGGGACAGGGAGGACCTTTTGTGGCCTGGTTTTGGAGGTCCCAGATTGGGTGGGCAATGGGAGCTGYGAATCTTCTTTTTTAAAGCAGATTTCATGAGTGTGGCTGTCCCAGCAGGGACAAGCCTTAGCTCTGAAAGYTCAAATCCCAGAGCAATGCCRACTCTTATCAGTTGGACTCGATGATCTTGGAGGTGTTTTCCAACCTTAACAATTCTGATTCCACTGAGGTTCCTCATAGCTGTGGGTGTAGCGAGGGATCCATTATCCCCACACGTGTGCTCAGATGGAAAGGCTTTGCCACTGACTGGGAAGGTCAAGGCTTTTGGCACCGATTTGAAAAAAAAAACAAACAAGGTCCTGTCTCTGGTTACCCAACAGCTCCTTGCAGATAAGGAGGGTGGTTACCAAAGTGGTCAAGCTTGTGGCATGTTCCTGCAGTTGCTTAAAGGTTTCCTTACYGTCGGGTCTGGGTTCTTGAGATGAAGAAACTGGCCAAAAAAACATCCTGTTGCTTCACTTGCCGTGTGCCAACTTGYCTTTGCCTGCATGGAAGTGGGAATGAGCGAGGTTGTGGATGGAGCAGCATCCAGGTGCCGGATGCTCTGACCTGGCAGGGCTTTGTCTGCTGGAGGAGGAATAGGGAATGTTGACATCTGCACCTTCCCCATCCTGCTGCATCACACTGGGCTGTGTCTCCCCTCAGCCGTGCTCAAGCCTCTGCTAAAATCCCAAAATTCAGAGTCCAGATGTGTCAGTTCCCCTGGGGCTGCCTCGCTGCAGAGCCAACCCAGCCTGTCCCACCTTGGCTACCATGTGCTTTGCTCTGGTAGCCAACACACTCCCTGTGTTTGCTCCTGCCATCCCCACACCCCGTAACTGGCTCTGGTTTCCCCGCAGCCGCCACGATGCCGCTGTCCCAGAGCAGGGCTGGGCAGACCCCGTGCAGCAGCAAGGTGTGCAGGAACCTCTTCGGCCCCGTGGACCACGACCAGCTCCAGAGTGACTTCGAGGAAAAGATAAAACAGCAGCTGGAAGAAGCTCAGCAGCGCTGGAACTTCAACTTTGAGACGGAGACTCCCTTGGAAGGGCCGTTCAAGTGGGAGAGGATCCTCGTGGCTGAGCAGCCGCCCCAGGAGGTTCACAGCCTGGTCAGGGCCGTGGTCAGCAGTGACAGCAGGAGCTCCCTGGCCCACAGGGTCCCCCCCAGGGACTGTGTTGGCAGGATTTGCCCCGAGGAGTCTGAGCAGAGCTCGAAGGTTTACAAGGCTGGTTCCTCACAGAGCTTGAAGCGTGGGCAGACCACGATCAAAGGTGGGTGCTGGGGGTTGGTGTCGCTCCGGGGGGGCTTGGTGGCATTGGTGTCACARCAGGGACAGACGGAGGGGACTCGGGTGCCAGAGCCCTGCCTGGCTCTTGGGCATGGGCAGGGAACCACCCTCCACGGATCTCTCCTGCGGGAGCAGAGCGCATCTTCCAGAGGGAAAAAGGCCACCAACCGGGTGCCTTTTGGCTGCTGGGGGTTGTGCAGGGGACTGGCATTGGGCTTGTGGGTTTTATAGCTGCAGATGCCCAAAATCGTTCATTACCTTCAGTTCCCATGGCCTGACTCAATCATAGAATCACAGAATATTAAGGGTTGGCATGCACCTTAAAGATCATCTGCAGGGACACCTTCCCCTAGATCAGGTTGCTCCAGGCCTTATCCAACCTGGCTTTGAACACTGCCAGGGTTGGGGCATCCACAGCCTCCCTGGGTGACCTGTGCCAGAGTCTCACCACCCTCACAGGGAAAAATTTCTTCCTGAGAAATGTCTGTCCTCTAAGGTCAGGGCCTGCAGTGGACCTGCAGGTGAGACAAACAGCAGAGGTGGTGCAGACCTACAGCTCTGCTTCCCAGCAGCTTCGGGTGGGGCCTCTAGGGTGGGACCCACCTGGGCTGATTTTGGGGTGCCTCCCTGGGGACGCTTCCCTCTTCCCGCCCCGCTGCTTCCAGCGGCCTGGAGACGCTTTCCAACCCTTTCCTTCTGCCCTCCAGACTTCTACAGCGCCAAGCGAAGGATCGTCCCCGCCCGGCCCCGGCCGTGACTCGGGGCCGCAGCTGCCCACGCCGGGGGTGTCCGTGGCTTCCCCCCACCCTGCGCTGTGTCAGCTCTTCTGTACGAAGCGATGTAGACTCTGTAGTTCCCTATTTATGAGTAGCTCGGGGGTCCTGAGGGACCTTCACTGTGTGCAATGTGGAGGAGGAGCCCCACGGCGGGGCTGGGGGAGGACTGAGATGGGCCTGGCGGGGCCGAGCGTTGTCCTTGTGCCATCCTGCTGTCCAGCCGTGGTCCGTCCCCTGCCTGAGGGCTGGCCCCGGGGGACACTTGTGTCCCGACCACCTGGTGGCACCAGATATCTTCAAGAAAAGTCACTGGAGTGGACTGGAGAGCACTGGGACACCCTGGCCCTGAGGACACCCTGGCTGCTGGCACATGGGGGTGGCCTCTGTCCCAGCAGGATGGACGCAAGCACTTGTCCGTGTGTGGAAGCAGAGTGATGTGGAGGCTGCTCCTGCCCACGGCTGCTCGGGGAGGAAGCTGCTCCCTGGACAGCCCTTCCTTGGGGTGACTCACCGGTGCTGTCACCCGTCAGGTGGTGACAAACCCACGGGAGGCCCCAGCCTGGGACAGCCACTGGGGGACCGACACTGCCTGGGAGGCTTTGGGATCCCCTGCACTCTGCTGGCCCCAAATCCCACTTTCTTACCTTGTTGTTGGCTTGTTGAGTGGTGCTGCTTGTACCCACATTCCTGCCTCCTTCAACACTGGCAGCAGGCTGGGGAGCCCCTGCTCTGGCTCTGTTGGGCTCCTCTAGGAAGAAGTCCTGCTCACCAGCAGGGATGAGGGTAAAATAAGGAATTGTAGCTTGTTTTTCTGGACTTTTTCTCCTTTGGGGCTGGTAGGGAGAGGAGCCTCACCTGGCTCTGCTCTGGGACCCAGGGGTGGCCTGGAGCAGAGGCTGCTCAGTTCCAGCACTGAAGGATGAGTCCCTGCTCCTGAGGGACTCGATGCTGTCAGGTCTCAGCACTTTCATGGGGTTCATCTCCTGCTGTGCTGGATTTGGACTCTGGAAGCTGGTGCAAGATGGTCCCAGGAAGAAAAGGGCAGGGCTGACCTCCTGCCTTGCACCATGATGCACTTTGCTGTCAGTGAAGCTGCCAAACTCCCAGCACTAAATGTTTATTTATATTAAAAAGAATACTATAAAATGTATGTGGGGAAAGGGGAAATACCTGTTTGTCTGTAAGTGTTAACTCTGAATAAACACTTGTGTGAGGGAGTTCTGAGTTACTGTGGATAATTGGGAGMAGGGTCTGGCTGGGGGAGGAGGGTGTTCTTGGGGCTGGGGGGTCCCTTTGGGGGTGCAGCCCTGAGCTGGGAYCTGCCTTCGTGAGGGCTGAGAGGGATAAAACCTGGCCACAACCCCTGTGCTTGACCCCATTCCCTGGGTAGAGTGGTCTGGTGCTGCCACCATGTCCCCAGCAGAAGCCACTGCCACCTATGGGGAGTGTCCCTGCAGGACCCCTGGGTGAAGGTGGCTCCCCTGCTGCCCCCATCCGTCCCCCTTCCCCACTGTGACCCTGTTCCCCCTAACCCTCAGCACAYTGTCCTGGGGGACAAGTGGCCACTAGCCATGGGCAAGCTGGTCCCCTCCCTTCCCCTTTAAAGGGATGTTGCATGCCCAGGCCCACAAGGGTGACCCACACAAGAGGAGATGGTGGCACTGCTGGTGGGAAAGTGCAGTGGCACATCCTGGGTAGGACTGAGCTCCCCTGGGAGTGTCAGGGATACCTCTACCTCCGGCTGCTTCCTGTGAGGACTGAGCAAGGCTCGGATGCAGACCCAGGTTCTGGTTAATGTGACAAATGACCTGGTTTGCAGAGCATCCAGATGGAAATWAAGCTGATGGTGATGAACAGCCTCGTGTCATTGCTCAGCCAAGGATCCCTGGAGCATCTGCCTGTCCCCAGAGTGTGGSGTGACACCCACACAAGCCAATGCCCCTTGACGTGTTTGTGGGGCACAATCACTCAGCCCTTGAGCTGCTGCTGAATCAAACCCTACAGATTTAGCCCCTGTAATCTCTCCCCTTACGTCAGCCCTTCCAGCCCCCTTGACTGCTGCTCCYCTCTGCTTCACTTCCCTCTGCTGTCACCTCCCGTTTGCCAGGAGCAGTGACAATGAAGGAAATGAGAAATAGAAACGAGAAATAAATCGATGATTTTATTTACCTCGTCCCTGTTTGTGGGCTCTGAGGACAGCCAGGGTCTGACTCTGCTGTGCCAGAGGGATCTGGGCACCAGGGCTTGAGCTTTGAGTYCCTGGGACACTCCAGGACTGTGTCCCCCCAGCTTTGGGACAYGAAATGGGGATGGGCTCCCAGCAGTTGAGGAATGGATGCAAAYCTCCCACTTTCAGCCCAGGTTGTGTTCTGCTGCTCCCACCCCAGCCTGGCCTCAGCACGGAGCAGGGATGCTGGGGTCAAATCCCACAGGGGGAGGTCAGGTGGTTCCCTCCCCTYCTCCACTACATTCAATCCCCTTTCACTGATACCTTCCAGCATCTCATGGGGGTTGGATCATGATTGTATCCTCCCTCCTGGATCATATCCTCCCTCCTGGATGGTGCCGTCCCGTGAGCGGTGCTGATCCCAGCACTCACTGCCAGCACAGCTCTGCCTCTGGAATCCTGATGCCAGCCAGAGTCTTGCTGGRCAGAGGGCACAAATCAAGCTCTCCCAGGGATATTTAGGGTTTTCCCTTTTCCTTAGGGAAAGCAAAGCCAAAATTCAGCCTTCTCTGTGCAGCAACAAACAGTGCTGAGGACTATGAGGGGAGGGGACAGGCTGAGCTCAGGTGGGTTTTGCAAGCTCAGCCCCCCAGCCCAGCCCTGGGGATGCTTCAGTTTGGGGTAAACCAGCAYCAGCTTTGCCCAGAGCATTGAAAAGAACCAGCTGAGCTTCCAGTTGGTCCATAAATGCCCTGAGAGGGTGGATGGACCTGGGCTGGCTGCWGCTTCATTAGGTTAAACAGCAAAGGAGCAGGGTTTGTGGCTGGTTCCCAGTGAGGGATTTAACACCTTAGATGGTTGGAGTATCCATTTCCATCCTTGGCTCCTGCCCTGGAAGCCTGGGCTCAGGTCTGCTGTGAGCCAGGGGATGTTTGTTCTAGCTATGCCCTAGAGATAATAGCATTTCCCCTTGCCTGAGTTCTCTTCCCATTTTGCAGTTAAAGAGGAGGAAAAATGCCTGTGATCCATCTGATCCCCCTGTCCCCTCGTGAACCAGAGTGGATGCAGCCCACGGGGTTGGTGCTGGGTTTAAAGCCAAGTTAATTCAGGCAGGAGCCTGGATTAAAAGCATTGGAAAACAGCACATGGGAGATATTTCCAAATTCTGGGGCCAAAGACACTCCAGGGGGAGGATTTTCAGGTCGTCCTGTCTTTGGTAGGATATTATAATCTGAGGGCTATAGTCAGTCTTGTACTTTGGGTTATTTGGAGTCTGAAAACAACCTTTGCTGTTTCTCTGCTGTTTCTCCCCTGCCCCAAACACCTCCCAGCCCCGGCTCATGGCAGACAGATGGGGGCTTTGCTGCACTTCCCGATGGCACTGGCAGAGCCTTTGCAGAGCTGCCTGGGGATCCGGGGAGCCTGGGGGGGGGCCGGTGGCGCTCTGGACGGGTCCTTCCCGCACCCCACTCGCAGCGCGGCAAACAGGAAACGTGAGAGCACCGGCAGTTGTCACCCGAAAACGGAAAGGGCCTTGAGTAAGAGGGATGAGAGCTGGGGCACGGGGCGGCTCGGGCGGCCTCGGGGTGGGAGCAGCAGCCCCCGWGCCCTGGGGAGCCCCACGGCCCCGAGCGCCCCAACACTGAGCGTCCCTCTCGGCACGYGGGAAGGGTAAGTCCTGCTGCTCCGGGGACAGCTCGGGCATCACCTTAAAGAATAGAAAAACAAGGGAAATGAGGGTTTTTCTTGCTGTGAGTGAGCCAAGGGGGCTTTTTCTTGCTGCCTGTGGGGGACTGTGGCTGGGGGCCCCTTTCTGATGGCTGGGAGCAGCGTGGGGCCTTGTGGAGGGAGGCAGGACACTGGGAGCCGCTGATGCCGTGGGGGGCCCTGCTTGGCTGGGGGAGCACAATTCCCATCCCATC
>JACAXG010000081.1:1961777-1983120 GCA_018881555.1 Amblyornis subalaris | reverse complement strand
TGTTTTGGAAATGGAAGCAGAGGATGCCCAGGAAGATATGATGCTGCAAGGAGGTCTCAGCCCAGGAGCCCCGAGGGGAGAGGAAGGTGGACTAGACATCCAGCTCAAGGAGGAAGAGGACAGGGCACSAGGGCAGGGTGAGTGTGAGCTGCCACATGAGCCTGTGCTTGATCCACAGGGATCAGCAGTCAGGCAGGGAGAGGAGGCTGGTGAAGATATGCAAGCACCGGAAGAGACTGAAAGCCTGGACACTCTTGAGGMCCAGAGCACTGSTGCCRATGTGCAGCTGATTGCAGAGGAGGGTGAGCTCAGACTGACCCCGGCAGGGAGCACAGAGGCAGATCTGCAGCTCTTGGGTGAGGCTGGATCCCCAGGGACAGAGCAGGGAGGGAGATTGGATTCAAACGTGCATCCCCTGGATCAGGTGGATAAAGCAGAGTTTTTTGAAATGGAAGTAGAAGATGCCCAGRCAGATATGCAGATGTSYRGGGGTCTCAGCRCAGGAGTCCTGTGGRGAGGAGAAAGTGGAATAGATGTTCAGATTGAGGAGGAGAAGGATGGAGCACAAGGGCAGGGTGAGTGTGAGCTGCCATACCAGCCTATGCTTGATCTGCAGGGATCAGGAGTCAGGCAGGGAGAAGGGACTGGTGCTGGTGTGCAACTGTGGGAAGAGGATGAAAGCCTGGACACTACTGAGGACCAGAGCACTGATGCCAGTGTGCAGCTGCTTACAGAGGGGGCTGAGTCCAAATCAGCCTCGGGAGAAGGTACAGAGGCAGATCTGCAGCCCCTGAGCGAGGCTGACTCCCTGGGGACAGAGCAGGGAGGGAGCGTGGCTCTAGATGTGAACTCCCTGGATCTGGTGGATAAAGCAGAATTGGTGGAAATGGAGGCAGAGCACTCCCGGACAGACACTCAGCTCTGTGGGGGTGCCAGTCCAGAACCCCCTCAGGGAGATGGGGACTGTGCAGACGTGCAGCTCAGGGATGAGGCTGAGGATGGGGGACAGGGACAGGGTGCGTGTGGGCTGGTGCAGGGGCTTGTGCCTCACCCCTCTGGAGCGTCCATCAGGAAGAGAAGGGGCACTGGTGCAGATGTGCAGCCAGGGGAGGAGGTGGTAATCCTGGACACAGGGGAAGATCAGAGCACTGGTGCCAACGTGCAGCTGATTGCAGAGGAGGGTGAGCTCAGACTGACCCCGGCAGGGAGCACAGAGGCCGATCTGCAGCTCTTGGGTGAGGCTGGATCACCAGGGACAGAGGAGGGAAGGAGCGTGGATTCAGATGTGCAGCTCCTGGATCAGGTGGATAAAGCAGGGGTTTTGGAAGTGGAGGCAGAGGATGCCCAGACAGATATGCAGATGTTGGGGGGTCTCAGCCCAGGAGCTCCATGGGGAGGGGAGGAGGAAAGTGCTGTTCAGATGGAGGAGGAGGAGGATGGGGCACAAGGACAGGGTGAGTGTGAGCTGCCACACGAGCCTGTGCTTGATCCACAGGGAGCAGCAGTCAGAGAGAGAGAGGGGACTGGTGAACACATGAAAGCACAGGAAGAGGCTGAAAGCCTGGACACACTGGGGGACCAGAGCACTGGTGCCAAAGTGCAGCTGATTGCAGAGGAGGGTGAGCTCAGACTGACCCCAGCAGGGAGCACAGAGGCAGATCTGCAGCTCTGGAGTGAGGCTGGATCCCCAGGGACAGAGCAGGGAGGGRGATTGGATTCAGAYGTGCAGCTCCTGGATCAGGTGGATAAAGCAGAGTTAGTGGCAGTGGAGGCAGAGGATGCCCAGACAGATTTGCAGCTRTGTGGGGGTCTCAGCCCAGGAGCTCCATGGGCAAGAGGGGGTGGAACAGATGTTCAGATTGAGGAGGAGGAGGAGGATGGGAGACAAGGGCAGGGTGAGTGTGAGCTGCCGTATGAGCCTGTGTTTGATCCACAGGGATCAGGAGTTGGGCAAGGAGAGAGGGCTGGTGCAGGTCTACAACCAGGGGAAAAGGCTGAAAGCCTGGACACTATTGAGGCCCAGAGCACTGATGCCAACATGCAGCTGTTCACAGAGCAGCAGGAACCCAAGTCAGGCTCAGGAGGGAGCATGGGGGCAGATCTGACACCTCTGAGTGCACCCGGGATGTGGGAAGGGGAACGGAGCCTGGCTCCAGGTTCAGAGGCAGGTCTGGCTGCAGCTCCCACCTCAGACGTGTGGGAAGGAGCTGCTGCTGCACATGTTTCCCCTCCAGCTGAGGCTGCTTTGTATCCTGAGCCTGTCACTGCTGCAGAGGGCTCTGGTCTGGAAGCAAAACTGGGAGCAYGCACTGATCCTGAGGGGCAGATTACAGAGGATACCCAGGCATTGGAATTGCCACAGGGAGAGCAGCCAGCAGCAGAGGGGAAGCCTCTGGATGGAGCTCACGGTCTGGAAGTGGCACAGGGAGACAGGCTGGAGGCAGGGGCGAGGAATGCAGTGAGAACTCGGGGTCTAGGACTAAACCAGGGCCGCGATGATGCTGTGCCTGAGGCCTCCCCGGTCTCCGAGGTACCGTTACCAATCGGCACCCTAAAGCTGGAAACGATGATGCAGGGGGATGTTCTCATTCCAGATGTGTGGCGGCTTTGTGCTCCGGGACAGGCAGCCCAAAGGGAGCTTCAGGAGCAGGTCTCAGCGCAGGGACATGAGGGGAGGCCTCACGCTGCAGCCCAGCAGCCGGAGGGGCAGACACCGCACGCGATGGGACCGGAGCAGGCGGCTGCGGGACCTGCTGAGCCTCCAAAGCGAGAGGTGCCACCAGCATCAGCACTGGCCACGGTGCTGCGACCAGGAGATGCTGGGAATGATCAGCTGGGGGTGGTCCTCAGAGATAACTCGCTGGGACAAAGGCAGCTCTTGGGAGAACAGAGCAAAGACCTCGGTGTCGCTCAACGCGAGAAGAACAAAGAGTTTGGTCAGAAAACGAGCCAGGAAGGCAAGCCCAACCTGAGAGAGCCAGAGGCTGTGACTGCAGGTGGGGCAGGAGCTGCCCCCGGGGGTTGTCCTAAAGCTCCCCTGGACCCAGACCACCTCTACAATGTGCTGTTCGTCGGGGACTCCCACGTGGGCAAAACGTCGTTCCTGTACCGGCTGCACGCCGACACCTTCAACCCCAACCTCGCCGCCACTGTGGGTAGGTCTCCTCCAGCTCCTCTCCAAGCACTCGCTCGGATCACCACTGCAATTCCCTTTCCTCCACCCCACAAGCTGCTGGCAGTCACCACATGCCTGTTACAGCTCACGCCGAGCGTGGCGAACAACCTGTCCCCAGGGGCCAACCAGAACCGCCAACTTCCCACGCCTGGGTGCTCGTGGGCAGGAAATCCTCCTTGTCCTCCTCAGGGCACCAATGCCAGTGGCCCCAGTGCTTTCTCTCTGCTTTATCTTTCATCTCTGTTCTCCTCTCTTCATCAACCTTCCCAAATCCAGCCATTAAACATCTAAAAGCCAGAGGTTCATTTGGTGTCAACCCCCGGAGCTGCAGCCTCAGACCACCCTGCACCATGTTCCTTCTCCATCCATCCTCTGTCACAGGGAGGAGCTCCACAGCGTCAAAATATCCCATTTTGTGTCTTCCAGGACTGGATTATCAGATCAAAAACCTCGTTGTGGATAACAAGCGCTTTGCTCTGCGCCTGTGGGACTCAGCTGGTCAGGAAAGGTGAGGTGCTGGGCTGCTTAAGGACACAACCTGAGGTTTTCCTTTTCCTGGTATTTAGCAGCAATGAATATTCTTGGCTTTGCTAAGCAAAGGTGGGGTTGCTCAAGGAGGGACTCTGTACAGTATGTGATCTGATAAAGAGTAATAAAGGAAGTAATTAAGATAAAASTGGCACTCGGGCTGTTCCTATGGYCCCTGCCAYCAGGACRAGAGCCAAATCTGGGGTTTGCCCGTTTCGTAAACCTCCAGTCCCACCTTTTCCACTGGGATTTGCAGCACTCCTTAGACCGTGCTGGTGACCATTTGAAATGCCCCCAGGTACCACAGCATGACCAAGCAGTTCTTCCGGAAGGCGGACGGGGTGGTGCTGATGTACGACGTCACCTCCGAGTACTCCTTCTCCGACGTGCGCTACTGGCTCAGCTGCATCCAGGTGGGTGAAGTCCTGAGACCCTGGAACTGGTGGTGGCTCTGGGATGGACAGCTGGAGCTGGCCAAGCCCTTTGGAAAGGGTATTCTGCATTGCTTTGGTTCTAAAATAATTTTGCTTGGAGAGTTTAAGTGAGATACAGACAATTTTCACATTTTTGCAGTGTTTCCTGGGGTAATTTGTTGATAGCACCTTTAGGATAATGATCAACTCTTAAAAAATTAAAAACCAGTGCAGAGGAAGGGAAAATGTTGAAAGTGATTTTRACAGAGCTTTTAGATGAAGAATAGTCCACTTTGAGTCCTGGGAAATGGGAGGTGACTYGTGTCTTATTAAAAACTCCTTGTCAGAGATTTCCAGTTGAGCACAAAGCCAGTGATTCAAAATGCTGGAACAAAATAGGATCTTGCCTTGCTCAGTGCCTGTAAACCCCAGCCAGGGCACCTTCAGAGGGTTCCTRAAGTTGAACACAAAGAGAATTCATTACAAAGGTAACTCATCCAGTGTTCTGCCCTGTTAATAGACATGGGCAGATGATTTAAGGGGGAAAAAATTCTTAAATGTTGTTGAACTCGTTTAAGAATTTAAGGTTTTGTTCTCAGCCCAAATCCACGGGCATACTTCATGGTGCTCCAGGACATGTCTGGACAGTGTGGCCAGCTGGGATTCAAGGAAGATTTGGCTGCTGTCCTGATCTTCCCCTCTTTATCACTCAGGAAGCAGCAGAGGACGGAGTGGCTATTCTGCTTCTTGGGAACAAAACCGACTGTGCTGCCGAGAGACAGGTCCCTACCAAGGAGGGGGAATGCTTGGCCAAGGTAGGTGGGGAAGCACATCCATCCAAGCGAGGCAGGGACAGCTAGGGATGGACACCACCAGCCTGGGGACCTGGAGAAAGGGGAAAGCCCCTAATTTACCCCTTGTGCATCAGTGATCAAAAAAATCCTTGCACCTCTCACCCTTCCCTGCCTTGCCCTCCCTTTGCCATTTTAATTTTGCCTCAGCACCATCCCAGTAAATCAGTTTATGGAACTGGATTTATAAATTAAAGCATTTTCAACTCTGCTTATCTTTGCTGTGAAGTGTCACATATCTTCCAGCATCATAAAGATAATAAACCCACCAAGCACTATCCTGTTTTAAACATACCGCAATGATTATAGTTTGATTAATCTCTTCAAATATAGATGATTAATAAAAACGAGATGATAAGAATGAGAAGAATCTCACTTTTATTGACTTAATTTTAAAGTTTATGTGATTTGGGCCAGTATCTGTTGAACAGTTTTACAAGTGAAGATGAGGGGATAGATGCTTTTTTCCCCAAATTGGTCACTGTCAGGCACAAAAGAGTTGGGAACATTCAGTTATGGCTCTGTGTTCACTCTGATAACCAGGGGGCATCATAAATTGCTCTGTCTGCAGTGTCAGCCTTTTCCTCGGTATTAAAAGTTGGTGTCAGAGCAACCAGAAAAACTGGATTTCACCCTCATGTTCCAGTAAATAAGTTATTGAGTTATTTGTTTCCTTGATTCCCTCCTGTTTCCCCTTGACTGTGACTGTCCTGTGACTATTTATTCCCACATTAAGCCATTCCAGTGCAAGGATATTACATTTTATTCGGGATCTGTGTCTTCCAGGAGCATCAGCTCATGTTTTACGAGTGCAGCGCTGCCTCGGGCCACAACGTCCTCGAGTCCATGGTCAGCTTCATCAGGTGAGGCATTGGATTTTTCCAGCTCTCCTCAATTTAATGGGCTCCCTCCCTGCTTTTTTAACTCCAAATGCTGGGATGTCACTGTCACCAGAYTCCATGTGCCCAAACATCAGGGAAGACCCAGGGCAGCACGTGCTGGGACRAGCTCTTATCACTGCCCTAAGCTGTCTCCTGAACAACCAGCACTGCAAGGAGATGAATAAAACCCCTTTGGGGACGCTGCTGATTTCTCCCTGTGCTGACTGAAATAAATTCTGTCTGTGACTTGATTTAGGTTGGCATTTTTAGCAGCATCCACAGTTCTCAGAGCTGGAAGGATCCTGACTCCTTCCGGCCGTGCTGAGCCTCCTTTACCAAGGCTTGTCAAGACAAATAGCACAGCAAAGCAAAATATGGGGAAAATACTCACCTAATTTGCTTCCTTTTCTCCCAGGTTGCTCAAAGCTCGTGAAGATGAACTGAAAAATAAGACAGCAGAGGTACCACAGGCACCCCAGAAGAAAAAGGGCTGCTGCTGGTGATGGACAGACCCCCCCCACCGATCTGAAACTGCAGTGACAGCCAGAAAAGCATAAAAATGGCCCTTGGACACCTTCTCTGCTCCCCTTGTCTTCCTTGCCTGATCTTCCTTGGATGCTGAGAGCAAAAGGCGGTGTGGGGGAGCTTCTGCCATTCCTCCAGAGGACAGCAACCCTTCAAAATACTTCTTGGGAAACCTCAGCACTTTCTTTTGGAGACCAAAACCAGGCCAAGGAAAGAGGAACTCGGCTGGATCTGAGGTGCTGGAATGATACTGGAAGCAGCAGGGAGCAAAACCAMGCCTTGGGACAGGAGAAATGAAAACCTGGAGCCATCCAAGTATATAAAACAAGGGGGTTTGGTGCTGTTGGTGCTCTGGGCCATGGGGACTTTTGCTCTGGCTTTGCAATCTGATTGGATTTGATCAGGAACAATGAGATATTCAATATATCCTAAATGCACTTAAGTCTCTCCAATTAGGCAAGGTGAAGCTGTTTTTTCCCTTTCTTGGTTTATCTTGCCAGTGAGCAGTGATGGGGCTTGACAGAAACTATTGAATATTTTAGTCAAGATAAATTCAAAAGCCTCAAGAGCAYGTCCAGGATAATAAGAAGATAAATGCTCGTGAGAGCTTTTTTCATTCTGTTGCCCCCAGAGCAGATTTTTGGACTATTGCAGCAAATCTCAGGCTGGGCAGGGAAGAACAAGCTGCTGTATCCCACCCTTCTGCTCTTTATGAAGTTCTGAATTGGTTTTAAACCCAGCTTGAAAAATCTAAATAAGCACATGTCACGATTTCAAGGGTTGGGCTTTTTTTTTCTTTTTACAGCTTGATAGAACTATATTTTTGCAGAAAAAAAACGCATATGGACTAAATAAATAGGAATACAAGTGCTATATTTTAGTATTTTATATGTTCAGTGTAAATTCCCAGCAGTTCAACAGGTGTATTTAAAGACTGTGCTTACGTGCAGATTTTGTGAAAATAATTCTGCCTACTTGGGTTTGCTTTTTGTTGCCATTATTATTTATATGTACATAATGGCAAAGCATAACAGTAGCCAGTTTGTGCTTTAGAAAAATAAAGTGACAACAGGAGTTGGGTTTCTAGTAACAGTATATATTTTTATATATAATTATATATATGTATTATATATATCAGCTTTACCAGCCAGGGTCCAACTTTGCAGTGACATAGGAATTTCTGAGTCTTTTAGGGATCACTTATTTCCCCTGCACCCTCCAATTTATCACTCCAGTACCTCTGTACCCTAAATCTCCATCCCCTACGTGTCTCCCCCCAGCCTGCTCCAAGCCATCTTCCTTTAGCCCTATCATTAAAGCACTTTATTTTCTTAATGCAATATATTTATGCTCCCATTCCCTGTCCATCCCTCTTTACCATATTTCTTTACACAATATTCTTAGTGATGGAGCAGCTCCTCAGGAAATGTTCGTGTGACTCAGCTCAGAGCTGTGCCTGGGTTTGGTATTTCGGCTATCTAGAATGGCTTTTTCGTGTTGTTTGGGACCATCTTTGCTATTTCTTCTTTTATTTTAAAATAATATAAATCCAAGAGTACTTTGCAAGTTTGATCCACATTAAGAGAGGCACCATTTCAGCCTGATCAACCCAGAAAGGTTCTTTTTACTGCAACACTTCCCCATGCAAAGCCACCCATCAGATCAGCTTTTCCCTTTGCCTGAGTATGCTGGGATTGCACATGGAAGATGCTGTTTGGCCGAGTGGCAGCAGGATTGCGCAGGAAAAGGTTTCATTTGCTTCCAAAATGAAGAGTTGAGGCCGTGGAGGCTGAATTTTCCCATTAGATGGCAGCAGCTGCAGCAATTCCTCCCCACTGCAATCTTGCTGCTGCAGGGAAGGACCAGGGAGCTCCAACAGGGCCCAAAGCGGGAGCCGAAAAACAAAAGGCTTCCCAGAACAGCAGGCAGAAAGAAATGTCTGTCTTATTCCCCTGGAAATCATCTCTAGAAAAAAGGATGGAGTTCGTGCCCAAAGCATGAGCTAGTCCACTCCAAACCTCCCCGCCAAACTTGGAAATGAATTTTTCAGTGCCAGGCTGGGCGAAACCCCAGGAAGGCAATAAATCACCTTGGAAAACATGGGCAGCGTGTTGCACTTGAAAGCATCTTTCACCTTTAATAATTCACATCCCAGCAAACATTCCCACTCCGGGATCAAAGGCACCGCTCCCTTGCAAGCCATTAAACGCCTGCACGAGGATTTGGAGGAGGATCAAGGCCTGAGATATTTATAGCAAGAGGGAAATGCATATTTGTTTGGACCACAGGATTATTTCTTTTTTAAATCAGGTTGTTTCCTTTTAAGCTGTTTGTAATTCCTCAAGGCGCTCCACAAGAATTAGAGGAGCTGACTCAGCCAAGCCAAGATTGGGAAGATCTCAGATACCAGCCCAAAGTCAGTGGGAATTTACCACCATCCTGCTGGGATGAATCCACCTTGGGAGCAGAGAACCCAGACAAGCTTCTGACAAGTTGGAACAAATCTTCAACCACAGCTCTCAGTGCCCCAGCCACGGGGTTTGGGTCTTGCCCAGAAGTGTCTCCCAGAATTTCACCCCATTCCCCTCAAAAGGCAGTAAAATTGGGATGAGGGGACAATCCTGCTCCCTGCACTGGGATTGACAGGGCAGGAAATCCAGACCTGAGAAGAGGAAGTCCTTTTTCTCACAATGTTTAATTCAGCTGCAGAACTCAGCGCTGCAGGAAGTTGTTGAGGCCTAGAACTTAAACAAGGCTGAAACTTCAACAAGGTTGCTCTAAAGGGACTTGGTCCAGTGGAACAAGATGATCTTGAAGGTCCTTCCAAGCCAAACCATTCCAGGATTCTGCGAAAATGGATCGGAGAGGTACCAAAACCACTCACCACACCCACAATCAAGAGCTGACTGAAAATATGTTTAATTGCAATTAAGGACTGAAGCTCACATCCGAGAGCGGGGTGAGGCTGAGACCCCTCGCTCGTGCTTTCTCCTAAGCTTTTCCTACCAGGGGTGGTTCCAGAGACCTCCTCTTGCTCCATCTCCAGCCCTTTACTCCTGGAAGCCTTTCCCACGATTTTTAAGGCCTTCTCACGTTTTTTTAGGGGGTGTTAACTGTGTGCTCAGTGCTTGTCACTTGAGCTGTGGGAATGGGCATCTGCGTCCCTCATGGAACTGGGGGTAAGTGGGGTCCAAGGGAGCACTGGCTGGGTCTCCCTGGGTGGTCTGGAGGGTCTGGGAGGGCTGTGGGGTGATACTGGGGTCTAAGGAGGTGCTGGGGGCAGAGGAAGGTGTTATGGGTGCTGTGGGATCTGGCTATGAAATGTTTTGGGGCTTATGGGGGGTCTCGGGGGTGCTGTGGGCTCAGGTAGGTGCTCAGGATTCACAGGGGTGCTGTGTAGGGTGTCTTAAGGTGCTGGTGGGGGTCTGGGGACTCAGGTGGTCCTTCCTGGTCTGTGTAATGGGGTTGTCATTGGCAGATGCTGGGGGTGGTCTCAAGGTGTTTATGGGCTCAGGTGGGTGCTGAGGAGGGTCTTAGAGGTCCTGGGGAGGTTTGAGCATCTGGGGGGGGCTCAGGCTGGTGCTGAGGGTTCACGTGAATGCTGGGGGAGTTAAGAGTAATCATGGACTGAGGTAGGTGCTGGGAGGGGAGAGTCTCGGTGTTTTGGGCTGAAACATCTATGGGGAGTCTCAGGGGGAGGTTTGGAGTGCCAGCGGGGAGGGACGCGGCTTCTGGGGGACTGTTGGGGTCCCAGCCGGTGTTGGGGGTCCCGGGGTGATGTTTGGGGTTCGGGGGATATTGGGGCCTCCCGAGGGGTGTTGAGGGCACCGGGAGGTCCCTGGGGTTGTTGGGGGTGCCAGGACAGTGTTGGCAAGTCCCAGATGCTTTTGGGGGTCCTGAGGGGTGCTGGAGGGTCCCGAGCAGTGTTTGGGGCAGYGGAGGCCGGGGGACTGGGGGGATCCCAGGGGGTGTTGAGGCCTCGGACCGAGCAGGGTGTTAGGAGTCCCAGGCAGTGCTGGGGGTTGGGCTGGCTGTTGAGGGCCTGGGTGGTGTTGGGGGTCCCGGGCCGGGCTGGGTGTTGTGGGACCCAAGCAGGATTCTGCGAGTGCCAGGCCCGGCCGGGTATTGAGAGCCCGGGCGGTGTTGGGCTTCCCCGGGCGGTGTTGGGGGTCCCGGGCCAGGCCGGGTGTTGGAGGTCCCCGGGCGGTGTTGGGGGTCCCGGGCCGGGATGGGGGTTGTGGGACCCAAGCAGGGTGTTGGGAGTGCCAGGCCGGGCCGGGTGTTGAGGGCCTGGGCGGTGTCGGGGGTCCTGGGCCAGGCGGGGTGTTGGAGGCCTCCGGGCGGTGTTGGGGTTCCGCGGAGGGTGTTGGGGGTCTCGGGCCAGGCCCGGCCGGCTGTCGAAGGCCCAGGCGGTGCCGGGAGTGCCGGTCCTGGCCGTGCCGTAAGCCGGAAGCGGCGGTTCGGGCCCCGCCTCTGTGGCGGGAGGAGCCGCAGCCGGAGCGGGGCGGGCGGAGCCGGGGCCGGAGCGGGAGGAGCCGCCGGGCGGGACGCGAGCGGGGTGAGGCCGCGGGCGCGGGCGGGGGTCGCGGGGGGGCCCGGAGCGCGGCCCCTCAGCGCCGACTCGGCCTGGGGGGGCTCCCCGGCTTGCGGAGGCCTGAGCCGGGCGTGGGGGCCGGGGGTGTCCTGCTGCAGTTTATTGATTTATTCCTTAAAATAACCCCCTGGCTTGGGCTCCTCTGCCTCAGAGCAACACGGGCGAGGCCGTGGGGCTGTGGCGGGGGCAGGGTCCCTCCGGAGGGGTCTCGGTCCAAGGCTGGGACCTGACCCCCGGGCAGGGCGAGGGAGGTGGCATCAAGGGTGTTAAAAGCAGATGGGAATATATTTTTGTATCTTTATATATATATACGCATGTCATTGTAGGTTCACCAGCAAGGCGAGCAAGCTTTCCCTTTTAAAGACTCCTCCAGCAGCGTTTCTGTCTAAATATTTACCTTCTAAAGCCTTGGACTCACCACCCTCGGGTCTGTGGGCAGATCTGGGCACTTGGGTGCAAACCCTGCAAGCCAAGAGCCATGGGTGTTTCCGTTTGTGGAGAGAGCTGCTGATTCCTCCCGGGGTGGTGGAGTTCATGAAAAAACAGAGTAACATATGGGCTCCTCATTTACAGGCCTCTCTCTGAGGGCTTTGGAAGGGATGAGCCCTGCTCAGTGTGTGTGATGGCAAAAAGGGTACAGTAGCCTGTTGTTATTGTTTTGTCGGATATATTGTGGAGACAGGAAGGGAAATAATGGGTTGTTATTTGGTTTTTAAGGCCTCATCTGTTCTCCCAACAATGTGGGAGTATAATGCCTTATTTCCCTGCTGGAGGATTGAGTTACTCTTGAATTTGTCAAGGAGCTGGGTTGGATTTTTAGTGTCTGTGATTTACAGGGGTTGTCTACAAAGGTGTTTGCTCAGAGCGGAATGTAAATGTAGAGGGGTGGGAACTGGGATATATCTCGGTGTTGTGTCTTAGTAGGATTCTTCTGCTGCTGTTTGGAAAGGGGGAAACCACCGTGTGTGACAGCATTTCTGCGGGGATGTTTGTTATAAGTRGTTCCAGGCAGATCCTGCAAGCAGGGGAAGCTTGCTGAATCCACTGGAATTCTGCACAGGACAGCTTCACAGGGGAAAGCTTTGGCACTCGGGAGCCAGAGGACACTAGATAATCTTTCAGACCACTTAGCACACCAGTTACAGTGTCCAGGCAACTGGAGTTGCAACTCAGAAAAGCTTGGGGGGGAAAAAAGGGCATTTAATATCCTGCAGATGTGCTGGCTCTTGCTTGTTCCATGAATCAGGGTTGTGCATGAATGAAAGAGTTAGTAAAGCAATGCCTTGTTTTCATTGTCACGTGCATGGCAGGTGCTTTACACATGAGAAGAAAAAGTCCCTGCCTTGGAAAGCTCAATCTGAGATATTATTGATCCAACCTGCTTTGCTTGTCCACGGGGCTGCTCAGGTGGCAAGATCTGGGACAAATATTTGCATGGAACGCAAGGAATGTCGGTAGAAGAGGGCCAGGAGCTAATTAACCTGGCAATGTGGTGCAGCATGTTCTCGTTGCACACTTGGGGTTGGGTTTTAATTTGGCATTTTACCTTTTTGGTGTTTTTGTGGCTGTGGCTAGAAATTTGACACTAATGTTAATGTAACATCTGACATTAACTGCTGGAGTTGGATGCTTAGGCAGCTGCTGACCAAACAAATCGGGGTTATTTTTCAGCCAGATAATTTTCCTGATCTGATTCTCCATGTGACCACATAAACAAGTGTGCAAGGGCAGAACAGGGAGCTGATCTTGGGGGGAGAGGAGCAATCACTGAAGCCGGGAGTCCTGTAAAAGTGGGGATTTTTGAAGCTACACCCTAGTGTTCCATTAAAAAAAGATATTAAAATTGCCACTGCTTGAGTTATGACTTGTAGAAGCCTGTGGTTTAGGGGGAGAGCTGTCGGCCAGTGCTTTATAGGCAAATCAGAGGTCAAATCTGAACTGTATCATATCTTTTGCTATGTCCATACATACATTTGTGACTGATTCGTGCTGTGGGAGCAGCCAGAAGGAGTTACAGCTGAGCAAATCTAAGTTTAGGTGGCTTGTTGGGCAGGGCTTGTCAGTGTGTGCTCAGGTGAGCAGAGCAGATCTGTGCTTTCCCAGGCAGGTTGTGCTGGGAGGTGTGTGCAGAGCCCTGTGAACAGTTACAGTTCTCACGGTGCAGTGACAGAATCTGTGCAGCAAAGTGGTGAGTTGGGTGAAGTGGATTCATGAGCTGGCTCCTGGGGCCAGGAAATTGTAGAGCAAAATGGGGACAGAGGCCTGATTTCCATTTTCAGCTGTGATTATCCATCGTGCTTCTTGTGTTTTTATGTGATGGTCCTCGGGCTGTGCTTTCAGGGCAGGGCATTGCTAAACTCTCTCCCAGCTGGCCCAGTTTGATCAGGTTAGTGTTACCCAGCTCGGAAACAAGAGGCAAAGCAAAACCTTTACAGAGTCTGCTTTTCCCCCAGGCAGTGTCAGTGCTTTTCCCAGGCAAAATGTCTCTAACGATGTGATTCTCACATTGGCAGCTTTTACCTTGTCCAGCAATTTCTTTACATCTTTTCTTGAGCCCATCAGCTGCTCTCATAGAGACCTTTGTGGCAGAGTGCGAGTGGTAAAGGAATACATTTATATTTTTTGGCAATTTAGTGTTGATCTCTCATGGGTGTGTTCTTGTAGGTGGGAAATAATTTGCTGTCAGATGCCATTTTGTCTCCCAGCACAATGCAGTTCTTGCTGTGATATTTAGTTCTGTGTCATCTCTGACCTGCAGGCAAACTTGGAGGGGAAGGTGGGAGCTTTGTTGCCAGCAGAGCAGCAGCTACCACTGCTGTTACTCAATAATCAGTTGGCCTGGATATTAGGTTGCGAAAATTTGAACAAATTGTAAACTGCTGAACTTTGCCCCACGCATTCTGCTTGTTTCTGTGTCCTGTCCCTATTGCTGACGGGGGATTTAATGAAAACAAATCCGGGTTAAAATACGCGACTGAAATTACAGCGCGGGAGGGCTTAGCTGGGCTGCTGCGTGTGATGATCAGCTTTGTATTGTTGGCTTTTGTACTTGGTGAGCAATCGCTTTACGGGATGGATTCATTTGGAATAGATGRATAAATGGAGTTTCATTGATTTCTGGGAAGCTTTGTTCATTTACATAAGCTGCGAATCTCAGCCGGTTCTTCCCTTTCAGGAAATTTCACGGCTTCTTTGAGTCGGCGGGAGATCCTGAACCAGCAGAGACTATAAGGAGTGCAGCTAAATGCTGTGCTGTTGGCTGGGAGCAGGTTTGCTCCAGAGGAGCCTTCCTCCTTGCCCAGGTTCCTGGGATCCCTGTGCACACACTGGCGTTGAGCTGTACGTGCCCAGCGGGATTCCTGTTAACGCATCCGATCTCTCCACAGGAATTTCTCCTCGGAGGCCATGGAGCTTTCGGCCAACGAGCTCAGCATCTATGACAAGCTCTCAGAGACCATTGATCTGGTGAGGCAGACAGGCCACCAGTGTGGCATGTCAGAAAAAGCCATTGAGAAGTTCATCAAGCAGCTCTTGGAAAGAAATGAACCCCAGAGGGGCCCTCCACGGTATCCTGTCTTAGTGGCTCTCTACAAGGTAAGATGACTTTTGTGTATGAACACATCATTTGAGGGCCAGGTTTCTCCTTTTGCACCTGAGCTTTTTATTTCCCATTGCATTTTCTTGATGTTTTTTCCGAGATCTTCATTTAAAAAGCTGTGAAGTGTAGCTTTCTTCCTTCCCGCCATGAGCTGCTTTGAGAATGAGACAGCTGACCAAGAGTTGAAATTGCTCGTGTGTGCTGAAAATTTACCATGTCAACACCTTCCTCTCCCTTAAATTCTTAAATAATGAGATTTGGACTGATTTTCCAGACTCAGATTCCTAGTGTTGGCATCCTGAGTGGAAATACAAGGAAGGGAGGAGATTCTTGAAGTTCAGGGTTGAATAATGAAGAGAACCCAGCTCTGTTTCTGACCCTGCCACAAGTTTCTACATGTCTTTATTCTCCTTTTAGTCTATGAAATAAACCTGTTATCATCATGCTTGATGCTAGAAAAATGTTTAAAAAGCCTTAACTAAAAGATTTTGTAAAAAGTTTTGCAAAGTGGGTGAAAGGATGCTATTGTTATGTGGATTTGAGATCACAGAATCCCAGATTGGTTGGGGTTGGAAGGGACCTTAAAGATCATCTAGCTCCAAGCCCCTGCCATGGGCAGGGACACCTTCCACAAGACCAGATGTTTGCTATAAGGCTGAAAACCTTCCCACTGACATAATATTCAGTAATGCTTTAGTGTCGTCTTTACAAAACCATCGCAGCGAGTTTTATTTGGAAAAAAATTCAAGCTTTCTTCCTGGTGTCCTATAAAAAGCTGTAAAAGGAGGCAGGAGAACAGGAAACTGCAAATTTGAACTTTCAGCTTCTGTTCTTGTTTTTGCTGTTGATTCAGTTTGACTTTGGCCAGGGGGAGAAATGCGTCATGTCATGTCTGTAGGGCTTATTTGGGATTCTGGTATGAAGGAGGGAGCTGGTGCCAACTCTGCCAAAGTGTTTCGAGGCTTGACGGATGTTTGCAAAAGCCACAGGGTTTTCCTTGTGTAAGAGGCATGGCAGGAGTGCAAGCTTTTATTTGATTATGTGGGAGGAATCGGAACTATCTGTAGATAATCCTTATTGATCTCATGCTGGATTATTTGCGGCGCTGAAATACAGGAACAGAGTTGTTTTATGTGGCTTGGGTTCGAAGGATGCTTAATTTCATCCTTGGACAGCCCTAATAATAAAACTGGGTGACAACTCTGTGTACATAAATAGCATTGCAGCTGAACGAGGAGACACAGCAAAAATAAGAGTGTTCACGTTGCAGAGCGCAGCCACAGCCCATTGATACCAGCCAGAAGGTGTGTCCTGGTCTGAGAACACCTCAGCTCCCYGCAGCGTGATTAATTCCATGCCTGTTTTCCCTCACAGGGCCTGCTCACCCTGGGTTTGGTCTTGCTGACTGTTTACTTGGTGATCCAGCCCTACAACCCACTGCCGCCCGAAGCGTCGCTCTCCAGAGCCCAGGCCTGGGGCTCCCTCATCGGTCACATCCGGCTGCTCTCCCTGCCCATTGCCAAGAAGTACATGCTGGAAAGTAAGGAAATGATTTCCCTGCTGTAACATAAGCCTAGCAAGAAATACCAACTTAAATACCAGCCACAGGAATCGCTCGAGCGTCTCCCAGGGCACCACATAACAAATGTGTTGCTGGCTTGGCATCATGGTTTTCTCTTTTCCTACCACTGTACTTAAAAATAGCATCCTGAATTCTAGCTTCATTGGGGCTGAGGCATATTTTATCTCTAACTTGATAATTTTGTTCTTGCACATTCTTTTTTCCTTGCTTTTAACACCTCAGGTTTTTCTTCCACAAGAGTTTCCTTTCCTCTAGAAATCTCTGCACTTCTGAGTGCAGCACTGAGAACCAGCACTGAGATAGCTCTGCTGAGGAAACATCACCTTTTCTTAATTTTTCTGAGTAAGGCAAAACCAGTTTCTCAACCAAATCTTGATATCTGTGAGCAAAGTGTAAAAACCTCAACTTGTGGCCTGGTTTAAGGAAAAGTAGTTTTTGCCAAGTGGCATATTGGGAAATGCCTGGGGGATTGAGTGCTGTCATGTTTATGTGACATTAAGGGCAGTGTGTGTGTGTGAGGAAGTGAGATAAGGGCTCCCTATGAGGTGATCCCATCACAGGAGAGGGATATCATAGATTTTCCTAGAATGGCATAATAGAAATGGAAAAGTTTGGCTATTTCTCATTCTTGGTTAATCATTTCCACTGACTTAGACTGGCAGGTGGGTGCAAGCCTGGGCTCTGCCTCTGCTAAAACACAAAGCGTGTCAGTGATGATAAAGCTGTGAATTATTTTGAGCAGGGATGTGGCACAATGTTGATGGTCTGTCGGCTCACTGTAAAAACAAACTCCTGTAGCCGTGCCCTCGACAGGTTTATATTTAGTGTGTGCACCTCATTGTGTTGGAGTTGTCTGTGTTGGCTCTGACCTTCCTGCCAGAGCTAAAAAGGGCTCCCTGAAATGCCAGCACGACTCTGTGTTCTCTCCCTCCCTGTTTTCCAATGACGCTGATGTGGGATTTCCCCCATTGTGTTTCTCTTCTTCCTTATACACCAGGATCTCTCTGGGAGTAAAAAACAAAGGTGAGGAGGTGGCTCTGATAAGCACTTGACATTAGGAGCCTCCTTATCTACTGCATTCCAGCTTTGCCATGGGTGAACACCCCTCTGCTTCTGTGTGGAGATGGAATCCAATGGGAATTTTAATGTTCATTTCACTTTTCACAAGGGCCTGGAGTGACAGGACAAGGGGGAATGGCYTAAAGTTGAAGGAGTACAGATTGGATATTAGGAAGAAATTCTTCCCTGTGAGGGTGGGGAGGCCTTGGCACAGGTTGCCCAGAGAAGCTGTGGCTGCCCCATCCCTGGAAGTGTCCAAGGCCAGGTTGGACAGGGCTTGGAGCAACYTGGGATAGTGGAAGGTGTCCCTGCCCATGGCAAGGGGTGGAACGGGATGAGCTTTAAGGTCCCTTCCCACCCAAACCATTCCAGGGTTCTATTGTATTTCTTCAGTCAGAGTTTGTCCAGAAAGTTGACAGGTTCTTCCTTCAGATACCACAGGGCCCTTTTGGATGAGGAGAGCCCAGGGAGGTTCCTTGGGGCAGCAAAACGTTTGTAGGACAAGGGCTGCCTGAAACCATGAGCACCTTCTTGTGAAGATAAATAAGAGTAGTAGCAATTCTAGGCTACCTTTGGAAAAACCACCTGAATGATGAGGAGATGGGGAAACATCCAAAGGAACAGGGGAAAAGGGAAGGATAGATGGAGAGGAAGGATGTGGTGGTGGTGTTTAAATGCACATAAAATCCCTCATGCCTCCATGAGTCCTRGAAGTCTTCAGAAGTGATGAGCAACAGAGTGGGCAGCAATCCAGTTTTGGGGAAAGGAGGAGTGGTACTGAGGGGATGAGGCAGTTCCCACTGTGTTTTTCCACAGTATTAGTTTGTGATGGAAGCCACAGCATGTCCCAATTAATAGTTTGGCTGGGGTGACTTTGATCCTGCCTCAGCAAAAGGAACTGGGCAAGACCCTGGCTATTTAAATGGGAGAGTGCAGCACCCAGCCTGAACCTTGGCTGGGTTCCTGTGGGAATCCCTCATGTCCTGACTTCCCAGCAGGCAGCTGCAGCCACCAGGGCTGTCCCAGTGACACTGGTGTCACCATCACAGCTTGCTGCTGAGAGGACACTGGTGAAGGAGGAATCTGGAAGAGGGAGCTCTGTGGCGGGGGGCTTAGTGGTCTTCCAAGCTCTTTCAGCCCTGCCTTGTGTGTGTTGTATTATTTGCCACTAATTTTGGCCTTGTGATCTGCTGAAGGGAAGGGCTAAAGCTGCATCTTGTGTCCTGCTTGTTGCCGAGAGCTGAAGGCCAGGAGGTCTTGAAGGCAGGTCTGGTGTTCTCTGATCACAGAATCCCAGAACAGCTGGGGTTGGAAGGGCCCTCTGCACATCACCCAGTCCAACCCCCCTGCCAAGGCAGGGTCACAGGTGACACAGGAACATGTCCAGGTGGGTTTGGAATGTGTCCAGAGAGGGAGACATGACCTCCCTAGGCAGCTGTTCAGTCCTCTGCCACCCTCCATGGAAAGAAGTTTTCCCTCATGTTGAGGTGGAACTTCTTGTGTTTTAGTTTATGGCCATTGCTCCTTGTCCTGTCACAGGGTGTCAGTGAAAAGTCTGGCACCATCCTCTTGGCACCCRCCTTGGAGATATTTTTATGAGTTAATGAGATCCTCTCTCAGTCTCCTCTCTCTAGAGGAGAGCAGAGCAAACCAGAGCAGCAGAGAAAACCACGAACGAAGGGACTCGATGTACAGACTCCTCTTCCTTTTTCTGCGTAGATCCTGGTAGATGAAAATTTTGAGGGGGCTGAGGATGGAGCTTGTAGCTTTCTGTGCTCGGGCAGCGGTTCAAACCCGGCTCGGGCTGTTCCTGTTGGAAGCCACCTGCTGTCAGTTGGAGGCTGCCGTGGCCCACCGGCAGCGCTGGCAGACGTTGCCGCGGCGYGGACACGGCCCAGCCCAGCCCGGCGCGGGCGCACGGGTGGTCCGGCTCCTTCCTCCCTGCCCGGGCAGGCAGGGGCAGCCTGGGCTGTGCTGTCCCTCCTGAGCTCTGGGGCGGCTTTCCTGTGTCCGGGGTTGAGGTTGGAGCCCGGTCCTCTGGGAGGTGTGGGCTGAGCAGCCAGGTTTGTGTTGCAGGACAAGGGCAGCTCAGTTGCTCGGTTTCCCCCGAGAGCCAAGAACTCCGTGTCGGAGTGGTGGTGAGGCTTTGGGAGGAGCAGGGGTCGGGATGTGCTCCCCTCTCCCTCCTGCTCATAGTGACCTGCCCTCCATCCTTGTCCTTTCCACCCAAGAGCACTGCTGTGGGTGACAAGGGCTGCCTGTCTGTCGGTGGCTGTGGGTGGACCTTTGAGCAGCCGAGGTGAGGAGCAGCATCCACAAAGCTCTCTTGCATTGTTTATAGGATTGAGTCCAAAGTAAATTTCCTTTTTGCCTGTCTCTGTGCTCTCTTGCTTGCTGACTTTCTCCCCCGGATCAATTCCCGTATTAAACCTAATGTTCCCACCCTTTGTTCCTTGAAAGCTGACTCTTAGACCCTTGGGTTTGGCGTCCGTGCCTCTCTTCCAGCTGTTTTCCCAGGGCAAGGTCCCTTAGGTTGGGGAAAAGATCTGTGGAAATGTGGTTTGCATTTGCTCTTCCTGAAGTGTTTATGCAGAGCTTGTGAAAGCCCCAGTGCTGGGTCACGTTGGCTGCTCCGGGCCTACAGCTCTTGGCACTTCAGCCCTTTGTTTGTAGCCCCAGAGAGGCAATGGGCTGTCAGACCTCTGGGTTTACCTGCTGTAAGGAACACAGTGTATTTTGGTGGGCATGTGGGCCCATCATAACTCAAGGCTATCTAATGCTATTCCTAGGAAGAAGTAGGACCTGTGTACCCTGGATTCACTTCTGGCATAGGCTGGGTTGGACAAGTCATTCCGTCTGTGTTTCAGTTCTC
Source organism: Amblyornis subalaris (assembly GCA_018881555.1). NCBI lineage: Eukaryota > Metazoa > Chordata > Aves > Passeriformes > Ptilonorhynchidae > Amblyornis > Amblyornis subalaris. The sequence continues at coordinate 1,963,042 of JACAXG010000081.1, read as the reverse complement.
TGGTGCAAAATAGGGTATGAGTACTTCCCTCTCCCCTACAAACATTAGGAAGTAATGTAGGATCTCTCAAAGTCTGTAGTAAAGCCAAATGAAAAGGGGTTTTCTCTTCTTTTAACACAAGTTTTAAAACCACAGTGGTGGTCACTCCACCTGATTTTTCTTCCCTTCACAACTGTGTCACCCCTATCGCTTTGTTAGTATCTAGATATGATTTTTGATATCAGCTGGTTGGTAACTGCTCCCTGCCGGCCACACAGTGACGTGATGAGCAGAGCATTAAGCTTCTCTCACGTGAACTCGTGTGTCTGCCCTTGGTAAGTTCAGTCTTTGCAGGTCAAAAACCTCAGCAGAGCAGGTCTGTCAGTGGGGAATAGGGTGTGGCCCAACAACGTGACAATTTGCACGTTGTACTGATTGCAGGGGGTTGTAGTGACCTCGAGGAAAATCCAGCTTTGCTTGTAGTAATGACACCTGGTCCTGGCCACACTCAACCTACAGCCCAGAATCAGCTGGGTCAGCATACCTGAAATCAGACAAAAGCACATAGGGATCTCAGTGCTGGAAAGGACATCCTGTGCAAGTTACCCCCATCTTGGAGAAGAAGTCGTAAATACCCCTTTTTGCCTAGACCAGTAGGGCTAAAATCATATTTAGGGTTTATATGTAATTACTGTAAAGAAAGGAGCCCAGCTGGAGGAGCAGTGTTTAGCAACACCTTGTAAATGGCCTGTCACTGTGTTACTAAAGGCTGCTGGGTGCCAGAGCTATTTGTGGGGACGGGTCACAGCAGGCTGGGTTACTGGGGGAGGACAGCAGCTGGTTACTGGGAGAGGGCAGCAGCCTCTGCCTCTTGGCTGGGCCACCTTGGGTTTAGCTGGAGGCTTGCCTTGGCACCTGGCCAGTTCCTGTCTCCTCTCTGATCTTAACCCTTTGCAGGCAAAACACTTTTCCTTCTGCTTCTCTCACTCCTCTCTCTGCAGCCTTGGAGTGTGCTTATCCTTGGCACAGCTCTGTGCAGAAGGGGAGCATCCAGCACCCCTGTCTGGCACGAGGACTTTCTGCTTCTCGAGAGCAGGGTGAGCTGAGCACCCAGGTATTCATCCAGCCTTTCCCCGTGGGCTGAGCACCCAGGTATTCATCCAGCTTTTCTCTGTGGGCTGAGCACCCAGGTATTCATCCAGCCTTTCCCTGTGGGCTGAGCACCCAGGTATTCATCCAGCCTTTCCCTGTGGGCTGAGCACCCAGGTATTCATCCAGCCTTTCCC
>JACAXG010000081.1:1939660-1961772 GCA_018881555.1 Amblyornis subalaris | reverse complement strand
TATTCATCCAGCCTTTCCCTGTGGGCTGAGCACCCAGGTATTCATCCAGCCTTTCCCTGTGGGCTGAGCACCCAGGTATTCATCCAGCCTTTCCCCATGGGTTTTGCAGCCCACGCTGTGTCTGACCCATGGGGTTCGGGGATTCCTGAGCCCAAGGAACACAGGCCTGCTCTGAATGAAGGGTTGCACAATAAGGCTGCTTGGGAGGTAAGGCAGGATCTGATTTCTAACTTGTTGCCTCTCTTCTTGCTCACAAAGGATGTTACTTTTTTTTTCCTAAGCAAAGTCAAGCTGGTTTTTGCTCTTGTTTTTGTGCTCTGGGGGCTGGAGCATTTGGAGGTGGTTGTGGGTCACAGCTTGTGCAGGGTTCACTCCCATCACTGCACAGCTGCCAGTTTATCTGATCTTTTGTATGTGTAAACAACCCTTTTATGATACAACCTGAGAGCAACCAGCAGACATGTGTTGGCTCGTTCAAAGGGGAAAAAAACGGCTGACTTTGCAGGGCAGGGTGGTGCCAAGCTGTTCATACTCTGCCTTACTTTGGCCTTGGTTCAGCCATAGTGGACTGTTTATTTGGGTTTGCTGGCAGTGAACTAACCCCAAATCATTGTGGTGCTGTGGAACACGAAAAACTCTTCCTTTTGCTTCTATATTGTGATGCCTCCAGAATTTCTTGTTTCCTCATTTGTAGAGTGAGTGGATTCTTACTTCGGATTTGCTTCCCTGGGAAGAGTGTTTTCCATAGGTGGCCTGTTGCAGAGGCATTTAGCAGCCTGGCAGAGCCCTCTTTGCACTGGTGACACAGACATGTCAAACCTTGTACAGGCTGAGGCCACCATCGGGCAGGTGACAGCAGCTGGGAGGGTTTTGTTTCCAAAGCTGTTGCTCCCAGGCAGATTGCTCGTGCAGCTCAAGCTGTCGCTGGGGCAGGTAACCAGAGGTGCAGCTGGAGTAGACTTTGGATGCTTTCCTGACAGCTTGGTCCCTGCCTTCCGTTTGCTAGACTGGTAGGTACAAATTTCTCCTGGAAATAACACTCTTTTGCCCGAGTGGACTGTGAATTCCTCTTGGGCTCGGCTCAGCAGACTTGATTTCACAATGTCTGGTTGGATCAGAATCATTTTCGTGCTTTGCTCGAGGTTGACTAATGATCCCTGGGCTGTTGGAGCAGCCGTTACCCATTAGTGAGATGAACGAGTAGTTCTTCAAGCTGTTGACTTCTACCCAGAACAACAATAAAGGGTTCTTGATGGGTTTATTTGTAGCTGTTATTTTGTTCCTAGCTGTTCCTAAAAATGCTATGTACCAAACTGGGAGGCACTTTCTTCTCCTGGCATAAATATATTCAATATGCCCAGAGCTACAATAAAAGTTCAATATGAGGGAGGGGTGAGGATCTTGTGCTGAACAGGGACACTCTTTGTAGTATATATTTAAAACCCCACTGTGATGCAGTCCTTAATCAGGACTTGCAGGCTGTAATTAATAATCCTGATGTCTCCTGCCTGACTTACTTAAGAACCCATCAGTTTAGCCTGACTTTGACATGACATTATAAATGATCAAATTAATTTTTAGCCTAGCGAAGAATTTCAGCAAGATGGAGTTTGGGAAACATTGCTTGTGCAACAAAGTGCTCTGAATGCCTCCTCCAAACTGTGCCACCTGGTGACTACAGAGCTTGTAATTGCTGGATCTGTAAAGTAGGAATGATGAGATTTACCTGTGTGATCATGAATTGATGTCTAAATTGCTTCGAGTTTTTTAAATACTGTTTTATCTCTCTATAAAATCCAGGAAGGGGGGTGATAAGCAGATAGTATATCCTGCTGCAGTGGAATAGCACTGTTCCAATAGCAAAAATTACAAGCTGTTTACTCAAGGAGTATCCGTGAGTCTGCAGTGGTCTCAAGGCAGCAAGTGGCTGGTCACAGCTCAGGAGTAAGAACAACCTGGCCTGAACATTCTTTGGCTGTCAAAGCAATAACAGTAGGTTACAAGCTGCAATTTCACTCTAAGSTTAAAGGCTAGACCTTGCAAATCCCTGCCGTTAAAGTATTGGAAAACTGCACTGTAACATCCAGCATTGGGAAGCTGGATATTTCCAAGTGTAGGGAGAGCTGCAGCCCCAACCCTTCAGTGGGTTGGTAGTAATGGGATGTCAGAGCACTAAGGGATCTTCATCTTCACTGTGGGCCCTCTGGAATCATGGAATGGTTTGGGTCGGAAGGGACCTTAAAGCTCATCTTGTTCCAACTTGTCATGGGCAGGGACACCTTCCACTATCCCACGTTGCTTCAAGCCCTGTTCAGCCTGGTCTTGGACRCTTCCAGGAATGGGGCAGCCACAGCTTCTCTGGGTAACCTATACCAGGGCCTCCCCACCCTCACAGGGAACAATTCCTTCCCAATATTCCATCTAACCCTGCCACCTGGCAGTGGGAAGCCATTCCCCCTTGTCCAAAGTCCTTCTGCAGTTCTCTTGGAGCCCCTTTAGGCACTGGAGGGGACTCTAAGGTCTCTCTGGAGCCTTCTCTGCTCCAGGCTGAACATCCTCAGCTCTCCCAGCCTGGCTCCAGAGCAGAGGGGCTTCAGCCCTCGGAGCATCTCCATGGCTTCCTCTGGACTCACTTCAGCAGCTCCACGTCCTACTAGTGTCGTGGTCCCAGACCTGAAGGCAGCTCTGCAGGTGTAGTCTCACCTGAGTGGGGCAGAGGAGCAGAATCCCCTTTTAATGGAACACCCAGGTTTGCACAACGGACCTCCAGGAAAGGATAAAGAAATGTCTGTAGTTATATTCAGTGCACAGCCGTTCTTGGGAGCCCTGAGTTCATCTGAGGCTTGCTGAAGTTGCTTGAATACTCCTAGGACTGGTCCCTGGTGAAGTGTATATGGTGGGACTGGGGAATATCTCATCCTCAGAAAGAGCAATCTGGGATTTGGAACCAACCTTTGCAGGTTGTGGAGCTGTTTAGTGCATTAGCCAGTGCTCTGGGGAGCTTGCTTCCAGTTACTGTGGGTGATGGCAACAACAGCCCCTACGGACTCAACACCTGGCGGGTCTGTGAGGACCTGGGGGGATCTCCCTTCCCAGGGACCCAACTTCCCTGTGCAGACCTGGCTGGCACTCGCCTGCTGGAGATTGCTTCAGCCTTGCAATCCCAAGTGCTGGGGAGCAAACCAGCTTGGTGGGGAGCCAGCAAACTGCCTCAGCACCTGCAGTGCTCCAAGCAGGAGGTTTTATGTTTTCAACACTTCGTTAGGGTCAGGAACAGCCCTTGGCTCCATATCCTGCAGGAACAAAAGGTCCCCCTGCTAGAGGCTTCCCTTTGAACCTGCTGCTCTGGCAGATTGATCCTGCGCCCTCCATATGGTCCCTAAAGAGAGCGGGGCTTGCTGAGATCCTGCTCTCGGATCCATGTGGGCAAGGTTCCATAAGATAATTTGCTTTGCTGCAATGGGCAGAAGCAGGGCCAGGTCTTCTCAGTAACCTCTGAGCTTCCAATCTGATCATCCACACCCAGCATCTCTGGGGCTGTGCACACACACCCCTCTCCAGTGCTGGGGACAGCCAAAAATTTGGGAGATCCTCTGTGAAAACAGCCAAGAAGGGCGGGGTACTCATTTTAAATTGATGGTGACTTGAAAATTATTTTTCTGCATAGTGGAAAGTAGAGTCATAAACTCCTTGTAGTATTAATCATAGATGTGTTTTAAAGAAAAGTTGTTATCTCTTGGTCTGTGCTGTGTTAGCAGCTGGATGTCCCAGCCCTGGCTCTGCTAGGAGCTCTCCTGACACAGGGGAGAGGACAGCTCTTGTTCTGGAGAAATAATAACACATAAAAGGAAATATTAGGTGGTTATGGCCGATGGGGAACTGGAGTTCTGTTAAACAAACTGAAGGCTGCCCCTCAGAAAGGGGTGAGAAAGCACAGAGAAGTTGGCCACGCTCGTGTCGCGTAATGGAGAGYTGGATGTGTCACTGCCACAGCTGCTCTCCTGCACTCCAGCCCCACAGGGGTAATTGCCCACGCCCAGCACTCCAGCGTTTGGATGTGAGTGGATGGGACCGTGGTGTGAGGGTTGTGCTGGGATGAAAAGAGCATCTTCCATTTGCATCCCCGAGCAGAGCAGAGCAGACGTGTGTGTGCACAGACAGCGCAGCGCGCTGACTTCCACCAGAACAATCCCCAGGGTGTCTGGGCAGGGTGATAATGTGAAAGGAATGCAGGGAGGGTAAGGAGAGAAAATCAGCATCCTGGGTAAAATCCTGCCCTGGTCCCCAGTGGCAGTTGGCTCCTCTGTGCACCGTCTCCTCCCGCCCTTCCTGGGAAGGGCAGGCGCTGCCTGTACTTGTCATGCCAGTCACACACATGCTGCTGCACAGACTAACACCCTCCACAATAAATCTAAAAGATTAATTACTAAAAAAAAAAAAAAAAAATCCCACAACCCCACTTGCAGCATTTGAAATGCGTCTCAAGCGTGCTCTGCTCTGGTTATTCATGGGGAAAAGAAATCAGCTCCTGAATCGAGCAATTGAGAATGCAAATATCCCTGCCTGGCTCAAAAGAGGAATCAAGCTCTGTACTGTCAAGCTGATTAGCATCTTGTTCCGTGGGGTACTGCCCCGAGCCCAGAGGGAAAATATGGGGACAACTGTGCTTAATGCTTAGGGATGAGGTTTCTAAGTTTTGCCCAGAGAGGAATTACAGTCTTGCTACTCCCCATCTGATGACAGACCATAAGAGATGTTTTCTTGTTCCCTTCGTGGCGACTGCCCTTTCTCTGGTGAGATCTTTCAGCCTTTTGTTTCCTGTCACTGACCAGCTGTTTTTTGTGAGTTGAGTTTTTTTGTTGTTGTAAAATTGAAGCTTTCTACAGGCAGTGGAACAAAGATTTTCTTTTCTCTGTTGTAAGCAGGGAGGGAAAGTACGTYGAAGCAGTTTCTCATGGGAGTGGGACTTCTGCTTGCAAGAAGGATTTTACACTTTGTTTTGCCTTTTTTCCCCTTTCCCTGAGAGCAGTGTAGATGCGTCTTCCAGAAAGACTAGGAATTAGATCCTGATCCCTTTCAGTCCATATCCCAGCAGTAGGGTGGGAAATGCAGCCTTTGGGAGTTGGAAATACTCAGCAAGAAAGAAGCAAAATGAATCCCAGTTTGCTCCTTGTTATGTCCCAATGAACGTAAATCCTCTATAACATTCCTTGTTGCCTGTTGCAGATGTCAGAGGGGAAAATAAAATGAGTTTTGCTATGAAGTGCTGTTCCTCCCTTATTACCCCTGTGCAGGAACGTGAGTGAGGCTGGAAATTGTGATGGCAGTGACAGGCAGGTTGTGCGTGGTCTTTTTTCCCCCAAAAAGCTGCTGTGCATCCTTGTTTCCCAGCTTGATTTTTCAGACAGACTTCACTCCTCTTCCTCCCCTGTGCCATCCCCTCCATTTCCCGAGTTTGCCTGCAGCAGTGTCCAGGAGACTTTGGAGCTGTTTTGACACGTGCTGGCAGGGTGGGCCTGTTGTGAGGAGAGATCCCTGGATGTGCCATGTGAGATGTGTCCTAGGCCTTGGGTTTTTCCTAATCCACCCCAACAGATCAGGCCTGGGATGGGTTTGCTGCCACTGCCCAAGTTAAACCTCTCTTGTCGGATTAAGGCTGCAGAGCCAGGGCTGTCTCTGCCACAAAATTTGTTTTTGAAGTGGAATTTCCATGAACCCCTTCCATTTCTCAGAACCTGCTGCTGTATCTCCAAAGATGAAATTTGTGTCAGGGAGGTTTAGGTTGGGTATCAGGGAAAGGTTCTTCCCTCAGGGGGTGCTGGGCACTGAACAGGCTCCCTAGGGCGTAGGCACGGCCCCAAGGCTGMCAGAGCTCCRGGAGCGTTTGGACAATGCTCTCAGGCACAGGGTGGGATTGCTGGGGTGTCTGTGCAGGGCCAGGARCTGGACTTTGATCCTTGTGTAGTTCTATGATTCTGTGAAATAGAGCCACATCCTTTCAGTGTGGTGGCTGCTCTGCACATCCTTTAGCATAAAAGTACATAGAATGTTCAGCATTGTCCTGCTTATCCCCAGCTGCAACAAGTCCCTTCTCTTCATGATTGCTAATGTTTTGGGAGGGTTGTTAAGTTGGAGGAGGGAGGCAGGATATAGGCATCAAATTGTGCTTTCATGTAAAAATTGAATTTTTGAAGATGTAAACACAGGCAGTCTTCATTGTAGGGCAGTTCAGCTTATTGTGGTGTAACAACAATTTCTGGAATTTAAAGTGGATGTAGCTGTGATCCACGGGTTCCTCATGCTGGGACTTCTCTCCCTGTTTCATTTTCATGTCATTGCATGAGATGAGTGAAAGCAGCAGCAGCATGTCTTGGTGAAACTCCACATTCCCCAGCATCTTCTACACATCAGAGACTGGGCAAACATTGCTTGGCACAAAGTATTTCTTGATTAACACAGAGGTAAAGGGGAGGGTGATGATTTCAGGTATGTCCTAGCAGGGTTCATGACACCACTGCTAACCATGTGAGAGTTATTCTTTCCAACCTGGATGTTTTTGTGTTTTCTGGGTGTTGTCTCCTCGATAACACATTTGGGTTGGTCTTTTGCTTACGGACTTGTTTCAGTTTAATTACACTACATATGATGGTTGCCATCCTTGTGTTGAACATGAAAGGGTAGCTGAGCCTGTGTGCCTCGTGTACAGAGGAGTGGAATTTCCATAAGCTCTCCCATTTCTCACAACTTCCAGCTCTATCTCCAAAATGTGCTGGGAACATTCTCTCCAGCTCCCTGCCCCACGAAACAACTTCTTTTTGAGTTACAGCCATCAGAAACTACGAAATCTCAGTGTTTCATGTTAGGGATAATGAGTTTATCATCGAATTTGTCTCCTTTCCATTCCATTTTTGGTCTTACTAAGCAGGTTTCTCTTGTTTCTTCCCCAGAATGCCAGGACTGGTGGGCAGCAGGTTGCAGACAGAACACTTCTGCACTTCCTGCAAACTGCACAGTCTGTTCTGCTGTGAAAAGCCTTCAGATAGTGACAGACTTCAGAGAACTATCAGAAAAGCTCCAGAGGCATCAGCCTTTTTTAATCAAGGTAATGCAGGGATTTGTGAGGGTGGGTGATGAGTCCAAATTCATGAACAGCACCAGCCCAAGACCCCTGCCCAGTATTTTCACCCTTAAACTCAAACTGCTCACTGAGGACATGTGTCTAGGAAGACTTTTCACCCCAGTGTAAAGATGTGGGGGGTGAGAGCTCCCTGCATCCATAGCAAGTTGTTCCTCTGACTGATGATCATTGTATTTGGATACTTAGCAATCTAGGTGGCTGTCACTCTTGGGTGTTCTCCAGTGGGATGGAAATGGGAGCAGGGAACAGCCCTGGGGGCACAGCTTTTATCTTTGTTTCGTGTCCTTTAAGACAGGGCAGCATCTTTCCTATGAAGAACTGAAGCATTTTCAGTCCCAGGATCCAGAACTGGCAAAGGTTATAATAGAAGAAAATTCAGCTGAATTGTGGAGCTGCCCATTTTTCTTTCCTTGGTGAGTCAAAGACAAAACATGTGATGGGTGGACACATCCTTTCTGCAGGGCTGCCCAGGCTCTGCCTGTGTGAACCACCAGGGCCTGCAAGTTGCACTTCAGCAGGAGGGAGGGAGAACAGGAGTGGGTTACAGGCTGCTTCTGCTTGCTGGCACTGATTTGTTCCAAGGACAAGACTTCTGCACTAAAAATGGAGTGTTGTGGCTTGGTCTCCAGGTATTGCTCCCCTTACAAGATAAAATTATCCCAGTGACTGCTCAGTCCTGGTCTTCAGGCTGTAAATTATCTGGGCTGTGATCTGATCACCTGAGGCAACTGGGTCACATTTCTATCACCTCTGTCTGCTCAGTGGAAATCCTCCACCATTAGTGCTGACTGAGAAGAGATTCCATGACTTTTGCAAATACTGAGAAGTAACAGAAAGCCAGGGGATCCTGTAATTTGTGTTTGGTCTCGTGCAGACAAAATGGCCAACCCTGATCCTGCCCCYGTTAACCAAAAGCTTTTTGCCAAAGCCTTTAGTGTGGCTGCAAGATGTGTGAACAACTCAGAGGTCTCTAAGGTCTCAGAACAAACACTGGTAGAGGGATGGTCAGGGTACAGAAGGATTAATCATGTCAGGCCATTAGACAGGGATGTAAAAATAACAAGCCCCACCCAACCTTTCCCAGTTACATTTCCTGGTCTAGAGAATAGCCCTGAATCCCCCCTGCCTTGCCGTGTGGTTTCACTTATGGTTGTGTACAATGCCACCTCTGCATCTTTTGTAATTAATGGATCTGGTCAACTACTTGGATCATTTTAAGGGAAAAGGGGAGGGAAATGAGGTTTAGGCATCCATCATGATCTGTTTGTTCCCTCTTTTCATGGTGCTGCTGCAGGAACTGAGAAGATAGGAAGGAGCACAGGTTTAGAGGCTGAGGTTGAATTTTGCTTCTGGCTCCTAGGGCTACCCTGTCATGCAGTGTATCAAGCATGAATGTTTGGGTAGAATTTTATCTGGAAAGTAGCTTTTAAATGCAAACATTGTAATTGTGTGATAATTCTTTAATATGGGTTGGTTTGTTTAGGAACAAGTCTGTGAATAAATCTCGGATTCTGCAGGAATTTTTCCCTGCTTCCTCTTTGCTGTCCTTCCCCAAGACAGTGTCCCTGGAGAGCTGCTTCCTCATCCGCCATCCAGATTTGGGGAATAAGGTGAGAAGTTCATTCCAAAGACATTATTTTCCTGTCTGTGAGTTGTCTTCCAGCAGCTCCGAGGTTTTGTGGGATTTGCAGGGCATTTTCAGCTGATACAATCCTGAAAAGGAGCATTTGGGGTTGTATCAGTTCTGTCCACCCCTGTGTAAAGTGGCATCTCAAGGTGGCTGTGCCTTCCAGCAGTTGTGTCTTGTTTTGGGCAGGAGATACCCTGTGCCCATCTTCTTGGCAGTTGGAGATGTCACAGAATCAGAGGATGAATCCCAGAATGGTTTGGGTTGGAAAGGACTTTAAAGATGATCTCGTTCCAACACCCTTTCCATGGGCAGGGATGTCTGTGTGGGGTCCCAGCTCCACTCACATTTGTGTCTGGCCTTGCTCTGTAGCTGGATGAGGTCTTTTTGTGCACAGTTGGGCAGAATTCATTTCAGAGTTGCATTTTAGGAGCTGCTCCTGGCAGTCTCACTCATTCTGAGACACTTCAGGCTTCTGGCCTGATCTGCTCTGTTTTTTCCTGGGTTTTGGGGATGTGCAGGGCCTGCCTTGCCTTGGAGGGGAGGAGAACTCTTGCATGCAGCTGACCTCAGCTGTGATTCTGTGATCTGCTGGTAACTGGGGGGAACAGCAAATGTATTGTTTGCTCTGTCTCACCTGCCTACAGGGCAGTCACTTGTCCCTGATTTGGGCAGACAGAGCTGAGRAAAGCTGGCCAGGCTTTTGAAATCCTCTCCTCCCATCCTAGAGCTACAGCCTGCACAGCCTCTTTGCTGTTGGAAGTGGGCAGCTCACCCTGACTGTTGCACCTCTGGACACGTGCAGAGGACACTGTGAGATGTTCAAGGTGGAGCTGGAAGCTGGGGATTTGGGTGAGTACCAGAGCCGTGTCTTGCAGGGACTGGGAAATCCCTTGGAATCAGGAGACTGTTTCCAGCTGGGTCTTTTCTGCCTGACACCTGGGGTGGTTGTGTGTGCCATTGTCACCTCCAGAATGGTGTGTGCCTGCTTGTCACAGTACAGAGGAGTGATCCCTCTGGACTGGGAGTTTGTGGCCTGTAACACCAGCACTGGGATGCCATGAGATGCTCAGTGTCCGGTCTGAGCAGTGTGGGTACACTGTGGGTGTTGCAAACCCAGTGCTCACGAGGGAAGTGTCTTTCCAAAGAGCTCCAGCATGTCCACATCCCTTCATGGGAAATGGGAACAGTCATTAGGGATGGACTCATCTAACAGAGCCTCTCTGTTGCCTCTTCCAAAGGTTATGCCAGCACAGATCACTGGACAATGAGCTTCATGGCCAAAGGGACAGAGCCAGTGGTGATTTGTGATGGAGCTGCCAGCTAAGGATGGTGGGGTGGGAAAACAGAGCTGTTCCCAGGACAAGAAGACTTTCAGCTTTGAAGCCAAGGCAACGTCCTGAGAGGAACACGCTGGGGCAACTGGGGCAGGCAGCTTTGCCACCCTGCATGTTTACAGTGTTTAAAAATGACTGTTTTCCTGACCCTTGAGGTAATTCTTTGCCTTTCCTCAAATGTATTTTGGGAGAAGCTCAAGCTATTTATGACCCTCCCTGTCCCCTCAGGTAAGCCCTGGGTTTGCAGCAAAGTGTTTTTTTCCAGGAGCAGCAGATGGATTTCTCAGGATGAGATTCACCTTGTGTTCTTTGTGGATTATGGCACTTCTGAAACTTCCTGGGGGGTTGGGGAGTGGATGGGGTGTGTGACATTTCTGTGTACATTCCTCCTGAGGAGGAAGCTTTGAGCCTGTGTTGTCAGGCCAGTTCCATAAAGGGAATGAATTGGTGAAGTGTCCCAGCTCAGCCCAGCTCTCCCCCATGTCCACAGCTCTGTGCTGCTGGGCTGGGGAGAGCCTTGAGCCTGAGGGCAGAATCCCTCACCCACTGCATCCTCCTTGTACCAAAAGAATCCCTTCAGGCCTCTCTGTGTTGTGATCACCCCTCTGCAGGTTGTGAGTGAGTCAAACGGTAACTGTGCTTTTCTTCCCCTCCACCTCCTTTCCTGCAAAAATACTGATGCACGTGTTAGTGGTGCTGGGAGTGCAGGAGTTCTGGATGGAGCTGGGGCTGGGAGCAGAGCAGCTCTGTCCAGCTTTCACCTCAGACACCAAGGGCTGCACGGCCGTTCTCAGCTACTCCTTGTTTTTGGAGGCACTGCCTGCGTTCCCGGCCCAGGGTACCTCCGGGAGCACCTGGAAGCTTCCTCTTTCCTGGCATATTTTTACATTGACTCCTTCCAGACCTGGAACTCTTGTCTTCAGAATGAACGTTGGTTTTTCCTGGGTCCTTTCCAAGCTGCCTTCGCGTGTTTCCTGCTGCTCGAGCGCTGCAGTCTCCAGTGCCCTGAGAGAGGCTCGGGTTCGGTGTTTGCAGGCTGCGGATGCTCCGGTCCCTTCCAGCTCCGATCCTTTGGGTCTGATCCCGCTGCTGAAGATCATTTACAGATGTGTCAGGCTGAACTCATAGGCCAGGGCTGGAGTTCAGGACATACTCTCACACTTGTTAATATGGAATTGGGAGGGGTTTTGGTTGAAAGCAAGTTAACTCTGTTCTCAGGAGCAAGAGCCTTTTTCTCTGTAAATATTTTAGGTACGTGTGAAATGACAGATTGGGAAAATGTCTGTCCAGCCTTTGTTTTTAAAGAGAATGGGAGCAAACATTGTGCTAATCTGATTAGGGGCTGACAAAAGCTGCCAAGTGGGATGACCACTTCTGGCTCCTGTACAAGGATAAGGCAGAGGACAGTTCCTGCTCCAAAGAATTTAGTCTGAGGCCTTGACACTACAAACATTTCTATGCATAACCCTTGTTTTTCTCCTGTCAAAACAATGAGAACAAGCCCAGCACCTGTGTCAGTCTGTGCATGGCCCTCAGTGCTGGACACACACCAGATGTAGTAGAACCAAAGGGGGAGAGTCTGGCTCTCCCGGGATAGAAAAGGACTAATAGAATTTGTCACAAAATATTAAAGGGAATTGGATTAAKAAGACTCCCATTAGTATTCTCACTGCTTGGGGTGTATTTCACACTCATGACACTACATGCAATCTTGTCCATGCCAAGACACACACACACACCACCCCTCTCCCTCCTCTKAAAGCCTGGGTCTTAGTTAATGGAAATTTGGGAGTTTGGTGATGGCAGAATTAGGGCCTCGTTAGTGACTGTTGCTATTTACACTTTGGCAGCTTCTCAAATCAAATTCAAAGGCTGACAAGGTTACTTCACCTCTTACTGGTTTTGTATCTGACCCCTTTTTGTAAAGCATTTTCTCAGAGATGCTGCTGGAGCCATTCTTGCTGAGATTGCGGCGGTTCGGTGACGCTGTCACTGCTAAGTGTCCTTGACTGTAACTTGTAAAAGAGCTGCGGAGACAATTCCCAAGTGTCTGTGAAATGCCTGGATTTTGAGAGTCACACTTAAGCCATTGTGGCTGTCTGGCTCTTTCGGGAAGAAGCAGAGAAAATGGATCTATTTACAGTTGCTGTTCAGGCTGGAGGGGAGGAGGGGAGGAGAGGGCAGGTTTGTGCCTGTTGAGCAGAAGTGTTCTCACGTATTGCTTCTCCCTTCCTCAAAGGGTTGCAGCTGGTTGGACAGGAGCTGGTGAGTCTGGCCTGTTTGCAGAGCAGCCTTCCAAGTGCACTTTATGGGCTCTGCATAAGTTTCCAGCTCTGTCTCAGCGATACATTGCATATGTCCCAACCCCGCTCCCTTCGGAGTTTACATCATTTGTTTTTAAGCTYTCCGGTATATTTTCTCTTCCTCTTCCAAAAGCTGTAAGGAATTAGCTGCTAAACTAAAACAGGAGGGCAGTTCTCCTGCTGATAAAGAGCCGATTTTGGCCGGAGCTGCTGTGGAGAGCAGAGCCCCAGTCTGCAGCACGGCTGCCAGAGCAGCTCCTGTCTTCAGCTGCCAGAGGAGTGGTGCTCACACCTTCCACATCCCAGGGCGGGCGAGGAGCCGTGCTGGGAAACCCAGAGGTGAGGCCACAGTGGCAAAACTGAGATGGCCAAAGGGARGTTTTGATACCTTTAGCTGCAATTAAGCCCTRTTTGTCTTCCACATCCAGAGCTCCAGCTTCACAGAGCCCCTGGAAAGGCTGCAGGAGGCTGAGACTTCCCTAGAGAGCCTGGTGGCTGCTGGTAACGTGCTGAGGCAGAATTGAAGGGAATGGGGCTATTCCTGCAGCTCTTGAGGTATCACAGTGGCACACACGATTGGATGAGTCACAAAAGGGATGTCCCACCATGGTCTCCCTCACCTCAGCTCCCCTTTGGCACTCTCTGTGCTGGTTTGGACAATCTCCCACTCCCACCCTGCCCAGCTCACAGGGGTTCCCAGTCAACACATTTTAAAATCCCTTTTGTGCTTCAGAGCTCATTGCCTGTGAGCTGGGAGATGGATTCCTCCTCACCCCACATCCCAAAGGCTGCAAAGCTGCTCTGAAATCACACCAGAAATCGGTACTACCCACGAGCCCAGCAGGCAGAGGTGAGGAGGGGTCTTCTCTCCACTTGCCAGGCTGGAAGGACRGGCTGTCCACGTCAGCTGGGCAGGAGGATCGTGGTTTAAAGCTGCTTCCCAAAGCAGGGGTCACTGGCCAGTGCTGGCAGTCAGTGCTGAACTCAGGGTAACTGAAAGGAGGAGAAAGGATTATGATGATTTACTTCAGTACCAGGAAATCAGCAGCCCCCATGGGAGCCAAGCTGACAGTTTCTATTGATTCTTTTTTTGCTTGCTTTGTTTCTTTTCTTTTTTTTCCCTCCCCACTGTTACTGCACACACTGATTCCCCCGAGGGGTCCCAGCCTCAGGCTGCCTTTGCAAGGCCCTGGAGAGCTTGGAGTCTGATTTCCCGTGAGTCTCTGGACTTCAGCTTCTCCACTGGTCCTGTTTTTGCAATGTTCTGTTGGAGAAGCTGGTTTAACTGGGCTGCATCAAAGCACCTCCCTTCCCTCATGGCCTCCTGGGCTCCAGCAGCAGCAGGAGGAGTTGGGAGCAGGAGAGCATCTCTTGGTGGAGATGTGAGATCTACAAACACCAGTGTCTCAGAAAGGGGATCCTCCTGCCTTGAAACCCCATTGTTCACCTCGTTAATGTTTCTCCAGGAGGGAAGTTTCCACACCCCCTCAATCCCAGGCTTGTTGTCCACGTTCAGCCCCAAGAGAACCGAACATTCCTGGGGTGAGGCCATTTCRGTGGGTGCACAAAGAGCTTTTGCTTCCTGCAAACCAGACTTTCTCCTCTTGGTAAATTTTGTAGGTAGAACTCGATATTCTCCTCTTCAGGACCCTCCTCCTTGTAAAAGGCAGATTTAGTGTCCTGCTGAGTTAGACAAGGGAGATGCTGGACTTCCCCTTTGCTTTGGAGATTCAGACAAGTGGCAGGTGATTTACTTTTAGCATTATCTCTTTGTCTTGGGGAGGGGAGCCACATTCTAAAGGCTCAGGGGTGCTGGGAAGTAAAGCTATATATGCATAAAGACTGTTTCAATGCTGAACACTAAATTCAGTGGTGGATTAAAAAAAAGAATGTAAATATGCACTTAATGCAGAATTTTATGGATGGTCATAATTTAATATATTGCAAACTTTGTAAATACTTGGGAAAAGCCTGTAAAGTGTGTAAATAAATGAGATTTGTATGTAAGAAGAATAAAAAAGTTTTTACTTTTTGCAATTAAATACAAGTATTAATGACCCTTTTCCCTTTTCCTGATTTTTATTTTCATGTTGCATGTCAGCTATTGAAGGGTTATTTAACATTTTTAGGGCCCTTTTTCTAAGGGAAGTGTAGTCTTAAATGAAAAGTCAGAACACTTCTGTTAGAAAAATGTCTTAAGAAACACTTTGTGAAAAAGGAGCACTTTGGGAAATGTTCTATGGGTTTTAACTTGTTCTGATTCCCTGACCAAAGTTGATGTGACAGCTCTCCCTGTCCCTCCTTTCTTTTCCTCCCAGTAACAATCTCCATCTTTCCTTCACAATTTAATTGATTTCAGCCAAACTTTGAGGTGTGGAAGAYGATAAACTCCTCCAGAGGTCATAAATCCAGGCGAGTAGGGAAAAGAGGGAGATCCTGTTACTGCCAGGCCAGCGCAGGAGCCTGGTCAGACACCGGCCAGCYCCCGGAGACCCTCGAGGCGTGAGTCAGTGGGAACCCAGGCTCGGCCACTTCTGTGGTGCACAGTGGGGCCTCCCTGGAGCCACCAGCCCTGAGCAGACCCTGTCAGGTGYCWGTGTGTGGCTCCTGTCCCCGTGCAGAGGCTGCTGCTCCCCGGGGTGCGGGGCCGGGGCTGTTCCCTGAGCGAGCAGAGGGAAAGCTGCATTCCACACATCCTGTCCCTGCTGCTTATTCCAGCCAGCCCTGAGGGCAGCTAGAGACTCCCAACTCCCCTTTTGGGGGCATTTTCRGCTCTATACCCCTGTTCTTCCTCTCCTGCTCCCCCTTCTCCTGATGGCTCAGGGAAAGGACACCAATCCTCTGTTTGCCCCTGGTTCCCAGCAGGCTGGGGGAGCCCGGGGAGCTGTTCCGCAGTGGCCAAACGCTGTCCCCCCCAACACGGACACGGYGCTGGCCGAGGTGGGCACTGACTCTGAGTTCCTGTGCTGCAAAGTGCTCTCAGCAGTTGCATCTTGCTGCCTTTGTTCCTAACGCAGCTGCATTCCAGGGATGGGGGAGACCAGTGTGAAAACAGGGCTTTGCTGGTTGCTGTGGGGTTATTGTTACAGATTGGGGGAAAATACGGGTGACACTGTGGTGGGTGTTTACTACAGGGCACCTGTGAGGAGGAGGAAGTGGATGAGGCTTTTTATGGATAACTGGAAGTAGCCTCATGGTCACAGGCTCTGGTTCTCCTGGGGGATTCAACCACCCTGATATTTGTTGGAGAGATAACACAGCCCAGCACAGACAGTCCAGGAAGTTCCTTCAGATCATTGAAAATAACTTTTTGATGGGAGTGGTGGAGAAGCCAATGAGGAAAGGTGTGTTACTGGACCTTGTACCAGCAAACCAGGAGGAACTGGTTGAAGATGGGAAGGTTGGGGAAAGCCTTGGCTGTACTGCCCCATGTTATGGTGAAACTCAGGATCGTGGGGGGGGAAAGCAAAGCAGTAGCAGGACTAGAACTCTGATTTTCCAGAGAGCCAATTCGTCCTCTCCAAAGACCTAGTTAGAGGAATCCCATGGGACAGGGCTCTAGAAGGGAAGGGGGTCCAAGAGAGCTGGTCAGTATTCAAGCATCCAAACCCAAGAGCTGTGTATATCCCTATGATCAAGAAATCCAGCAAAGGGGGCAGGAGACCTGCATGGATGAGCAGCAAAGTTCTAGCAAATCTCAAATGGAAGAAAAATTTACGGGATGTGGAAAAAGGGACAGGCTACAGGAGAGATCTATAGGAACATTGTTAGGGTAAGCAGGAATGCAACAAGAAAGGCTAAGGTCCCCTTGGACCTGAGTCTGGCAAGGGTTATCAAGAACAACAAGAAGGGCTTCTACAAATACATCAGCAGCAAAAGGAAGATCAGGGAAAATGTGGGGCTGCTGCTGAGTCCAGTGGGTGTCCTGGGGACGGAAGACACAGAGAAGGTGAAATTACCAAAGGCTTTCTTTGCTTCAGTCTTTACTGCTGAGGGCAGCCCTCAGGAATCCCAGACCCTGAAGGGAAGAGATGAAGAGTAGGGAAAGGAAAACTTCCCCTTGGTCATAGAGATTTGGGTTGGAGATTGGCCAGGCAGACTTAACACCCATAAATCCATGGAACCTGGTTCGATGTAACCATGGTTGCTGCAGAGGTTGTTGCTAAGCCACTCTCCATCRTCTTTAAAAAATTCTGGACAATGGGAGAGGTGCCCAGTGACTGGAGAAAAGCCAGTGTTACCAGAAAGGGCAGGAAGGAGGACCCGGGAAACTCCCGTCCAGTCAGCCTCACCTCCGTCCCTGGAAAGGTGATGGAACAGGTCATGCTGGAGGTCATCACCGAGCACATAAAAGTAATGAAGGTCATTGGGAGTGGTCAGCAAGGATTCACCAAGGGGAGATCCTGCTTGACCAGTCTGCTGCCTTCTATGATGGCAGGACAGGATGGGTCAATGACAGGAGAGCAGTGGGTGGTGTCTACCTCGACTTCAGCAAGGTTTTGACAGYGTCTCCCATATTTCCCCATAGATAAGCTCAGGAAATGTGGGTTGGATGAATGGACAGTGAGGTGGATCAAGAACTGGCTGAATGGCAGAGCTCAGAGGGTGGTRATCAGCAGAGCAGAATCCAGTTGGAATCCAGGCCTGTAGTCAGTGGCATTCCCCAGGGATCAATACTGGGCCCAGTCTTATCCAGCTTGTTTATCAACGACCTGGGTGAAGGGATGGAATGTGCCCTGAGCAGGTTTGGTGACGACACAGAACTGGGGGAGTGGCTGATCCACGTGAAGGCTGTGCTGCCATTCAGTGGGACCTGSACAGGCTGCAGAGGTGGATGGAGAGAAACCTAATGAGGKTCAGCAGGGGCAAGTGCAGGTCCTGCACCTCGGGAGGGATAACCCCAAATACCAGCACAGACTGGGGGTGACCTGCTGGAGAGCAGCTCTGCAGAGAAGGACCACAGGGTCCACRAGCTGACTGTGAGCCAGCAGCGTGCCCTGGGGCCAGGAGGGACAAAGGGATCCTGGGGATCCTTGGGAAGAGTGTGGCCAGCAGGTCAGRGATGTGATCCTTTCCTTYGACTCTGGCCTGRTGAGGCCACATCTGGAGTATTGTGCTCAGTTCTGGTCTCCACAGTTGAAGAAAGACAAGGACCAGAGAGGGTCCAGCCGAGGCCACAAAGATGATTAAGGGACTGGAGCACCTCYCTGATGAGGAGAGACTGTGGGAGCGGGGCCTGGTTAGTCTGGAGAAGAGAAGACTGAGAGGGGATCTCATAAATCCATATAAATATCTCCAAGGGGTGCTAAGAGAACGGTGCCAGGCTCTGTTCAGGGGTGTCAAGCGACAGGACAAGGAACAATGGCCATAAACTAAATCACAAGAAGTTCCACCTCAACATGAGGAAAAACTTCTTTCCATGGAGGGTGGCAGAGGCCTGGAACAGCTGGCCAGGGAGTCATGGAGTCTCCCTCTCTGGACACATTCCAAACCCACCTGAAGGTGTTCCTGTGTYACCTGCTCCAGGTGACGCTGCCATGGCAGGACAGTTGGGCTGGATGATCTCCAGATGTCCCTTCCAACACCAGCTGTTCAGGGATTCTGTGACTGYGTGGAAAGGGACAGGAAATAGAAGAGGGAGCCCATAACAGAGGGCTCAGGGGATGGCTGAGGTTTGGAGCAGCAGAGGCTTGGATGAAGAATGCCGATCCAGGAATTAGGATTCAGGCACGGGGTCTGTCCCAGGGACTGACCATGCATGTTTGTTGGCACCAGCCTCAGTGCAGTCTCTCTGTCAAGGCGGATATGTGAGATGGGTGTGTCCCACGTGGCTCCAAAACTCTAATGAATACATTTCCTTCCCAATCTTCAAGCTGTTGGGTGTTCCTTGCTTTTGGGAGGTGCTTTAAATCTGACTGCCAGAGCCGTGGGCTGCTGAGAGCAGAAGCTGCCTGCACRATGCTGAGCTCAGGTCTTCCTCCCATTCTCCTGGTGCTCTCAGTGCTGGACCTGAGCTGGTCCCTGAGTGATGAAGAAAAGAAGATAATCTTGGATGAACATAATAAATATCGTTCCCAGGTCATTCCCCCTGCCAAGGCTATGATGAAGATGGTAAGTGGCTTTTATTGCAGAGGAATGTTGGGGTGTTTGTGTGGTGCAAGGCTTGATCTTAATGCAAGGAGGGATTAGGGTGCTCCTTAGGGGAGGCAGAGCAGTTCTCCTGTAGGGTTACAAGTAGGTGTCAATGGAGGGGTTCCCTAAACTGTCTCTAAAGAGATGAGTTTCCTTTATCTTTGGGGTAGTCTTTGATAATTTCTGAAAGTTCCTAAGTGTGATCTGAGTCCCCTGATGCTCTTCATGAGAGTGATGCAGCTCTCACTCACATGAGGGCCCACTGGAGCTCCTTGWGATGGGGAGGAAGGGCAGGTGAGACATTGCCATGAGCTGGAGACACTGCCATGGCCATTGCCAAGAGCTGGAGGGGGAATCCTGCTGTGTGGGACATTGCCCAGTGCTCTGTATTTGCATCTTCTTCAAACATGTCAGTCAGATCTTTCAGTTATTTGGGCTCATCACTCTCCTAATCCTCACCATGCCATGTGCAGGGCTGCCTTGGAGGTGAGGGATCCTCTCTTTTGCTTGGGGAAATCAAGACGGGTYCCAAATCATGTGTGGCCGCAGTGGGAGCAAAAATGAACTCTAGAGCTGGTGCTGCTTTTTGTCTTGTTCAGACTCTTGATTTGATTAAAACTTGGCTATCAAGTTTTATCTTGCACCACATGTGATTTTTCCTCACTGTTTACAAATCATGTGGAGGAAGACAACAGTTTCTCCTGGAAAGTTGGAGTCCTTTCCTCTTTAGTCAYAATGTGTTTGGAGGAGACTTCCCTGCATGGCCCAAAAGTTGCCCAGACTGAGTAAAGCCTKTGTGGGCTGGTAAATGGGAGGTTAATAACCAAATGAAGCAAAAAGCTAAATTCAGGGAGAGGAGGCCTGACCAGTGAGTGCAGACTCAAAGGGGGCAGAGCCAGAACCCTCAGCACTGTGATGGTTTCTCCACGCCGAGTTGAGGATGCTCTGTGATGGCGTTAGATGAGCTCCAGGAGAGGTTGTGAGAGTTGTGCTGATGCACTGACCTTCTCCTGTGTGACCCATCTGCCAAGGTTTGTGCTGGGACTGACCATGGAGCTCCCCTCTCCTGARGACTGTGTCAGRTAGRGATTTGAATTTTACTCATGAATGGGTAAAGTGTGGCCAGAGAGCACAGGGGTCCTTGGTAAATGCCTTGTTCCTGTTGGAGAGCCCAGTGTCCCTCTCTGTGTGCTGACACCGAGCTCCTTTCAGACCTGGGACACGGACCTGGAGGTCACTGCTCAAGCTGATGCAGAGAAGTGCATCTGGGCCCAGGATCGGAAAGACCGACAGGGGAAAACCKTGGCTGCAGCATCAACCCTGGATGTAAGATTGGCCGTGGAGGAATGGAACAGGGAGAGGAAATTCTACAGCTTGACAACTGGCAAGTGTGACCCCGGGCAGATGTGTGACSACTACACCCAGGTACCAGCTGCTGGGGTGGAGGGGCTGTTGGGAAAGGAGCTGTACCGTGCCCCAGCTCCTCCCAAACTCTTTGCAAAGGGACAGGGAATCAGGCGGGAATCACGATGATAGAGGGGAACTTGGGCATGGTGTCAGCCATGAGCAGTCTTTTGGAGAAGACCTTTTCTGAGACAAGCTCTGCAGCCCTTTTTTTGGCTGCTCAGCAGGGCTCAGTGCCAGCTTGTCTTGGGCAAAGGGGCAAGGTCTGAGTGTTTCTTCACAGCTTGGGTGGGAGCAAGAAGAAGAGATGGTGGTGGTAAGTGGATGGATGGATGGATGGGTGGATGGATGGATGGGTGGATGGATGGATGGTTCCAGGACCAAAGCAGAGGTGATGATACTCTGCCTGGGTAGGCTATATGGTAGGAAAGCTGCGGCACTGGAATATATGACCTTGGGAAGGTGGTTGAGACAGGGGCAAGGGGCAAGATCCTGAATGCCAAAGCAACATGAGGATGTGGGATGTGRGGCACACACTGAGAAATGAGGAGGATATTGGAGCAGCCTTTAAGGCCAGAGAACAGGTTGTCTTCACCCAATCCCCTCACCTTCGCTTCTCATTGCCTTAGATGGTCTGGGCAGGAGCAACTCATATCGGCTGCAGGGCACATTTTTGTGAGAAGATCCACGGAACCGACAAAGAGAACATGCACCTGCTTGTTTGCAGCTACTTCCCCCCGTAAGTTCCATGCCCCAATGYCCATGCCCTGCTCTGTCCCAAGGGGGGTGAGGGATCTGGTCCATGGAGTTGTCTGCCCTGGCTTTAGCAGCCTTGGGGTCAGGCTGGTGAGTGAATGGCCCTGACAGGCCGTGGCAGGAGACCAAGACCTGTTTTCTCATTAATCCTGAGTTTTGCCTTGGCTTGGGCTATCGCAGCTGAATCAGCCCCCTCTCTGGGATGGGYGTTTCCCCTTTCCTCACGCCTTCTTCATCTTGGCATCCTCTGCTTCCAGGGGTAATATAAATGGCCGAAAACCGTACATGCATGGACCCTCATGTAGAGGATGTCCCAAGGACACAGTCTGTGTGAACAACCTGTGTGGTGAGTGAGCAGAGCCGTGCCTGGCCCTGGACGGGCTGTTGGGACTCACACCCCGGGCTGGGGTGCAGGTCTGAACCCTCCTGGAGCTGTCAGGAAGTCCTGGAACAGCAGTTCCAGGGCAGGACCATGAGACCTCAGGAGCAATGGCTGCTCCTAAGAGAAGGCAACTGCCTCATGACGAGGAGGACTGGACAAGGGCCTTGTATCCCCTTAAGCAGCATGTTTTGCCCCTTGCAGGGCAGGAGGTTGTGTGAGGGACATGAGATGTCTCCAGGTTGGGAACGCCAGAGTGAGGATCGGCCCAGAGTGACCTGAGAGGGATCAGCTGCTGTTTCAGCCCCTCACTGGTTTCTGCTGGTCCTGCTCAGTGCAGGGGATCGGCTGAGGGCAGCTGAGCCAGCCCTAACCCACGGCACTTTTCATCTCTGCATCTCTTTCATCCACCCCAACCACAGCCACAGCCAGACCAGAACCCACAGCACCAGCACACACCAGAGCCAAACCAGACCCACGGCATCAGAGCCCACCACAACCACAGCCAAGCCACCATCCAAAAGCACACTTCCAACCACAACCACAGCCAAGCCAGCACCCACAGCCACGCTCCCAACCACAGCCAAGCCCAAAACCCCCACACAGGCACCCATCACAACAGCCAAACCAAAACCTCCCTACAACAACCCCACACAGGCCAAAGCCCACCACACCGAAACCCACCACAACTCTGGCTAAGCCAACACCTGCTGCTACAACACCAGCACCTGCCACAACAGCAGACACAACCAAAAACTCCCACAAGCACAAAGGCAGAAGCAGAAATGCCCGATCCTACTGAGGCAACCGGGATCACTCTTTCCTTTGAGCCCATGTTAGATGCAGATTATAAAGTATCTCCAGAGGTAGAAGCAGACACTGGAGAGCCTGTTGGTTCCTTCTCTAAAGAGGATCTTCTCCTCTAACTTCATGTTTTCTTCTCTTCCTTTGGTATCTGCCCTGGACACAGAAAAACAGCAGAGAAAGACGAACGGGAAAAGTGTGGATCCACCTAAAGCTGGAGCCCCCAGTACCC
>JACAXG010000081.1:1793754-1926520 GCA_018881555.1 Amblyornis subalaris | reverse complement strand
AAGAGAAACCTTCAGAGCTAAGAGCAGCCACCAGCTCCCTGATGTAGCTTTTCCCTGCATGGCTTCGTTCTTTGCATAATTTCAGTGTATTTGAAGTTAGACACAGACTCCTCTTGACACGTAACTTGTGTGTGTGTGGTCAAGGAGAACAAATCACCACRTGTGTTGGTACAATCTGAGCTCCAGAGGTACAAGTGATGATGTTGCAGGTTATTGGTGGCTCCAGGCCTTGTTGCAGGAGCACTCTCATTGTCTGGGACACTGTGTTTTGTTACCCCATGTCTCTCCTCCCCTCACCTGAGGACTCCCAGTCAGGTGTGTTAAATATGTGACAAACTTTGCAGACTGCTGCCAGGAAGGTAACTGGGAGATACAGCCCCTTCTCTGGTCTCTGCAGCCTTTGATTTCTCACACAGATGGGGTGGAGGATGACCTGAAGGCCGTTATTCCTATCCTCCCACTGCTGCTCTGCCCTGTGCGTCCCCAGAGCAKGCACTGAATAAATCCTGGTGTGAAAGTCTGAGCGGGGTGTGCAGTGTCTCACTGGGGGATCTGGACACCTGGGAACGACTTATTATACCTGTAAAAAGCTCTTGGTTGTGTGTTTAGGTAGAATTGCTAAAAGACAGTGTGATTTCTGTGGGTGCTGAAGGGTCCTTTTTTAGCTTTCCAAAAGCATCCGTGTGCCACTTTTTGTAAGGGTGTAACTTAATGTTTTTAAACCTGTGTAAAAGCAGCAGGAGGAGGGGACTGAGGATGACGTAGGGCATTTTCCCCAAGCACCCAGCTGAGTCTAAAGCAAAAATGTGTCCCCACCAGGAATTTTTGGGCAAAGAAAGAAAGAGAAACAGAGATCAGAGCAAAAAAAAAAAAGAAAGAAAAACTAGGGTTGGAGCGCTTCTGGTTCTGTTTTAGGAAGCCCAGCACCAGCCTCTCACGCCCTAAACACACACAATTTCATCTTTGCAGCACAGAAGAAGTTAAATACAAGTGTGTGTCCCCAGATCCTGCGTTCCTGCAGCATTTTCACCTCGGAACATCCATCTGGGAGCAGCACATGGGGGAAAAAGGGCTTCACGAGGCAGAAACTCCCAGCGCAGGAGCGATGCTGGAGTCTGACTTTCCCTTTGGCTTTTCCCCATCCTCCTGCCCCTGCTCTTCCCAGTGCAGCTGCCCCTGCAGCCCCGCATTTCCCTTCTCCCAGAGCTCTGCTGTAGGAGCCCAGCAGCCCCAGCTCTGCTGCAGGAGCCCGGCTGCCTGCGGGGTGCTCTGAGGTCACGGTGCCGTCCCCAGCCAGGCAGTGACCGGCAGATGGCACTGGCAGAGGCACCGCTGAGACCTGGGCAGCTCAGCTCGCTCTGCAGCTCCTGCCCGCAGTTCTGAGCTTCATTCAATCGCCAGATTCAGATGCAGTGAAGAATCAGATTAAARATCCCCTCCTGCCCAGGTGCCGTGGCCGCTGTGTGCTCCGGGAGCAGGCTGAGCTCCTGCTGCCGAGCTGCTTGYGGGGGAAAAATCCATCCCTGGGTTAGGGACAGATGATAAAAATACAGCCCGAGCAGCTGCTCCTCACCCCTGTGAGGGGAGAGGGGTCGGAGCTGGGAGAGCATTTCAGGACMTCGTCTGGTTTTGCATCTGGGCAAAGGATAATSTAAMATTCCCCAGAAATTCCCTAGAAAGAATACAAAGAGCAGAAATCATTTCTCCTCCCAGCAAAATCAGGGCACTTGGGCCACCCCTGATTTTTTGCAGTGCTGGATCCCCCGCCCTGCTGAGAGCCATCAAAGCACAATGGTGCTGCCAATTTACAGCCAGCAAAATAATTCCAGAATTTAAGTATTTTGTCATTGGTTTGGGGCTAGTGAACCTCAGGAAAACTACAGAGTTTTGTTTTCCTGAAGGTTCTGACTTGTGGAGACAGGCTGTTGTGCAAGGACCTATTTATAGAGTTCCTTGCAACAGAAAACTCCAAACCAGGAGGAAATCCGCTTTCCTCTTCCCCTGCACCCCAGGACAGTGGGGCTGGGCCTGCCCACACAGGCATTTGGGGGGGGTTGGCTTAATCCTAATATAGGGCCTTTAGGCAAGGACAGGGTTTGGTGTGGTGCACAGRGGAGGACACAAAACATTCAAGGGAGACTTTTACAGCATTTCCACTCCATTTCTGGGGTTGGCATAAAGGATCCTCTGGCCTTGGGGTGACCCTGGCAAAGATGCTGCCAGGTCCTTCCAGCCCCATGGGCATGTGTGGTGGGAGGAGGAGAAGGCATTACCCATCATCTGGGCTGACTTGGGTGAGAATGATGGGATYTGTGGTGTTGATGAGGCCTGGCTTCTTTATGAACCTCACCTGCCTGCTTGCCTCCACCCCTGGGGCCTGTYTGCAGCAGGGAGAGGGACGTGTCTGCTGCTGCTTGAGGGACAGGAGCTTCCTGTGCTTCAGCTCCTGAAGCTCCTGTGCATGCAGTGAGTCAGCAAGGTTGGGGTGAGCACATCCACCCTCCTGGGGRATTTGCATCTGGGGTTATGCTGCTGGTAGTTCCTTTGAGCTGCCAAATATTCCCCTCAGGGTGTGGGGCTGAAAGTGCTCTCGTCCCACAGTGTCCTGGGAGGGTGTGGGGGGAACCCTMCTTTCTCGATCTTGGATCCTGACTGCTTTTTGCTAAAAGAAGATGCCTGTCCCTCCCTGCCATTGTGGTCAGGAATGATGTGGCTGCCCCAGCCTGGCTGCCCCAGTGCCATGTGCTGTGGGATCCTGGCCAGGGAGTCAGGTGGGTGTCCCACATATCCATGGGTCTAAGCCCAGCCAGCCTGCTCACCTATCCTGGGCAAAGCTGCCCTTTGCCCTGTGCCAGGAAGCATTGGAGAAATTAAATATTACCTTGGCTGGTTTCTGMGCCCTAGATGGGATTTATTTGTGTTAGTGGACCCTGGAAGTCCCTGTGTTCTATCRTCTTGCTGGTATCAACATTATAAACATGTTTATAGCAAGGACTATCCAGGGCAGAGGGAAGCCCAACCTGCAGCCCTCAAGCTGACTGAGGGTGAGGAAGCAGTTTGGGCTTTGTGTAGGATTCGTATTGAAAATTTGTGTCAGGAAAGCACCTCCTGACAGCCCAAACAGATGGTCTCAGCTGCTTGGCCAACTCAGTCTGCCCCACATCCTCATTGTGTCCTGGCTGTGGCTTCCCTTTCATGCCCAGGATTTTGGTCAGTCAGGAACAGTGGCCACCCCTCTAGAGGTCCCAGTTCACCAGCCAAGCTCACTTCAGAGCAATAAAAAGACTCCGTTTTAAAACAGTCAAAGCAAGTTTATTTTCAACAAGAGAGCATCTCCAGTAATATTTTATTCATGGCTTCCAGCTCACACAATTTCACCGCTTGAGATTCTCTGCATTCATATCAATGCCATGGAGGGGGACTGAACGGATTCCATCTGGGACGCATGGGATTAGCTCTTTTCCAGGGGATACCTCTCGAGATGAAGTGCATGTGCCGCCCCGTTCCCATGCCTGTGGTGCTATTTTGGTACCTTCCAAGCAATTTGCGGGCGGGAGCCCTGCCCCTGAGCAAGCAGCTGGAGGATAACAATGCAGCTCAGAGGACCGAGCCGCAGTTTTGCGCAGCAAGTCGCCAGGACTGCTGAAAAGCCAGATTTATGGAGAGAGGGCTGCATTCCTTCGGCGCTTGGAACTGCGGCATCCCCACCCAGCAGCTGCGTCCCAGCCTCGCTGCAGCTCCGCCCGTCCCAGCAGAGGAGCCTGAACCGAGCTGCTTCCTCCTGCGGACTCCCACGGCCCAGGCAGCCGGGTCTGGCTCTCCCTGTGCCTGTGCTCAGGGTGAAATTTGAGGGCTCCAACTTCTCTCTGCTCTCTCCCTCCCATTTCACCCGAGAAGGTGTCCTCCGCCTGCCCTCGCTCCCCGGTGTCTCGGATCTCACGCGTCTCCCTGGCAGTGAGATGGTCGTGATAATGGCCTGAGATGTCCTTCCTGGTGCAGCCCTGATCGTGTTACAGCTGCACTCACGGTCTCGATCCTACTTACTTTGGGGAACGGCAGAGGGATAGTCCCATCTGCTCCTAAGAAAGAGAAGAATTAGCAATTCCCTGTCCCTTGCCAAGGGCCAGAGCTCTGAAGCGTGACGACATGTCTCGTTGTCAGGTGACAGTGCCGGGAGAACCCAGAACGATCAGGACTTGCTCCCTTTGGCTCGTGTCTCTTCCCTACCTGTCTCCACTTTAGGATGAGTTTTCAGTCTGAATCATTGGCTTTTCCTAGGTAAATACCCAGGAGCCCTGAACTTCCCYGCCAGGATTTGCATGTGAGCGAGTTCAGTTGACAGGGATTATCAGATCAGAAAGAACCACCCCCTAACTCTGTTCCATGGGACAGGCTGGGAACCCGTCCAAAACAAAATGCACTTCCTGAGCAGGGGCCAACCAGCCAGATCTGATCAGCTCCCAGGGCTCTGAGTCCACAGGCTAAGCTCACCCTTGGGTCTAGTTCTGAAYCCAAACTTCAGAACTGGGAGCAAAAAACTTAAATCACAAGCTCAGATCTCTCCCATTTGTACCGAAGTATCTGCTYCCCCCCAGACCTGAGGACAGACCAGAAAAGATCAACACACTTACACACTTTACAACTTCAGCCCATTTCCTGCAAAAAAACCTCCAGAATTGAACACTGGGAGCTGCTGTACGGACTCATTTCAYTCCTGCACCCTAAAGAGAGGTGGGTTCTCTGGAAGCAGGTGGCTCCATGCTCCAGTGCCTGAGGCATGGAGCAGTTCCTGGAAGAATGCAATCCTGGATGCTCCAAGAGAAACACCCACTGAGTTGTTGAACAATGCCACGCTGTGTTTCTGGATCCTCAACAAAAGAAGTGATGCCTCGGGAGCTCCTCCRGTGGTTTTGCTGCTCTTTAAGGAAGGCAATAGACTGTATAGTTATCACCTGAAATGGGATCAAATCCCTCCCACCAAACTATACAACCTACTACCTCACCTCCACAGAGCACAACGGATGTAGCACAGTCACAGATTGGCTTCACTTGCACCACTTGCCTCCACACCTGGGGTAGAAGTGCATGAGGAGACCTGAAGACCTGACTGTCTCCTTAGGAAAGACAGTAGATTGTATAGTTAGCTCAGAGGGAGGACCGGACTCCACAACTATTCAATCTACTACCTCAGCCTCAAGGACAGCTTGGGACCGTGGCAGTCTACGGCACTGAGACGATCTTTATCCAGGCACTGACATGATCCTGATCCAGGCATCGGCTGCTCTGTGGCTCCTGCGAAGAGAAACGCACGAAAAATCATCAGAATTCATGATGTCACAGGAAAAGGAGTCATAGCCAACCTTGTCCTGGAGCTCCTTCTTCAGCTTCCTTCAGTCCACTTGGACCGTACCTTGTGCTTGGCAGTCACACTGGCTGCAAACTTTTTGCACCCAAGGGTGCCTGGAAGCAGCAGCCCTTCCCTTGGAACCCAGGGCCACACATGGAGGTAGCAGAGCTCTCGGGAAGCTGCAGCAGCGCCAAGCACACCCAGCCAGGCTGACCTCACCTCCTGAACACACAGCGTATCTAGAACAAACCTGCCAGACCAGATAAGAGAATCCATCAATTTAGCTGCTGTGCACTCCAGGGAATTGAGCAGATTAGAAATAACTGAGTACAAGGAAGCTTTTAGGCTGCAAATGTAATGGTATCGAGTACATCAAGGCAGATCTTATTTCCTAAACAAATGAGTGCAACATGCAGCCGTGCTGTCCCTCTAATGCTCCAGCCCAGCCAGGCAATATTAGCATGGATCTGAGACAGACTGGCTTCCCCCCAAGCCCTTGGCTCACCTTCTGAGGCTTCCTCCTTCTCTGTACACCCAAATACAGATGCGAGGTATTAAATGTGGTAGTTTGAAAGAAATGTGTGAGGCTCCTTTGCAAGGAGAAAGAATTCCCCTTGGAGATTAAAGGAAGCCCTGACAACGAGGGAGCCACGCCAAGCAGGCTGCATGTGCAGCCCAGCAGAGACCCAAAGGACAGCTTCCCGTGGGAGCTCAGCAGGAGATGTCCCCAACCTCCCCAAGCTGAGCGCCGTGGTGGGAGAGGAGGAGGCTCAGGCAGAAGTCTCCAAAGCGATAAAAGCTGCCTAATGCTTTGTGCTTCCACAACTAACAGGCAACAGCCTCAATATTCCCAAAGCTTTGGTGAACTGCTGTAGCTGGAATCCTTGTGAGGGATTAGGACGGCCTTGGGTACAAGGGAATCTTTGCAACAAGGTTTGGGAAGTGCCATATTCCGGAGCTCTCCACAGGTTCTCACTGGCATKCAACACAGTCCAGGTAATTCTCTTMATTTCCTTTGACAAACTGCTCCTTCGCAGGGAATGACCCACTGTGCTGGGCCATCTGGCCCGGGCCCCTCCCGGTGTGACAGGGTATGAACGATGTCAAAAACCAATGTGCCAGGACTGGTTCCTACAGCACTGAGGTGCCCAGCCCATCCCCAGTGCCAAGTGCATCCCAAACAGCCTCCTGACAGGAAATGCTATTCCTCCTGTTTTATCAGCGTGGAAAGTGATGCACAGAGGTTGCACATCCCTCCTCAGCACACGCAACACCAGCCAGAGCTTTGGTGAGGTTACAGCCAGGCTCAAAGGTCCCTCCGGTCTGTCCCTGCTCAGCTCCTTGGGGTCAGAAGGGTTAGTTTAGACCAAAGTGCTTCAGCTCCCCAGAAATTAAGCTGCTGCCACAAGCATCAACCAGAAGGGTGGCACAAAAACCAGTGGATGCTGCACTGGTAGGGGACTGGGAAGGTGGGTGATCCAGATGATTTCCCAGTGATGCACAGAGGCAGAGGATGCTCATCTTGGCAAGTGACCTAGAGGAACAATTTTCCTGATTCCCAGTCTGGTGGCTTATATTACTTTAAGCACATAAGCCAGATGTATCAGCCAGGCATTTAAAAGGTCACCCTCGATACCAGTGCAGAACACAGGCATTTGGGCCAATCTCAAACTGTTGGTGGGAAATTACATTAAATAACTCCGAGTTCACATAGATGTAATTATACATGGAGAGAGGGGGAAAAAAAAATCCCTTCTGACTTCTATAAGTAATCCTGAAAACAGAAGACTTAATTATAATAATTGTCTTAATGAGTATAGGTTTTGGGAATACCCAGCTGCTGACTCTGGAATCCTGATCTTGGCAGGATCCGTGAAGAAAGGAGTCAAACAGGAGGATTTATGGATCAAACAGGAGGAATTTTTATGCCCGGTAAGGATGACTAAGAGCATCCTACCCTTAGTAGCACTGTCACACTTGTTTGTCCTACACAAATCACAATGACAGGAATTCCCTCTCCTGATGGCCCGAGGTCTAAACCATCAAGATAAAAGATAGGGAAAGAAGGAGATGTGCCCAAATTTGCCTGAATTTGATGTAGCTGTGCAGAATTCTGGATAAAATAGCCAGCAGGGTCTGTAGGAGTCAGAGGCCCATACCCAAAGCCTCTCACTGCCTTCTGAGCTTTTTAAGCCCAGTTTTTGAAGATTTTTGAATATTTTATTGCCAAGAGCTCTGTGAACAACACCATTTTCTGTGCAGGCCATAAGGTAGCGGCCCTGTAATTTTCACCCTCCAGATTCACACGGATCCTTCAAAATTGGTCACATTTGATTCTTGTGAAAGCACTTGATCAGTCTCTGAGGRAGACTGCAGGAAGGTCCCTGTGCTCAGGGTGTGTCACCACACGGTCCTGCTGTCTAGAGGTGCCTGGAGGGGTGAGGAATATTGGCGGGTAAAGGATTAATGTTTTTTCACAGCAAGKTCCTCCAGGCTGGAATAAAAATGGCATTTCCAGTCCAGCTTTCAGACTCGCTTTTGGGATCAAGAGATCACCTAAAYCGCTCCTCATTTATCAGGGCAGCTCGTGATGACCCCAACAGACAACCCAAGTGGATGCCCCCCAAATTTTGAAGCATCTTCAGACCAAAGATTCCTGAGCATGGCCAAGTGTCTGCCTCTAAAACGAGCCCACCTCGGAGAGGAGCTGGAAAGGCTCCGAAGCTTTGAGGAGCTGATCTGGTTTATTAAGGAGCACTGAATGAAATGCAGGAGGGGGGAGGAGGAAACCATAAAACAACAAAGTCGCTGCTTTAAAAGCTGACACCGCTTTCAGCCTTTGTGAAGCCGCGGACCCGCGTCGGTGCCAAAATGTGCCAGGGACAGCGAGGGCTTCCCAGTGGGAAATCAGGACCCTGAGTCTCCAAGAGGATTTTCAGCCTCCTGGAGCTGGGGCAGAACCAGCCCCGGCTCCCTGGAACCGGCGGCGTTGGCACAAAATGGCCGAATGTGGCCATTTTGTTCCCTTGGCTTCGTGTCCTTCCAACCTGGCTAGGATGGAAAAACAAAAACAAAACAGACCTAAAAAATAAAAAAACAAATCCAAAGCGAGCCAAAAGAAGCATGGAGGGTTTTCAATAACTCCCCAACATCATGGGGACCCACAGCACCGATGGGAGCTGCCAATCCGGCCGGCAGCGAGGAACCCGCTCGCACAAAAAGCAGAAAACAGCCCAAAAAACCATCTTGGACACACCCAGTGCCACGGAAAAGCAATAAAAAATGACATTTGCCAAACTAGCCATGAGGACAAGTTGTTTTTAACTTCTCCCAGACCAGGCAAACCTCTCAGCAAAGCAAGGCCAACGGCATTCCCAAACACCCCACCCCAAAATCAATATTAAATATCATGCTTTGAAACAGTTAATTAAAGGTACCGCGAATAGGGAAAGAGAAATGGAAGTAAAAATATTTAAAGTTCAATCTTGCAACAGCTCCCATCTCTCAGCAATGCTTTTCCTCCACTCACTTTTAATGACATGGAGAGTATTTCACATCAACTTTGTCATCGCATTTATTATTAAACAATTAGCAGGTATCTTTATAAATAGCTGCTCATCACTTAGGGGTTGTCTCGAGTCCTATTGGATGTTTCTAAACATCTGGATCATCATTAATGAATCTGATACTGTTATCTATAATACAGGCATTTATAACCTGCTTGTTATATGACTTATCTTTTATTAACACTTCCTAAATACATTGTTAGAGGTGGCCACAAAGGTGAYGGTTTTTCTAAACGTTCGTGTATTTCTCTTGTAAATTTGTATATAATTTACTCTCTCCCCAAGCAAAAAAAATCCCAGAATTTTTGTCATAAAAAACAGGCGCTACTGATATTTCACAGAGTAATTTCTCCAAATACTAAATATAAGAGGAAAAAAATATCCTTCAGGCTTATTTTTACCTCTTCTCTACTCGATTCTGTAGGTTAACTCAAAAATCTAAAGAAAGAGGATTCTTTTCCATAACACTTTGTAAAACTGCTCTATTAATCCTGTTTTCCTTCTTGGTGTTCAGCTCATGAGCTGCTCATGAAAGGTGTACAGGTAACATCCACCTCTAATGTAGATTTGGACCAAAATATTGAATTTGCACCGCGAAGCACCCGCCCAGCGCCCGCCTGTGCAGCCCCGGCCCCGGGACCACCGTGGCCCTGCCGTCCTCTCCATTGTCTGTTTGCAAACAAGCCAAGGGGATATGGAGGCAAATACCTTTCTGTGCAAGAAAAGCGGTTTCACCTCTTTCTGCTCTCCTTCCCAGCTCCTCTCTGGAAGTGTCTGCTTCTCTCCACATGTCTGGAAAGCCACTCAAGGAACGGCAGGACGATCATTCCAGCACCTTATCAGAGCCTGATCCTCCCTGAGCCACGGGGCGGAGATCTGCTCCCCGGAGCGTCCATGAACGAAGTGACGTGGCTACTAATGCCAAGACATCCAGGCTACTGAAGGAAATGCAGAATCACTTTAAAAAAAAAAAATTGCTTTTATTTGGCGCAYGTTCTGGTGTTTTTGCCACGCTTCTGAGCAAAATTTTATGGTAATGCCACCAACTTGCCTTAAACTTTCAAGGCGTGTTCCTGTTGATGGTGTTTCTGTTGTGTATCACACCTTAACGTGTGCAGGATACACACAGAGTGCAGTAAACAGCTTGTGAGCACAGTACAGCTCCAGCCTGGGGAGAAAAGCAAGGGCTGAAAAAGCCAAGAACAGCTATTGCTTTTAATATTTAAATTAAGATTTGTTTTATTCCTGAGATGAAAACTTTCAAGGCAAGAAGGCAATAAACAAAAAAATCCCTAAAAAAATATCCTGTGGATTACATCAGCTCAATCCAGGCAGTGCCAGCTCACTGGAAAGGTCAGATCTCGTATGCACCAAAAACAAGAGGACACACAACAGGTTAAAACGCTACCGTCCGGCAATGTCCGGCTCTGGTCATACCAAGCCGATGTGTAAAACCATCCGCCCGTCCAAAAACAAATTAAGACAACAGTGCTCTCTGGTACTTTATAAATCCAGAAGAAAGGAGGGCTGTTTTATTGAATATAGCGAACAAACCTTTCCGTCCGGCTATTCCGTGCAGCCCCGCGGCTCTGCGTGCACCGAGTAGCCCTTACGCTGCTCGTACAAAAGCTCAGTTTGGCAATTCCAGGCATTTTCAGTGCTCAACAAACGCCAAAACTACCCACTCTCTGCCTCTGCCTTTGGTCTCGTTCCAAAAGGTCCTTTTTTTTTTTTTTTCCTTTTTTTTTTTTCCCCTTTCTCTCTCTCGCTACAGCCGGTGCCACGTAGAGACGGGAGAGTTCGGCTCGGACATGGCCGCAGCCTCCAAAAAAGAGCCAAGTCCCAGCGTCCCGGCTTCCCCCTTCCAGACGGAAAACAAAATGGCCATGGAGCAGCCATTTTGTTTGCTGCGGGATGGGAGGGAGAAGGGAAGGGAGGGGAGACGCAGGCCAGGCGGGAAGGATGAGGGGGGAGAGGGAGGGAGAGGGGAGGGCGTCAATTCGGCAGGAACCCAAAAGCTTTGCAGCGATGCCCGGGCGCGTCCTCCTTCCTCCCTCCGGCCCCGTCCAGCCCCAGCAGGGACGGACACGGGGTTGGCTTTTCCAGCCCTCCCAGGCCGGTTGAGCCCGAGTTGTCCAGCCTGACATGGGTTACGCTTCCCGCCCTGGGCCTGGCTGGCACCTCCATCCCGCCCGCGGGATCCAGCCCAGCCACCGCCGGGCTCTGCGAGAGCTCCCGATGGGAGCCGGGCAGGAGAGCGGAAACCAACGCAGTAACGTCAAACTCCTGAACTTCCCTGGGCAGGAAACGGTGTAAATAACACCCACGGGGAGGGGGAGAGGAACCCGGCCTTGGGGACAGCGTGGCCTCCACAACCCGGATCCCAACGGCACCCGCGGGAGCAGCAACCCGAGCTCTCCCTGCTCGCTCCCATCAGGACGAGCCTGCCTCGGAAATGGAGGCTCTCTCCAGCAGCACCTTGTGCCCACAAAAAGCCTCGTGAGCTCCACAACTTTTATGTTCCTGCCCTTCCACGGAGCAGCACCACAGCTGCCTGTCCGGGCAACGCGCCCGCGGCTTGAGGAACCGGAGACGCATCTCACTGGATCCTCTTCTCCCAAAAGCACAGGGCTGAGGTCCCAGTTAGCATCCAACAAGGCACACAGATGAATCCCACCCTCCATCACAGGCATTGTGTCCTTCCAATTCCTGACCAAAACCAGTGAGAGGTTTTTAAAGTAAGGCAAACACCTCGTGAACTTGTTTAAGAGTACCTAACATGAGAAGACCCTTAGGAGGACACAAATCAAACACCCCCTGGGCTCTCTGCTTCTGTGGGTGGGACAAGCAGYGAAAATCAGACGTATTCCCAGGATTTAGGATGGGTAAAAGCTTCCCACTAGAAGCCCTGTCCCCTAAGGATGCCGGGAGCTTGAAACGTCAAAACCCAGCACAGCTCTGAAGCTGTTACAGGACCTGTAGGAAAATCCTGTAAGGAAGGTTGTCAATTGGACGAGGCACTTTGTGGCATATCCACATGGGATAAATTTAAGCACAGGAGGCTGGACCTGCTCAGCTTTATCGAGTCGGTGGGGAGGGTAATTTCTCTGCAGAGTAATTCAGAGCAAAAGTACAATGCCAACATCTTGAATTATCCTGTGAAGAAAGCTGAAATCATAAGATTTTTTTTTAATAACTGCTATTCCTCACTATCTGATCCTCACCAACTACCTGCAAAGTAACCTAAGATCTCCAGCTGAAAATTGTTATGGATTTATTGCTTAGTAATTTGCTGTGATTGATTAGCCTTATTAAAATGTCTCTGAAAATAAGCATCACCTGTAACCAACTCCAGTGAGAGCCTGCTCAGGATATCCTGACTTCTGGCATGGGTTTGATGTGGAGCCATGTGACCTTACAGGGAGGTTTGTGCACCTTGTGTTAACCTCAAAGTCTGGGAATTTTGAAGGTATTTGAGAGATCCAAGTCTGGTTTATTTTACCAGGCTTTGGGAAGACAAGGCTTGCTTGAAAATGCCTTTGCATGGAAAGAATAGTGCATTTCTTGTGTAATACTCTCCCAGGAAAACCAGCAAGACAGGTTGCAGAGTGAAGACCAAAGGGCTCTGGGTGCCCACAGGAATAGATCAAGAATGGCCACACGCACATGTCAGGCTGAAGCTAAGAATGAAAAACAATTTCAGCTGCTCTGGCACCAATACTCTCTTCTAGAAACCCCCTGACAAACTGAGGAGCTCTGTTTTGACCCTTATTCTGAGTGAAAATGAACAGAACAGGACAAGACACATTTACAAGACAGGGTGTTTTGCTCTTCCCCAGTAACAGAGCCCCTGGATCGGCAGCACTTTCCTGGTGGTCCTGAGATGGAGCAATATGGAATTTTGCCCATGCATTGCTGAATCTATCAATAGCACACCCCAAATTTCTTGTTAGCCCCTCAGCACCAGTTGGTTATTCAATAAACCTTAGTCAAATGGGGAGTGCATGGGGGGAAAGATGGGAATACAGAGAATAAGCAAAGGGGAATGTCTGGGAAGCTTATGGAGAGGAGAGCATCTGACGTGTAAGCAAGGGAATGAGACCAGGAATGCACAGGTTTTGTGGACCTGGGAGGGAGCTGAGAAGGTTTGTGTCAGGAGAGGGAGGTGTGAACATGATTAAAATGCTGGAGCTTCACAAAGGACAAGGGARGATTTGCTGAACAGGGGGATATTTTTGTAGCCTCCAATCTGGGCTGCTGTGGGCTTAGAAAACTGGTGGTAGATGAAGCTGTGGTCATGAAAGGAGTCCCTTCCGTGGGACAGGCCACTTGCTTTGGCACTTTCTGCTTCCAGGTGCTGCTGCTGGGGCCCCACCAGGGCCCTCATTCAAGGCTCTCCCTTGACATTCCAGGGTTGTGAAGGGCTGTGACTGCCTGGGCTGGTCGGGAGCCAGGAGCAAAGGACTGATAAGGCACGCGGTCCCATAGTTCAACCCCGTGAGATTCTCTTCCTCAGGGATGTATCCCTGAACACAGGAGTTGGTTCTCATCCCTCAACACACACGTCCTTGATGCTGAGGACTGTCCTTTGACAGTAGGTGAAGCACAGAACGCCTCCAGCTCAGAGCTGGGTGGGGAGAACAAGCCTCCCCTTTCTGTTTGGGATCAGGGCTCGTGAGAAGGGGGCTGTGGTGCTGTCATGGGTCTTGCAAGGCAAAGAACTCTACCCTTGTGCTTCAGCTCAGGGGTTTTTCCTACCACGTTGCAAAGCTGTGGCAATCAGCTGCTCATCATCATGTGTTGGAGTCGAAGGACTTCCTCAGCATCAGTTTCCCCTCTGGCTCTTTGAGTCTCTTCAGGTCTTATCCTTGTGCTCTGATCATGCCCCAGTACACAAACACAACCCCACTGTCATCCCTCATGTGCCCTCTCCTCCCCACGCTGGCCATTTGGTCGTGATATTTAGAGTAGATGAAAATGTGAGCGAGAAGCAAAGGTGGTGAGAAAAACTTTCCTTGAAAATGAGGAGAAGTGGTTTCGATTTTATTCCTCCGTTGGTGCAYGTGGGTGAAGCAAATTGCCTCCTCTGGGTATTTGGATGGGTTCAGTTCTTGTCAGGTTTGTCCAGTGGTACCTTTCCTCACTGGGCCTGAGCACTCTCTCGGGAGTTTTTAGGACTCCTCCATTTCTGTCTCGGGGAAATTGTGTGCATAAGGCAGCAGCAGCAACAAAACCATTTGGGAAGGAAAAAAACAGGCTTAACAGCTGCATTGCTGAGCTCCTGCATCCAGTCTTAGTGAGTCACTTTGCCTCTGTTTCCTCCTTTGGGAGACAGATATTCCCTACCTGGGATGCTGAGAAGGTTAATTAGTTAATGTACTAATTAACCGAATGTGCTTTGAACAATGGAATTCCTTGAGGCAGTGGATCTCATGAAGGTCTAAGTCTAATACTGGCTTTAACAAGATTGGGCTCCCAGTTCTTATCAGCTGGGACACCTTGCCCTCGGCCAGAGGGAGAAGAATTGAACTTCTATMCATTATTCATACTGTTGCCACAGCACTTCTGAAGCACAAACAGCTGGAGTCCATCCCAGCTCCTTCCTGCCTGCTTCTCCCACCAAGGATGAAGATGGAGCTGCTGTAGCACRGACACAGCTCTGGGGCTCCAGACCGAGCAAACACAGAAATCCAAGCCAGGGTTTTTGACAACAGTGCTGGTTTTTTTAGTACATGCCCAGCAGTCTGTCTGTGACCCACAGGAGCACTGCTCACGCCCAGAGCAGCTTCTCCTCTCTCTCCCAGCAGCTGGATGGTGGCAGAGAACTGTCTGCCTGCTGAAGTGAGAGGTGGCTTCACTGTCCACATCACTGGGACCCATCCCAAGCTGGATTTGGAGCTGCAGCTGCCATGAATCCTGCAAGCCAATGCAGTTTAGACTTTGGCCAGTCCTGAGCTCATCCAAAAGCCATTTCATGCAGCTTCAAGCACCTTATGTGTCTATGGAGGCAACTGAACAGAGAAATCAAAACCCATAGTGGAGGCTTTAAGCTACTGAAAGGTTCCAGTAGAGAGGTAACCACTGGAGCTGATGGAGGTTGTTTGCTTTAAATCCATGTTTGGCACGAATACAACAATCCTGTTCGACCCTGCACTGCATCAGGGTGCCAGAGTTACCCTTTAACGGTGACACTGTCCCCAGCCATCCTGGGGGGGCTGGAGGGAAGAGAAATTGTGAGTTTTGATTGCTCAGGGAACCGAGTTTGATTTCCAAACGTGGAACTGAATTCTCCTTCCACACCAGCTCTGCAAGCTCTGAAACCCTGCAGGTTTAGCTGGTTCCTCCCCAGCTGGAACAGAACATGCCAGGCAATGTCACAGCTATTTCTTCTGTGTCACATTTATACAATGCAAAGAGCGAATCGTAAGAAGCTGAAAATCATAATTAGGCAGGCAAGAACCTACAGTCTGAAAAATTCATCCCTCTTTAGTTTAGTCTGAGGAATGTATTGTATGAGACTCTCTTAAGGGCTGAGTTTTCAGAGCTGCATTTTCAGAACTGAACTGCTGCTGAAAGCAGGGCCCCTAAAATAAGCAAGATTAGCAAATGTTCCCACCTCCAGCAGTTCTGACGATGACACCAACAGACAGATTTTCATCACCCTTTTGGCTGAGCCCTTCTGGAACTGTGGACATATTTTCTACAGGCAGAATCCTTTATACAACTCCCCCTTCGCAACAGAGAA
This sequence comes from Amblyornis subalaris, assembly GCA_018881555.1. NCBI lineage: Eukaryota > Metazoa > Chordata > Aves > Passeriformes > Ptilonorhynchidae > Amblyornis > Amblyornis subalaris. The sequence goes on along the minus strand of JACAXG010000081.1, from coordinate 1,910,862 downwards.
ACCATACAGATTCCTGATTGCAGCCAAGTTTGACCACAGATCCAGCTCTTGGCCCTCTGTGGATGCAAAAATGCTTGGGAGAAACAATATCAATATGGCTTTGCTAATTGATGGTGGTGTGTTGGCTCTGACCCATCAGTTGATTGACCATCCTCAACTGTCATTTCCTAAAACCAATTTTTTTCTGTTGTTTATCTTCCCTGGCCTTGTTTGCACACAGCCACCACCCAAAAAACCTCTGTCCGGGGAGTAGGATTTATCACTCCCACTTCAGTAGCAGCAGAACAATGCAGGGCCTATGCAAACAAGTACTGCTGTTTTCTTTCGCTTTTCATTTATTCCTTATGGAAAACCAGTGCATTCCAAACCAAACAAAAATCAGAAGATTTAGGACCCGAAGAGCAGCCTGGAGCAATATAACAGGGGCTGAGGACAGGTTGCATTTAGAAATGAAGCAAGTAGCCCTTAAAAGCGAATGAAATGTTTAACCTGTGCTGCATTCCTGAGATTGTTCCTGGCTGTACTGACACTTCGGCACTCGGCAAATGGCAGGAGCTCAGGTGCCTGGATCCCTGAGCACATACACGGGGGGGACTGGGCTGAGCACGGAAACTGCTCTAGGCAGAGGCCTTCTTCACCTTTCTGTGGACAGCACTTGGTGTGACAGATCCTCCAGGACACTCCAGTGACCACCACTAAGAGCTGTTTAAGTGCAGGTTGACACAGCTTGGATATCCAGAATACCAGAACCCACAGATTTTTGTCCCAACTCTGTCACCAAGCTGGGCCTTTTAGAAGACCCCAAAGGACCACGCAGGCTTGAGCTACTGCACTACAAAAACCCATTGATCCACACACCAGCTCCTCTTTTGACTTCATTTCAGCCCAGGCTGGTGCATCACCTGGCATTTGTAACCCAGTGCGGGGCTGCCACGTTTTTTGCACAGTTGGACAAAATTGCCAAGGAAAAGAAGATGAAATGAACCCTCAGGATCCTGCACCAGCACCTATCAGCTTTACCAGTGTTCTCACGGAGCAGGACTGAGAGCCCAGTCCTTTCCCGACCACGTGGGGACCCCGTGTCCTGTACTCAGGATCCCATGGGATGAACAAGGCTTTGAAGCCGCGCAGCCACACATAATCCACCTTTACCTGCTTGTGGCAAAGCTGAGCTGGGCTGAGCGGGCAGAGCCTGGAAAGCTGAGCTTATCTGTGTGTCACAGCGATCCCTTTGAACTGCTCACAGCCCTCGGGAGAAGGCGCCGGCTCTCCCCCCGGAGCTGAGGCTTTCCCCGGGCTCGGTGCCGCTGTTCGCGGGGATCCTGGCCGGTTTGTTGGCCGCAGCTCTCCCGGGGCTGCCCCCGGGCCCGGCGGGGAGCGGAGCGGCCCCGCCACGGCTCGGAGCGAGGCTCGTTCTCAGCCTGCCCGGAGAGGCCGTGGCAGGCTCGGATGAAAAGCGTGCCCGGGAGGCATCTGCCTGCGATGGGGCGTGCGCGGCTGATGCGCAGGGACGAGCAGATGGGCTGATTACACAGGGAGAAATGGACACTAATCGCATCCAGATTCACCAGCTGCAGGATTTCCTCCTGAGCCCTAAAGTACAGGAAGCCCTTACCTGCTTGGCTATCCTGTCTCTGTTCATTAGCCCCTTCCCCCGCCCTGGGAACCACAGCTCGGCTAATCCCCGGGGCGGGGGCCGGGCTGCAAAGCTGAGATCCAGATGGGAACTCCCGCAGTGCTCGGGCATGGCTGGATCCAGCCCCGGGTCAGGGGCCGATCCCGGCTGTCGGCTCCAGCACAGCCAGGCTCCACCAGCTCAACCTCCCCTGCTCTGTGAGCTCGTGGCCRGGCTCTTCTTTTGCTGCTGCCTCCCTGAAGAGGCAGGGAGATTTCAGGATTGGCAAGAGCAGGGTGAACAACAAAGACTGTTGGGGTTCGACACGTYGTGTGTCTCCACACCTCTGCTGGGATGCTGCTCCTGGGGTGGAGTTTGGTGTGTGTCCACAGCGCGTGGCTGATGGGGACAGGGAGAGGAGGAGGTTTTGTGGACTGAAAACGGCAGAAGTAATTCCCCAGCAGACTGTAGGACGACTGGACAGACTGAACTRGGAGGTGATATTGGAAACCTCATCTGTGCTCTTATTTCTGGGAGCCTGAAACATGCTGAGTGGTTGGGTTTCGTTACCTGCTTGGATTTTGTGCAGTGCCAGCTTGGAGAAAAGAGCAAAGCCCTCCTAGACCCTTTTATCCATGTCCCTCTGCATCCATGCCAGCTCTCTTCAGAGGCAGTGAGGTGCTCCCAAGGCACAGCAGCTGGAGGGATGATCCCAGGCATCCTGCCTGTGGGGCTGCTCAGCTCCCAGGGTCTTAGCCCGATCCTTCTCCCACCAACAGGAGCCCTGGGAGCAGATGTGCAGAAACTGAAGCTGCTGATCATGTTGGTATCAGCACCTGCCTGACTTTTGGTGGAGTCTCCACGTGAGGAGTTTCCCGCTCAGAAAATGTTCTAACCTGAGTTGTTGCTCCGAGTTGGGCTTTTGGGACCTTCCCTTCTCGCATGCCCAGGGTGCCTCCACTGCCAGCCCGAGCTCAGGTTTCTGTTGTCAAACTTGCTGCAAGCAAATTAACCTGCTCCCATTCCTGTGGCTGCCCCCATCCTGCTGCCTGCTCCTGATCCACTCTGGCTCCACTCTGACCAGGATGCCACGTGCTGCCCCTCCAACCTCCCTTCCCCTCATCAGAGCCGGTGCCCAGCGCTGAGCAAACCAAGACTGAAGGACAGGAGAACCACTCCCTGCATTCCTGGTGTTACTCCCAGAACCCCCCAGGCCTCRCAAAGCTGCTTCAGGTCCCCATGCCTGGCACTAAAACAGCAGCACSGACCATCCTGTGAGTCCAAACCAGACCTGAAGACTGAGCTAAAGGTGGCTGTGGCTGCCCTGCAGAGCCCTCAAGGAGSAGGAGGAGGAGGGAGAACAATGCTTGTCATGGTCTTGCAGGTGAGGAGAAACCTTGTGCCCAGTCCTGTATGAACCTGGGCTGCCCTGGGATGCACAGCCACCTCCCTTTTGGGCTGGGCCTGCCAAGCCCAGCAGGATGTGATGTGCTGGCAGCAACCACAGAAGAGAAAAGCACTGGTGTGGGAAGGAGGAGGACAGGTACATGCGAAGCCACCACCTCACAGACCCCCCAGAACAGGGTGGTATTTGTTTGTCATCACCTCAACAACACAGCCCCCACCTCTCAGACTCCACAGAGCTCACTTCATGCAGGGTGTTGGCTGTGCCCTTCACTGGGCTACTTCTCTCACATCTCCTGTGGCCAGGACTATCTGGTGAGAGACCTTAGCACGCCAAACCCTGCGTGTCTCACGGGCTTCCCCACTRCAGAGCCAGACAGCACAGCTCAGTGCCCATGAGCAGCCCAACAATAACAAACTGGTCACCTCCTCGCTTTGTCCTCCCAGACCTCACCTTTCGCAGCAGCCAATTATCACCAAAGTTAAACAGTAGCTATGAGCAACTCCATCATAACAATCCAGCACTACAGAMAAAAAGTGGAGGGAAATTAGGGACTGAGAGAGGTGGCAGAGACAGARAAACACTGCAGGAAGGAAAATTAAATGGTATTGATACTTCTAAGGCCCAGCCGTGGGGTGGTACCAAGGGTGAATCAGATCTGGGTGTGTTTGTGCACTGTGCTCCYCGTGGTGCATGAGGCTGCCAGCATCAGCTCTCCCTTGGATGGGTTTCTACAAGGATCCCATGAAACTTGTGCCCCAAAATCCCTTGGAACAATTAGTGGAAAGGCTGAGGGTGGAGCCCGCAAAGGTCAAATTAGTCTCACTGCCTTTTACCCCTTCTTTCCCCACCAGAAGTGGTGTCTGAAGTGGTGAAGCTGCTTACACGGATGGTCCAGCGTGGGGGAAGCTTTTCCCCTCGGGTCTGGCCTGTGGAGACACAGAGCTCAGCATTTTCTGCAGCTGTAAATCAGGCAGTTCTCACCAATGTAAATTTTGCTCTGAGTTGTAGGGGATTTTTTTAAAAAAAAAAAAAAAAAAAAAGAGGAAAAAGAAAAAAAGGAAATCACAATTCAAACTCTGCCTTGGCCAAACTTGGTCCTTTTAAGGAAAGGAAATTTCCCAGAGCCACCCTCGACAAACCTGGGGGCCTGATCCTGCTCTCAGGAATGTCTGTTCAAACCCAGAGTGGCTCTGCTGCCTGCTGGGGGTTACAGCAGCCTAACGAGGCTCCAGCCTTGGAGCACAGCTCCTGGTCTCCCGCCAGGAGATGGAGCAGAGCTCACACCAGAGCAGCCTGAGAGCAAACTGGGGATTCAGAGGCAATAAACAGCAGAAAGATCTGACTCCCCATTTCAAGAATTCGTCCTTTCTGCTGAGCCATGTTCTGGAAGCACAAGCCCTATTTTGCTGCGAGCTGTGTGGAATAAAACAGCTGTGTCCCTTGGCTGGACGGCTCTTCCAGGGGTGCCAGATGTTTTGCTTAGGACACGTCAGAAAAGCTTTGCTCGGGTTCAGACTTTTTTCCTCCCAGGCTGCTCACAGGAGTTTCAGTGGGTTGGGGTTTTTTTTATATTTACCCTCCACCAAATTTTCATAGGGAAGCAATAGGGATTGGGAGCAAATTGGGAAAGGTCTGGTTTCACCCCAGCCCCTCTTTGTATAAATAATCTGCAAGGGAAAAGCTGGAATGATGAGTAAAACACTTGTGCTGCCTTTTCACTGGAATTAAGGGTCTGGATGTAACCTGCCATGTCCACACACTCTGCTGAAGAGACCAGCCCGGCACATTTTGGGGGTCAGACCCCACAAATGCCTGACTGCCCCCATCTCCCACAACACGRGAATTTCAGCTTCCAAACCAGCTGTGGGGAATTGTGGAAACAGCACAACCAGCAAGGTCTGGGGCTGGACCCCCACATCCTGGCCACCAAACTGGGGTGCAGGAGGCCACGCAGCTCCCTGCGGGGTCAGGAAGATGTGCAGTGCGCAGGACAACATCTCTGGCAGGCTGTCACCATCCTGCTGGGTGTGGTGATTTTGGGAATGTCCCCAGAGCACAGCTGGTACAGCCAGTGCAGGCTGGTGGGTCACACAGGCAAAGCAGGGCCGGGGCATTTGGGTGCTTTGTGGCCAGTTTGAAGGTTTTACTGTAGGGCCACGCATCACTCACTGAGAAAGGGTTTTTTTGGAGAAAGGAGGAGGAGCGGGGAGGCTGGGCAGGGGCGAAGAGGAGGAAAAATTTGGTGAAGGAGGAGGGGTGGCTTTCATGGCTCCGAGCGCCTGCGGAGCGCGCGGCGGCCGAGAAGGAGGACCCTGCCCTGCAAACAAGCTGCTTTTGTTGTGTCCCAAGCGGGCCTAAATTAAGTTTGACAGAAAGAGGGCAGATTCCCCCGCGCCRGGACAGCCCCTGGGCTCGGGTAGGGCCGGGCCGCCCCGCGGAGCTTCGGCGCTGCCCAACCTCGCCCCGGCGCGAGGCGCGAACCTGCACACGAGGCAGGAGGAGCCGCACGGCCCCGGCAGGATCCCGATGCTTCCCGGCAGCGCCCGGCCCGGCCCGAGGCCCGCCACGGCTCCGGGAAAAGCGGCCTCCGGAGCGCTCCCGCCGCCGGGCATCGCCCCAGCCCCGCGCYCGCCCTGCCACGCCGTGCCAGCCCGGAGCAGCAGCCAGCTCCCAAACAGTTAATGCTGACAACACCAGGCGGCTGGAGTTCCCTCCTTCCCGCATCGCTCCTGGTGTAACTCACCCTCTTCAAACGAAATAAAATTATCCTCCTGCTCTGGCCTCGCCCCGGTGTCCTCCCTGCTGTCCTCCCCTCCTGCCTCTCCCTCCGGCCACCCTTCCCGTGCGCCGACCCTGCGCTGGCGTGGCCGGGAGCGCCCGTGCCCGGCGCCTGCCCGGCGCTGGGAGCTCCCACCACGTTTGCTCCGGCTGCCATGTTGAATGGCAAATCCGACATGATTCGACAGATTTTCCCCCCTCGCTGGCGCTCGGCGGGGAACTAAAGAGGCACCCGGGCGACACCACCCAGCCCCGGGTGGCTCGTGGGGACGTCCCGGCTGGTGGGGCGAGGGCAGGGAGAGGGATCGCCCTCCAGTTCTGCTCCAAAGGCTGCACGTAGGGACCTGCCTGTCTGCTACACATCCCTCTGTAGGAGACCGATTAAAGTCGGGTGTTGTAGCACCAAGGGCCGGAGGACTCGGCGGGAAGGGATTTCGGGGAGAGGGCAGGTTACAGCAACAACAAAGCAACGGAGCAACTGGAGGAACAAAACGTTATTTCAAATCAAAGGCAAAAAAAACCCCAACCGCACGAACAAAAAAAAACAACCAAAATTAAGAGTGAGGTTCGATTTCGTACCAAGGCAGCAAGAGAGACGCACCGTGGAAGAGAGTGGTTTTGTTGTTGAGTAGTGGCTGGATTTAGCTCCGCTTATCCGGACAATCATCGGGGAAGGATCCTTTTCCGAGAAAGGCCAGTTTGAGTGAGACAGCTTTTTTTTTTCCCTTCTCTCGCTCGCTCTCTCCCCTTTCCTTCTCCTCGCAGCTCAACGCCAAGAAATGGGCGGTGCCTGGATGCCAGGCTCCATCTGAACGAGACACCCAAGGCCAACGGAGGCTGGCACAAAGGCGAGCTGGCAGGAATTCCTGCACTCGGAGCCGCGCGCCTGCGGGACGAGCCCGCCACCTCCCAAAAAATCAACCTCCGACACCGCCCGCTCCGGAAAGTTGCCCCRTCGGACTCGAAAATGCCCCATGAGGCTCAAGCACAGGGCGAAAAAAAAGGACAAGGGGAGGGAGRAAAAAAAAAAAGCCAAGACCTCTCTTTGCATCGACGCAGGTTAAACAAAAGGCCTGGGGAGGTGGATTATTTTTTTCCGCCCTCCCCATASTCCTTTTCCCGCCTTCCCATCCCTCTCCTCCCTCCTCTTGTCCTCCATCGTTGTCTCCCTCGCCCGCCGCCCCGGCGTCCAGGCAGAAATGAGCCCTTGGCTCCCTCCTTCCTGGTTTTAGCACGACAGGAGGTGGCGAGTCCTTGAATAGGAACACACACACCCAACGCGAGAGGGACCCGATGGGGGGAGAAAAAAAGAGGACAAAAAAAATATATATACACATACAAACAACAACCCACCCGCCATGGAGGACGGTTGGGAGCAGTCGCTGCCGAGGGTGGCAGATTGGGGGTGGTTTGGGTGCCAGGGGGTATTTTTGGCCTTATTTTGTTGCTGCCCGAGCACCTGGGTCGTGCCGATTGTAAAAGGGAGTCGCTGCGGGTTGGGGAAGGGAGCGGAGGGGGGGCAGCTGGGGTTGGTAGCGCTGCTGGGGAGATGCCAAAAAACCAAAACAAAACACGTTTTCATTTTGTCTGCACCAGCCTGGGCGCAGGCGAGCGCGGGAGAGAGGGAGGGAGAGGGAGGCGCACGCCAACAGAAAGCCGCCGCGCTCAGACGCGGGCCTGCGGCCACGTCCCTCCGCAGCCGCCCCAGCAGCCGTTCCCGCTCCCTCGTCCCCCTCTCCCTGCCCACCCGGCTTCGCCTGCCAAGTCCGAGTTGGCACGGCTCCCCCGGCTGCGCCGAACAAAGCCGTCACCCATCCCCGAGCCGGCGCTGACAGTAAGCAAAGTGACAGGCGCATCTTCCGCATGTTAATCCAAACGGCGAGGAGGCGAGCGAGCGGCGGAGGCCCCCCCGTGCCATGCACACACACCCCCCCCGCCACCGAGCCACGCACCCCACCCTTGGCACCCGGCGGCCCCGACGGCCTCGTGCGGGGATGGCGAGGCCCCCGCCGGCGGGAGCACCGMAGCCTCCTCGTCGGCGAGGTTTAAATCGAGCCGAAGCCCCGCTCGGCGGGCAAACGAGGCCACTCGGCATCTGCTGTACCTGTTCCCGCTGCCTTCATCTCGCCTTGGAACCGTGACAAGAGCGCACTCGCCTCTGGTGGGCTCTCAAAGCCGCGGGTCTGTAACCCTTTGCAGGAAGTTGGCACCGATCCCAGGTAGGACTTTACTCCCCGGCTCTCGCTCTCTCCCCCCACCTCCGCCTCCCGCTCCCTCCCCTCCGCTCCCCCACCCATCCTGTCCCTTGGGCCCCTCTTGCGTCCCCCAAAACACCACCCGGCCCCCGCTCCCTCTCCGCCGCTCGCCCGCCTCGTTGGCCGGGGGCAGCGCGGGGGGCGGCCGACGGCTGCTGGGCGCCCACCGAGCCCCTCGTGCCCACCGCCCTTGCACACATACCCTGGAAGGATGACCTGGGCAAGACAGAGAACAACAACTTCCTGCTCCGGCTCCCTAAAACGCCTGTTTCCACGCAGGGGTTAGGCAGCGCGGCGAGACGGGGGGAGCTGGGAGGAGGTTTGGGGGTTTGTCGTCATTGAACCAGGCTTTTTTTCTTTTCCTTTTTTTTTTTGGCTTTTTTCTTCTTTTTTGTGCCCTTTCTCTTTTTTTTTTAGCCTTTTTTCTATTTTTTTCCTGCCTTTTTTTCTTTTTTTTTATGCCTTTTTTTTTTTTTGAAACATATATTTTTGCCCGGCAGTCCAAACCCAACGCAAAGGGAAAGGAGGGGAAGAGAAATCAAATGGGAAGAGAATAGCTCCAAGTCGGCAGGACAATGCACGGGAAACGGGGAGATTAGCGTAGCTCTCGAAATCCATCACGCCCGCCCCGTTTCTGAACCGTTCGCCCCCGCGCCTCGTCTTTTTTAATTCTCCCAGCTCCTGAATTATTCCAGTCCACGAGCGGGAGGGGAGCGCACAGTCCGGAGTCCCTCAGAGCTGCCAAGAGCACTGCAACAGGAAAGAAAGGAAGCGGGAGAGGGAGAGCCAGGCAGAGCCCTCACAATCGAGCAGCGAGAAGAGCAAGGAAAAATTAACATCCAATTAGTGCCGTGTTTAACGAGGGAGACAGAGGCGGCTGTTGTTTTATTGCCCTGTTCTTTTCAGGCGCATCTGACAGGCAGCAGGGAAGGCACCCCTGCTCCGAGTGACGTCATCATATTTTATTTTTTAATTATTTCCCCCCCCCCACCCTTCCTCCCCCGTCTTTCCTCCTCTAAGTTTTGCACAGACGATCTCGGCAACTCGGCCAGGGAAATTCGGGACTTTCTCGCATTCACGCCACTGGCTCCCCCCCTCCACCTCCAGCCTCCCCCCGTCCACCGACACCAACCCCGGAAAAACAACCGCGCCAACCCACCCCAAAGCCTTTGTTCTTCCAAAAAAAAAAAAAAAAAAAAAAAGGAGGAGAAAAAAAAAAATAATCGGCGTTGGGATGAGAGCCGGAGGGAGCCTGCAGGAGGTTTCTCCGCGTGCGCGTCCGAGCGTGTGCGTGCGGCGGTCGGTCCCTCTCCCGTCCCTCTCCCCAGACGCTCGCTCGCCTTGTAAAACTTTGCTGCATGTGACGCTGCTCCGGCCTCCTCTGGCAGCCTGACAAGAGCCGCCCGGCCGCAGAGCGCAGGCGGCTTTTCAGGGAGAAGCTCCATTCCGAGAGCTCAGAGCATTCACATGTTTGCAGCAAGGGCCGGCGCCTCGAACCAGGGCCGCAGCCGCGGCAGTGCCGACCCTCGCCACGCCAGCCAGGCCCTGGGGTCGCAGCAGGGGGAGAGGAGCTGAGGTTAAAGCTGGGGAGACCCTTTCCCCTCCTGTGTCCCGCCCAGGATGGGGGGCCTGGCGTGGTGTAAGTGCCGAGGGAGGTGTGCAAGGGTCACGGTGGCTGCAGGGAAAGGAGTCTCGGCTGACCCCGTGCTGCCACCTCTTCCCTGAAAGGCCAAGATCCCCTCAGAGTGGGCTAAAACACCATCAGCTGCCCCACCCCCGAGAGCACTGCCATCCCAGGAGGAGACAGGGCAGCTCAGTTTGGGGGGATTTGAGGGATTTCCCCCCCTCAAAAGGCCCGCAGCACGCAAGGAGGAGCACGGAAAGCAGCTTCCCCACACTCTTCCCATCCTCTTACCAGCCATGAGTGATGGACAGAGCTGCCATGGCCAGCGTGGCAGGTCAGGCCACTGCGCTGAGCTTTCTCTTTGTGGCCTCTTCTCCTTGTTTCCAGATGGGTTTTCCCTTGTCCAGGGAGGAAGAATCCACGAGCATCCAGCTCCTCCATAAACCCCCATTTCAGGTGAAGGCCATCCAGGGGGATGTGGCCATGTGAAGACAGGGACAGGTCCAGGGCCACCGTGCCGCTGGTGCCTGGGGCCAGTCCAAGTCCGCACTCTGAGCATTTCCTGGCACCAGCCTGTCCCATCACCCCGGCGGCAGGATCTCCTCTGTGAGGGTTATTATTTTTTATAATTTTTTTTTTTAAGGAATTATTTGCCTACGTGGAGCTCAGCGCTGCGGGAGAACAGAGCAAACAGCCTTATCAGGGGCAGCTGTGCCACAGGGCACTTCCTCATGCACGGCTGCAGGACGGGGCCCTCCATGGCTGCGGGGGGGGCTGGCAGCCCCTGGCCTTCCCGCTGACCCTACACCGGGGAGAGAGGCACCACACAATCATCAGGATGCTTCCCGCACAGCTCCGCAGCCGGAGAGCAGCGCGGCCAGGAGGGGTTTGGATTGACCTGAAGGGTCCTCAGCAGGACAGCTCTGCAGGGAAACRGGGAGGATGGAACAGTCGCTCTGAGCTCAGCTGTACTTCCCTGGGCACGAAGGCTCATCTCGTCGCTTCCCAGATCCCRCCAGACTCGAGCATCCAAGGCCAGCGGAGACAGACCAGCCTTGACCTGAGATTCCCTCTCCCGGCTGCTGCCGCTGCCTCCCTTCTCCCCTGGGCAGCTGGGAGCAGATGAGGCCAAAGTCCTGGCAATCTCAGTTTTCCACTGGAGGCTGATAAGCGGCGCAGGCACGGAACGGCAGCGATCCCCACCCAGCCGGGTTTGTGCCGGAGAGTCAATATTTAAACCTGAGTTTGTTTCCTGGGCAGACGGGGGAGCACCAGTGGGAGAAATCCCCAGCTCCATCCCCCRGAGCCAGACCCAAACCTCCTCCTCCCACCCTGTCATTTGTTCTCCCCACCACATGTTCCACCCTGGATCCCGTCTCCTGTGGGAATGGGGCCCCATCCCCTTCAGCTGGGATACTTGAGCACCAGCTGTAGGGCCAGGCACTGTCTAATGGGCAGCAATTTAAGGGAGAGAGATGCCCAGCCAGGGTTTGGGTTGTCTCCTTGCCTGGTTCTGGTGCAGACATTGTCCTTGTGGTGGGACCCCTCAAATGAAGCATGGGACAAAAAGAACCAGGGATAGAAAGAGGAGGAGGTGAGGAAACATTCAATCATCCTAAAAATGGCAGCCCCTGCTTCAAGGTAAGGCAGTGCACTGAAAGCTTTGAAACCTGGTTTTCATTTAAATTGACCAAAAGCTGTAGTCGAGTGTTGTGTTTTCAGCAAAATTTCTGGGTCCTGGTGAACGGGGCAGAAATTATTGGCAGGATGCTTGCACTGGTGCAGATTTAGGTAACTCCCTTAGGTAAATTCCTTAGGTAAATTCCTCAAAGGACAGGAAATAGCACTTTTCCCTGCAGTGGCCGCAGTCAGGCTGTGCAGAGGCTGCAGGAGGTGTGACAGGCGTGTGACCAGCTGAAGGTGGCCTTAATTTGGAGGGTAAAGGAACATGTTCCTGAGCAGGTGCTGTGGGAGATGCAATGTCCGGTGTCGGAGCAGGTCATAAAACAAGTTAACACAAGAAAAGGCAGGTGGYGGAGGATGTTGGGAGCTGTGAAGGGGAAGATGGAGTGGCTGAGCCCACCTGATGGGTCTGACAGCAGCAAAGGGTCTCCATCACCCCTTCCAGAAGACATCAGGGTCAATTTTCACTCCAAAAACCTAATTCCATGTATATTGTTTCAAGCAGGCAAACCCTTTGCTGCCTCCACCCTCACTCCAGGTGCACCCACTGCAGTTTGCTCGGCCTAAACATGCCCACCTTCCATGGAGGTGAGGAAAATCAGGGGGAATCTGAGTTTTTAATAGCTGTTTTGGGGAAAAGACCAAAGTGCCTGTCATAAACGGAAACCTTCCGAGTGAGGGAGCGTGTTATGCAGGGGAAAAAGRAAAAGAAACACCCAATAGCTGTTTTATAGCTGTATTTTGGAGCATAATTAAATCCTCTTTGAAATCATCTCTGGTGTTAGGGAACAGGTCCATGCATTATTTAACTGTAACACAAACTGGGAGGGAGGGAGGACAGACAGGACCGACTTCACAACACCGAAGGGAGCTGGGTGGGGACGGCCAGTCCCAGCACGTACCACCACTGTCCTGCAAGCCCTGGCTGGGGGTGTGCATCGACCCTGTCTGCTCGAGGAAAAACCCTGTGTGATGGCAGCTCCCCAGGGGACCAGCATGAGATGTGGCCCCAGCTGCTGCTGCTGCAGCACATGGGAACCCGCTCGAGGAACCCTAAACCTCCTCCCAGGGAGTGCRGCATCACCTCTGTGCAAAAGGCTGCTTCGTGGGGAACCAAAATGGGGAAATCTGCCTGGCTGCCATCACAGCACAGACTGGTGCAAAGAAACTCTTGTCTGGRGAGCTGAGCATCAATCCTGCCCTGCTGCCAGCGGTGAGCTCTGCTACACACGCAGAGCCAGCCGTGCTCTGCTGAGCACCGTGAGCCCTCGACCCCGATGCCTCGCCAGCCTTTGGCCAGCTCCAGGTTTATCCCTTTATTCCAGGCAGCCCTGGACCGCTGCCCCTGCTGCAAGGGAGCCCTTTGTGCACAGCTCTCGGATTTTGGTGGCTCTGTGTCTGTCCCCCTTCAGTGGGCCTCGTGGTGCTGCTGCCTGGGAGATGCCCCTCGGTGCAGTCGGGCCAGTCCAACCCAGCACCCACCTGCCCTGAGAAGGGTGTGCAGGCTGCCTGCCCAGCCCACAGCCAGCAGCTCTGGTGGGCGTATCCTAMGTACAGCCCAATCCATGACTAAAATCCTTCCCAAAGCAGTGACATCAGCAGTGCGTGTCCCTTCCCAAGGGCTCTCTCCGTGTCCACATCCCAACACTGCCCTGACCTGTAYCTGTGTCTTTGGGACTCTGCTGTTCTTTGTAGTGGGACTCTTGTTTCCCCTTCCTTTTTTGATCCTATAATTTCCTTTTCACGCCTGTGGGAGGTAAGGAGCTCCCAGGTGTTCAAGTACCCTCAAACCATAAATATGGATGCCAGGTTGATCTTGCCCAGGATGAGCTGGCTGCCAAGCAAAGGTGCTCTCTCCAGAAAGGATGAGGCAGGAGGCTGGTCACCTGGCATAACCTTCCCAGTGAGGTGACCTTGGATCTCCTGCTGCTCCTCAGCTCAGGCAGAACGAAGCAGTCTTTTGTCCCTGCAGCTCAGGGCTGGCTCCTTGAGTACCTGGGCATTTTCTGGATTCCTGGGCTTCTCCAGCAACTCCAGAGCTACACCCTGGACCAAGGAGACAAAACAATGTCCTTCTGCTTTCTCTGCTACACATCCGAGTCAAAACAGCCATGAGGATGGAGCTTTGGTCCAGCTGGAGCCTGAAGTAAGATGTCCAGAAGTCTGTTGCTGGCCTTGCTGGAGAGGAGATGTCAATTCTGGCACCATGGACTTTGGATCGGAAAATAGAAATATACAGATATCGAAACAAGCTTGGGGTTTCTTGAGGAGTCCAAGTCCATCAGCTCTCCCTGCTGAGGAGTCAGTCGATGGGGAAGGAGGCTGGGATGGRTGCCCTGCGGAAGAGCAGGCTGGAGCCTCGGAACAGCTGCCCCTGAGGAGGAGAGCACAGGGTCAGGGCAGCCTGAGACCTGGCCAGGGAACTGCAGCTGCTTTAGCAGGGACCAACTCTGGCCTCCAAGGCCTGGGCACCCTGGGCTGTGCTGCAGGAACAGGGGGGGAGTTCAGCTCTGTGGGTGCTGGAGTCAGGCATTTCCCCCAGGGATGACAGATGGAGAGGGGCACAACAGTTTGCTACGTGCAATGCATTGGCTAAAAGTTTGTAGGCTGCAAGCTCGGGGTGTGGAAAGGGCAGAGCAGCACTGCCATGCTGGTACCAGTGCCAGAAGTGGGGGGATAGAAGCAGGTTACAGAGCAYGTCAAGGATGCAGCACAGGCACTTTGGGAAGGAGCAGAGGGAGCCCAAAGCCCAGCGTGCGCCCTGCTCCCTCACCTGAGCACTGAGATACCTCCAGCAGTGGATCCAGGATGCGAAGGCGGGAGCGTAGGGAGGGAGGCCAGCACGTAACCTGCACGGCAACAGGGAATAGCTGAGGTGATGTCACCTTATCCACACAGGTAACACCAGAGCAGCAGGAAGTGTAAGTGAGGACATGGGGACAGTGTCTGCACCGGGCTGGCGGCCAAGTGACCAGCTCCTTATTTACAATGCAGCAGATCATGTAATTTAATTACCCCTGGAGTGTACAAACAAGGAGCGTTACCTGGAGACGTTAAGAGCCCAGGACTGTATCTACACCTCCAAGAGCCAGCAGATATTGAGAAAATGCTGCAGCAGACTTGGATCCCGTCCCACTCCCATGAGCACGAATGCAGAAGACTTGCAGCAGTGGGATTGGGAAGGCAAGCTTGGTCCTGCTCCTGTCTGCTCCCATYGCTGCACTAAGAGCTTTGCTTCCCTCGTGCTGCTCCCTGGAGCCAGCACGGTCCCTTTGATCCCTCTGCCTCCAGCCTAGCTCAGATCAGACCACACCACCACGACTCTCYCTATTTCTCACCACCTGAGCTTTGCTGCTGCTCGTGTCTGTGCCCTCTGATCTAAAATTATAAGCAACCTGGGACAGTAAACGAGCCAGCTCTTCGAGGTGCCACAGAGTTTACGGGGCTGTAGGAGAGCTTTATGGTCGTTAGCAGCCCATTCAGACAACAAGGGGCTGCAAGAAAGGAAGGGAAAGCTTTAAATCTCAGAGTGAAGGACATACCCACAGTTGTTCACTGCCATGAGATCTCCCACGAGAAGGAAGGGGTATGTCAGCATGCTCACAGCGATCTGAAAGCACAGAAAACCAGCAGCCTCTCTAATGCTCCCCGTGTCAAAAACGCTATTTCCAGCTTTTGCACGTTACTGGAGTTATCCCTGTCTGGATGTGAAGTACAAGCCAGCCTGTGCCCCCAGACCACGAGCTGTCACCCCACAGGTGGCAGGAGGAGGGGAAAGGACACGGCAGTTGCCTACGTACCCCCATCACGAACTTGGTGTAGCTCCGGATCACCGATGCCTGGCTGAACTGCACAGAGAAACCACAGGCGTTGTGGAGGAGRGGGATGACACCAGACTGTCACAGTCATTATGTGACATCCCCCTGGGCCTGAGGCAAATGTCTTGGGGCAGGGGAACAAGGCAGAAAGAAATGGAGACCACGCTGCGTCCCAGCTGAGAGTCTGGGAAGGCTTTTGCTGTCAAACGGGATCCCCCAAACTGCAGCTGAAGCACAGCCCTGAGCAGGCACAGCACCTCCAGCATGGTCACAGGGATGTCCCCAAWGCCCAGGGTCTATATTAAATCAGCCCCTGGTCCCCAGGAACTCGTTCCCACTGCAGGTGCTTGGTCCAGACCCCAAACCCTCCCTCAGGCATTCCCACTCACGTTGTCATCCACTGCGTAGGTGTTGATGAAGTGAGCCAGGAGGTTGCAGCACCAGAGGAAGATGACATCCCCCAGGATGTGAGGCACTAACCCCCTGCAAGGGCAAAAGGAGGGGTGTGAGGTGCAGCAAGGTCCCAGTGCCACCTCTCAGGGTGCCCAGCCCTCCCTCCACCAGCATAAGGGAACTCCACTCCCCAAAAMTACATCTTTACTTTGTGAGGAACTGAAAGGGAGATTTCAGGGAAAAGCTCGCCCAGCCTTCAAACATGGTACTACACGTGCTGCTCTGGCTGGGAAGTTTTTAGAATCTGTTGTTTGGGCATGACTCAAGTCCCTTTGTTCCATCCCTCCTTGGCCCAACTCCTGCTCAGAAACCCAAGCAAGACGCAGATGAAGTGGTTTCCACTTTTGCAGATGCTCTTTCAGATGCAGAACGAGAAGTTCATCTCTTTGTGGAATCTCCCTTCTTTTAGAAATCAAAATGAAGAGGGTTGTTCCTGCACAACCTGCTCTGCTGCAAGGAGGGATTAACTGGGGGCAGCATTTTTGTCCCTCTGATTTGTCCCAGTCCCTGCCACCCCCAGGAGCACAGTTCTTTGGTTTATGCCTCCCACCAACACACTGGAGCTCCCAGCAGCACCAGCACCCCTAGCTGCTGCAGATAATGGCACTACAACTTTAACAAAAGAGGGTTTCTCCAGTTTGTTGGTGCTTCTGCAACATCTGCTGCACCAGTGCAGGGTGTCCAGCTTTTGCAGGGGTTGTTCCACTGCAAAAAGACCCAGGTGTGTGATAAACCTGTGTTTCACCAGCAGATGTGGTCAGTTTTTGAGCCTGTCAAGAGCCACACAAGTGTTTGCTGGGCTGGAAAGAGCCTCCTCCAAGCACATTAATCTGAGTCATTTGTTTCTTCCCAAACATGACACTGCCTTCTCAGAGCAAAGCACTAGTTTGTTTCCTGCTGTGGTTGCTGCAGCAGCAGAGCAGCAACTGGGACACTTTTTGGGGACAATCTGTGTATTGTCAAGGCCCCAGCAACCCCGGGGATGCAGCTGAGGTCTCAGGGGCCGGGCACAGCAGAAACCTTCAACAGAAGATCCGCTGGCTTCAAAGAGGTGATACATGAGAGCAGCAGACAGCACAAAGAAATCAAAGCTCTCTGGCCCCACAGAGGTGGTCTGCTTTGTGTTTGGCTTTCAGCCTTTGTAAAAAACATCCTTTCTCTAACTCAAAGTCAAGTCTGAAGCTCCTGAGCTGCTGCAGATACAATGGGGGCTTAATAAAATCTAGAAACAGGGCTGGGGCCAGGGCAGCCCCGTAAGGAAAACCTCACCCAGCTGTTGATAGGGAGTCAGATTGTTTATTCCACTTGCAATAAGGATCCCATCCCTCTCTCCTCTCCAAAGTAATGACAGATGCTAGCCCTGAGCTGGATGACTGGAAAGCAGGGCTCTGAGAGAGCTGCACAAAGGGACTAAAAAACCCCAACAAGCCAAAGGCATCAGGCCTGAAAACCCCTCCTGAAATTCCAGAGCTGCCTTTGCTATTATTGACATAATAAAGTGAGTGCTACAATTCTCACACCTGGTGAGATGTCCAAGATCTGGACTAGGAATATTTTTGAAAGAGGATGAAAAGCTGGAACAGCAGCAGGCAGATGAGGAAGCCTGAATGATGTACAGTGATGTGACTCAGCAGGGGAAACCCCACTGCCAGGCAGCTGGACAAGCCACCTTTGGGCTGACCATGCAGAGCAGTTCTGGAGCCCTTTCTGGGCTGGCAGGAGCCTGCTGCACACATGAGGGGAAGGGAGGTAAATCCATCCTTGAAAAATCTTTATCTTTAGCCAGGCACACGCCCAGAGGGTTTGTGCCACTGTTATTGCTGCGTGGGGGTTGTAAGGCCAYGAGAAACAAGTGCACTGCCATGATTTTAAGGGAGTGGATGTGTTGGGCTTGCACCAGGAGGGCTGAGAGGACAAAGCCAGCAGTTTGGTCCTTCAGATGCAGTTTGTGCTCCCCTCACAGCAGTGGGATTTCCTAACAGGTTTATGGAGCATGTGGAACTTCAGAGCCCTCCTGAGACAATTTGGGTTGTGTTAAAGCCTTTCCTGTGAACTATTAAGTTTAATTAGGCTACCAGCAGTGTTTATTTTATGTGGATGGAAGGGAATGTGGCAGCCTCTTTCAGATCACTTCCCTGGGAGGTGGAGGGTTGTGGACAGCCTGTTGCGGCCATGCCCCACTCACAGGGAACATCCCAGAGGATGCTGTATTTAATGGAGCAGATTTGGAGCKGCACAGCTCAGCTGAGAGGCTGTGGGCTGCCAAAGGAAGCAGCAGCRACACTCAATGGGGTGTCTCTGCAGACCCCTGGCCCTTTCCCCTTGGGGAAGAACAGGGCAAGACCCCCTGTGATTGCTTCCCTCTTCCTGAATGCATTCAGGTTTCATCTGGAGGCCCRTATTTTGTGACTGCAGACCCAAAGGCATCCTGAAAACCCCTGCTGAAATTTAAGGGCTGCCTTTACTCTTATTGACATAATAAAGTGACTTATCTCCCCACCACGAGCAGAGACAGCAGGTGGTCCTGCTTTTATGTAGATGTGGAAAAAGAAAGGCAGGAAGCATTAATTAAGGGTTCAAGCAAAAAGGTGTCCACTAAACTCCCATTTCAGTGGTGCCACCAATTTGCCACGCTCCAATAAGCAGCTGGAAACTCCTTTCAGCTCCTCCCGGTCCAGGCAGCATCATACTCCCACCACACAGGTAAACCTCCTCATTACAAGCACCCACGGTGCTCTGCAGAGGAATGTGCTGCTTATCCAGGCCCTGGCTTTCATTTCAACAAGGGATCTTTTTGTTGCACTTGATCTTGGTGCCTGTTGCACAAACAAATGGTTTAAACGGCCCTTCAGTGAAACACAAAGAAGCGTCAAGGGAAAAAGAAAGATAAGAAAAAATACAGTGTTTCCTTTGGGCTCTGAAGGTTTGATTGAAGATAAGATCTGGGGCAAACTTAATGGTCGAACTGGAGCGCTGTCAAAGGCACAGATTTAATCAAGGGAGTGATGTGGGAGTCCCTTGGTCAGGCAAGGTTTCAGCTCAGTGTGACTCCAGCTGGGGTTGGCAGAGCAGCAGGGAGAGCCATCGGTGCCTTCGGGCTATGGGAGAAAGTATTTAAACAACAACTCACGTACACAAAGAATCCCAGGATCCCTTCTTCCTTAAATATCCTGCCGATGGCACTGAACACACCGCTGCCAAGAAAGGAAAAGAGCTGTCAGTGTGCAGGGGTTGTTCCACCTCTGTCCTGTGCAGTCTCACACACCTCCTGCAGCCTGCAGGCAAAGCAGCGTCTCCACGGCCCTCATTCCAGCAGAAGGCAGCTTGTTCTGCTTATTCTCCTCAAACCAGGAAGGTTTGAGGGAAGGAAGGTGGTGTCTGCACTCTGCCAGTCTGCAGTAACACCTGGAACAACACCTAACCTGCAGACAACTCTTCAATGCTGAAGGTACAAGAGCTCTGCGTGGCTGGTACAGATGCTGTGTGATACGGTTTGAATTTGGCTGATTCGCAGCCCAAGAACCCTGTCCTGCCTTTGGGAACTCATGCTGGCTGTCGTGGGCTGGCTGCAGTCCTGTCCAGCATGGCTTCATGTGTCTGCATGGGTAGTTCTGCCCTGCAGAGAGGCAGCTGTCACTGCAAAAGGCTTGGAAAAATTTTACAGACTAAGCAGGGCTGCAGCAAAGCTTCGTGTTATCCATTCTGCCTCCCTGCTGCCTTCCCTTTCCATTAACCCCTAAAGCAAAAAGGCAGGAGACTCACTGTGTGATCAGCAAGGGGTGTTACAGCCCCAAAACCCCACGGGCACAAGGTGAACAGAGACACATYGGGGACAGAGCCCAGCCTTCCAACGTCCCTTCTCCCCACAGTCACCCAGCCTCTAATCACAGCTCAGGTTCACTTTTYAGTCTCCCAAACCTCCTGGGTTGCTGTGTTCCCCATGGCATGGGAGCCCCTGGCACTCCTGAGCCCCAGAGCCTTCCGAGCCGCAGCCACTCACCTGTATTTGACTTCCCGGCCCACGAACTGGACCATGCAGCGCATGGAGATCACTGGGAGGAAAGAAACACAGGGCTGATAAACACATCCAGCTTGGCTTGGAAGGGATGTGAAAGAAAATGAAACATGAACCCTTCTGCTCTCCCTCAACTCACAGCATCTCCAGCTCCTCTCAGTGGTCCTCAGCACTGCAAGACTCATTAGAAACTGGGGCCTTTCCTGAGCCTGTAAGTGGTG
This sequence comes from Amblyornis subalaris, assembly GCA_018881555.1. Lineage (NCBI taxonomy): Eukaryota > Metazoa > Chordata > Aves > Passeriformes > Ptilonorhynchidae > Amblyornis > Amblyornis subalaris. Next base: position 1,890,992 of record JACAXG010000081.1, on the reverse strand, counting down.
GGAAGGATTTCAGAGGATCACAGACAGATTTGGGTTGGAAGGGACCTGAGAGATCACCTTTTTCCAAAGCCCCTGCCAAGGGAAGGGACACCTTCCACCAGACCAGGTTGCTCCAAACCCCATACAACCTGGCCTTCCAGGGATGAGGCAGCCACAGCTTCGCTGGGCAAGCTGTGCCAGGGCCTCCCCACCCTCACAGGGAACAACTCCTTCCCAATATCCCATCTAACCCTGCCCTCTGGCAGTGGAAGCCATTCCCCCTCGTCACTCCAGGCCTTTGTAAAAAGTCTCTCTCCAGCTCTCCTGGAGCCCCTTTAGGCACTGGAAGGCTGCTACTAGCCCTAACCCCAATGGGATCTCTAGGACAAGGTCTTGGATGAATGGGAAGAGAGCAACTCATTGCTCAGCTGGATCAGTGCCTCAAGGCCAACCCAAACATCAGCCTCCTAYGATAGAGAAGTATCACAGGTATCATCCCCCTGAGTAAACAGAGTTTTGGGGTGACCCCAGTCTGGAGGTGGCTGCCAGACAGGGGACAGAACTCACCGTGCAGAGGGTGTGAGACAACCCGGGACACACACTGCATCATCATCTCGTGGGATGTCTGGGAAGGGGAGGAAAAACACCTGTATGAAAAGCTGTGCTGCTCCACCTGCACGGGTCAGGCCCTTCCCCTTTGTGTGGGAAATTTTGGGTCCCTCTTCTGAAATCTGTTCTTCGTGGTAAACCTCAGTTCCTGTGAATTATTTCATGGATGGACACAGAATGGCTACTAAACACCACAAATTTCTGACCCCCAGTTTCTCTCCAAGTAATCTTACCCACACCCCCAGGGATCTCCCAGATCACCCATTAACGGGCAATATCCACTTCTCACCTCTTTGACCACTTTCCTAAGGGAAGTTTTCACATCATCCTTGTTAGACACGTGCTCCATGTCTTCCAGTGGAAAAGCCTGAGTGGGGAGGGAAGAAATATGGTCAAAACTGATGGAGATGTTGACCCACAAACACTTGATGTCTGAGGACAGGGGGAAACCAGGAAAAGTTGCACTCCAGATGGGAGAACACAAACAGGCAAGAAAGAACACAGAAAGAAGGATGGAAAGTAAAACAGAGGAGGAGAGGGGTCACAAAACTGCTGACAAAAGATACAAGGCAAGGGCATGCCAAATTAAATTAAAATTGTTTACAAATAAAAAAAAGTTTTGGGGATAAGGGCAATGGAGAACTATTCCCTTAGGAGATGGAGAGGGATGGGTGCATCAGTCCTCCCGTGCAGCCCTGCCTGGCTGCAGGCACTGCTGCAGTAGCACTGGCTGACCCTGCAGATGATCAATGGAGAGAGAATCCGACCTTTACCTTCTTCACACTCCCCCTGGTGATGGTTGATAAAGTGCTTGAGATGAGGCGAGGAGTCAGGCCACGGAACAGGCCCCTTTTCCCATCCACTTCCACGATGTGTCTGGCTGGGGGAGACAACACCAGGCTGTTGTCAGTCAGGAAGGGGCCAACGTGTGGAGAGCACCCCAAACACCTCTGGGGTTCAGCTGAAACCACGCCAGGCTCAGCACAGCCCAGCAGCCACTCCACAGTCCCACAGAAAGTGATTTACTGTAACAGTCCTAAATAAACTTCATACAGGATGCCAAGAACTTTTATTCCCTGTCATATGTCTAATCTGGAAGGATAGCTCCAGCATTCTGGGCTACTTCTCATCTTTTGATGGTTTTGCTCACCYGAAAGAGCTCCAAGGCAGTTTGGACTGAACCAGGTTGGGAGGGATCTGTGGTGTCACCAGGGATCATCCCATGTGCTCTGTGGTGTCACCTCCTCTCTCCACCCCAGGGTCAGGCTCAGGGTTAATACAGACTTCAGAAACCCTCATTCAGCACCTGCCCCACCACCTTCTCCCAGGCAAACTTCTTCAGGTCTCCAGTAACAAAAAAAAGCCAAAATATCCAATTTCTCCCACATTTAACAAGGTAGGATACAACCCACCATGTGCTGGTGGGTATCAACTGCTCCTGGTCCCTGTCCTGTGTCCAAGTGAAGCCAAGCAGGCTCTGCACCCTGCCATGACCCAACACTGCCCATCTCTTTGGAAACTACATCTTCCAAAGGGCAGCACCAGAACATTTCCAGCCTGGGGTGTCCCAGGATGGGTTTGCAGTGCTCTCATACTGCTCCTGCGCTGGTTCCCACCCCATGGATACCACTGGCTGATTTTGGGATTGGCCCAGCTCGGCTTTCAGGACTGTGCATTCCCCTTCCCCACAACAAACCTGCTGTGACAGCAGGTCACAAAGCATTCACCCACCTCTCCTGTGCTGCTCCACCCACAAAAAAAGGAAAATATTACTTTTTTTTCCTTCTAAACATGTTACCTTCACTTTTCTTGGTATTTCTGTTCCTTTAGGGGTCTATCTACAACACAAATGAGCAGGGCAGGGGGGCAGGTTATTGCAGGGCTGTTTTGGAGCAGAAGGAAGGTACTTCRCAATCTCCAACGCACAAAACCCTCCTCCAACAAACCTACATCACCTAAACCCCCTAAATCACCCTAAACCCCACCAGTCTCCTCCACCATGGTGCACACCCAGAGTAATGTGCCACAGGAAGGCATGCAGCACCAACACCATGGCTACCACCCCCCTGTCCCCAGCAACAGGGACAGAAATCTGATAGCCTTGCAAGGAATTGTAGTGGCTTCTGTCTCACTGCAGCCTCAGGATGATCCCAAGGGGATGTGGGAGTGCTGCTGGAGGTCGGCTCAGTCCACCTGGCAGCTCCCAGCCCTGATTGTGGGCAGGACCTTGTGCTGGCAGGGAGGGACATTCACTCACCGTAGGTGAAGAAGCCGGGCAGGTACAGGACCTTCCTTCCCAGCACATTTCTTCCAATGGTTGGAGGTAGTGGCTCATGCCCAACCTGAGAGAGAAACCCCATGAGCAGGTCTCTGCCCTGGTGTTCCCCAAACTCCTGGGATCCCAGCATCCCCCCATCACCCTCAGGCACTCCTTTTCCCATTATACCATATAATGGTCTCCAGGGTACAGGGGGTCCTTCACCCTCCCATTTTAGGGGGTCTCTATTACTGAGAGGTTCTCGGGATTCYCATTATAGAGGGGTTTCCCATCCCTCTTTATATGGGAGGCCCCATTGCAGAGGGGGCAATTTCACAGGAGTCCCCAGACTGCACAGGGTGTCCTCATCCCCTGTCATAGGAGGGGTCCCAATGCCGCCACTAAAAAGGAACCCCCACTGTACAGGGGCCCTCATCCCCCATTATATGGTGTTCTCTATTCCCTATATAAGGGCTCCCTGTTGTAGAAGGCATCCTCATCCTCCTATTATACAGGACCCCATTTTTATATAGGGACCCCCACTGTACACATCCTGTTACACACGGGGGTCCTCAATTCTGTAAGTGCTCAGGGGTCCCATTATAATGGGGGGGCTGTATATACAGTGATCCCCAGTGTATGGAGGCCTCCATAGGGGCACTAAACAGGAATCCACTTCCACCCGTTATACTGGGGTCTCAGTCCCCCGTTCTACACAGGAACTCCATCCCATTACATACGGGGGTCCCCATTGCTCAGGGGTCCCCGCTTCTGCAGGTGTCCCTCATCCTATAGGTGTCCCCCATCCTATAGATGCCCCCATTGTTGCCAAAACCATCACACAAGGARTCCCGTTATGGGGGAGGGCTGTATATACACTGACCCCCAGCCCAAGGAAGCCTCCATAGGGGGCCCATCCAGAAGCCTACCCCCTCCCGTTACCCTGGGGCCGCGACCCCCGTTACACACGGGATTCCCACCCCACCCACACCCCGCTTTTTCCCCCCCCCAGCCGGACCTGCACGAGCAGCTTGACGTAGAGCAGGGGGTGGCTGGCGGCGGCGAGCCCCGCGCCCAGCAGCACGAACAGGCCCTCGGCGCCCTCAGGCCCCGCCGCGTCCGCCGCGCCCCCGCCAGGCGGCGACAGCGGCCCCGGGGGCAGCGCCGCCATGGCCGCCATGGCCCGGGCGTCACCGCGCCGCGCGCCGGCCGCACCACTGCGGGGCGGGCCCGGGGGGGGCGCGGGACGAACCACTGCGGGGGGGGAGGGGGAAGGGGGGGGTGAATGGTGGCGGTGGGAAAGGGACCGGGAAAAGGCGGAGGGGACGGGAAAAGTGGCGGAGGTTCGGCAGTGAATGGCAGAGCTGTGGCAGTGCCTGATGTGCTACAGGAACACATGGTACTGCGGTTTGGATAAAGCGAGGGCAAGGGAAGAGGGAAATGAGATGAATTAAAGAGCGGGAGAGAAAAGAAGGGAAGGAAGAAAAGAAGGGAGGAAAGAAGGAAAGAATGAAGGAAAAAAGGGAAGAAGAAGACAGAGAGGAGAAAAGGGAGGGAGGGAAGGAAGGAAGGAAGGAAGGAAGGAAGGAAGGAAGGAAGGAAGGAAGGAAGGAAGGAAGGAAAAAGAAAAGAAAAGAAAAGAAAAGAAAAGAAAAGAAAAGAAAAGAAAAGAAAAGAAAAAGAAAAAATAAAAGAAAAAAGATGAAAAGGTGAGAAGATCTCCAGTCCTGGTTCCAGCATCAGTCCAGCCAGTGGGGTGTCCAGGGTCCTGGGGCACAAGCCCTGGGGTGAGTTTCTCACTTTCCATGCAAACTGGTTCTCACGCACAGTCCATTCTTTCAGACCATTCTGGAAAAGTGCTGCCCCACCTCCACAYGGCCCCTTCTGCAGCCACATCTYGTTCTCGTGGTTACTGCCAGCACTCCTTGTCTGCTGTTACCCACAACCCTTGGTTGTCCCTGCAGCCATTGTCTGTTGGTGTTGGAGACAGACACATCAGCCCTTTATCTCTTCTTACACCCCTGTGGGCACCAGGGTCCTGCCAACCCATCCCTGGCCCCTCTGGCCATCAGGACTGTCCAGACTGCCACCCTGCAGCCCACCCTGGTGGGACACAGCCCAGCCCACCAGGTCACCTGGTGACCTCCACAGCCAGGTCACACCTTCTGCCCTGCACYGTCCCCGCTGCTGCTCTGGCCTTGGTTGTGCCACCAGTTTGATCYCCCCCAAACTGAACCAATTCCCAGTGTTTTCTCCTACCCGCAAGCTGCTGCGCTTCCTCTTTCCTTTTCCTTTTGAGGCCAACCCAGAGGCAAGCTCTGCTCCCACAGAGAGGGCAGCGGGTGGGCTTTGCCTCGTGCAAATCCTCCTTCCCAAGCAGCAGAAACACCTYGGAGCAGGGAGGGGGACAGAGCAAAGAGCTGCAGCCCCCAGCACCYGCCCCTGCAGCTCCTGAACACCCAGGACCTGCTCCCAGCCTGTGCCATGGAGGGAAGAGCAGACAATCAGCAGAGCGTGGTGAAGCTGGTGGCCGCGTTTGAAGAGCACTGGTAAGGACAGAGGGCTCTGGGTGYTGAGGGTGTGTTAGGGCTCCACGTGGGGTGGGTTTGGGAAGGAACAAACCCACCGTGGAGGTGGTGGGGAGGCTGTGGAGAAGCTGAGAAGGTGATTTGCTGCTCTTCACCACTCGGATCTGCCCCAGCGTCTTCCTCCCGCTGCGGGTCATGAGCAGGAATCTGAAAACCTCAGTGGGGTGTGAGTGGTTCTGCCTGGCTCAGGGTTAGGCTGTGGCAGCCCGTTCCCCCCACACTCAGCACCCTCACACTCAGCCTGGCTGGTGAATCCTCTTGCTGCTGCTGCAGGGGAAAGGAATTTGTGAATGTTCAGGCAGGAGTTTTCACTGGGAATTGACTGCYTGGGTGTCTGGGAGGGTCCCAGCCTCAGACTATCCAGTTGTTTGCAGAGATGTGGCTCCTAGGAAAGGGAACATACAGGATTATGTTGGGGGGAGAGTGAATTCCTCTTGTAAAACAGCTCCTTCCCTTGGAGTGTGAGCTGGGACCCTCAGACAGCCTGTGCCAGGGTTGGGGTGAGGGGCTCTGCCCTGGCTGTGGTGTAAAAGTAATTGAGGCTTCAGGTGAGTTATTGTCAGGGCTGTGCCTCAGTTTCTCCATCTGTTGAATCAACTTATGGAATCCTGMCTTTCCTTGTACCCATGAGGTGCTCTTGGTGAGCCTCAGTGAGGCTGGGGTGGTTGGGCAGGTGAGTTTTGCAGCAGTTCCTAAAGGTGTTCAGGCACAAGATTTCCTTTCACTCCAGGAACTTCTCCTGCACCTCTGCTGTGTGCTTTTCCCCAGGCTTTGTGGCTCTCCCCACCATCCCACAGTGATGTTGTGCTGGAACCACTGCAGTGTTTGCTCTGCCCCCATGTCACTGCTGCAGCGTGTTTGTTGTTTGTAGTGGAGTGTGAGTTTGATTTAGAGGAAATAAAAGTAATTTGGGACTTCTGAGAGGAAACTGAGGAACCTGGGAATGAGCAKTTTTGAACAGAAAACGGTTTGGCCTAAGTCAGCGCAAATAGAAAGAGAGAAGTTCCCTGCTGGGAGTCAGCAGGGGGTTTGGGCTGACACGGGTCTGGGAGGCACTGGAAGAGATGGAAAAAGCCTCTTTGTCTTTGAAGAGTTCTGCCAGCCCCCCTGGACAGGAGGCGATGTGTGTGCGGCTGTGGATGCACTCCCGGGCTCACAGACATCCCGAGCTCATCAGCAGGGGAGGGACCTCTTCAGATGAGTCTGTGCCCCTCAAATCACCTCCTATCCTCAGCTTTGCAGTTTGACGTCCAATTTCATCGTGGCTTTCCCCTCCTATTCATCCCACTCCTGTCTGCAGGCCAGCAGTGGATGTCTTTCCAGTTTATGCCCAGAGCAGTTTCCCACAGGGACCAGCTCTTGGGTGACAGACAACTCATTTGCTGTCCCCTTCATGGCCTGGCTTCTCCCTCATGCCTGCTCTGGACCTGTTTTCCGTATTTGCCAGAAAAGGGAAGAGAGAACACCACCAAAAAACAACCTGTCTGCAAAACCACCTACACATGCCCTGCTCTTGGCTCAAAACTCTTGGCTATTTGGCTTCTCCTCACTTTGCTCCGTGGTGGCAGCAGGCAGAAAGCCAGACCTGTGGGTGGGATAAACGGCAGGACCCTGCTTTTCTAGAGCAGGAGAGGGACTGGCCACAGCAGCAGGAGGCACTGGGAGAAGAGAGGCTGGATCCTGGCCCCGTGGAGGATGCTGAGGATGTTTGTGCTGAGCAGAGCAGTGTCAGCGCTGGGGAGCTGCTGCTCTTGTCCCCTTTGGTGGCTTCAGGCTGGGCCTAGGGGCTGTGCTGGGGGAAAGGCTGAGCTGATCACGCTCATTGCTTTGTAGCAGGGACAGCAAATCTGCCCAGAGGGACAGGCAGGCTCTGACCACTGCTGCAGGCAGCCAGCCCCAGCAGCTGCCAGCATCCCCTGCCAGCCAGAGCTGCTCCCCGACCGGAGAAGAGAACGAGGAGAAGCATCAGCGAGGTCAGCGCGGCCTCAGCTTCAAATGCCTCCGTTCTCTGMGACTCAAGATCCGTGAGGACGACTGGAGGAGGCCACTGGGCCCAGGACTGGAGCCTGGCAGCCAGGTGAGCTCCAGAGGTGGCTCAGGGGAGCCAGGTGAGAGCCCAGGCTCAGGCAGGGCTGGCTCGGGGTCACGTCTCTGCCCACGAGACTGAGCCCTGCTCCCCATGCAGGAACCAGAGGAAAAGAAAATTGCTCTGGAGCTGCTGGAGACAGAGCAGGCTTATGTGAACCGCCTCCACCTCCTCGACCAGGTGAGCTGGGGAGTGGAGGGGCCCACACCAAGGGGGTTTTGGAGAGAGTGAAGCTGTACAAATGAGAGACACGTGGGCTGCTCGTCTTCACAGCCAGGAGTTGGGTCTGGCCTTTGCCTTTCCTACACCCCACACCTCTGGGGAGCACCCTTGTCCCAGCAAAACCTTTCATCCCCCTCTCCTCTTGGGTCTTGGGATTTCCTTCCTGCTCAGTCAGGCCTTTCACTGGGGGATGTGCCGTTCTCAGAGAGGGAACAGGATCCTCGAGCCTCTTCTTGACCCTTTTTATTCACCCTTCTTTCTTCCAGGTATTCTATACAGAGCTGATGAAAGAAGCCAAAACTGGGAAAACAGTCCCAGAGGAGGTGGTGAAAATGATCTTTTCCAACATCTCCTCCATCTACCAGTTCCATGCCGAGTTCTTCCTGCCAGAGCTGCGGAAGCGCATGGAGGATTGGTGAGCTGCAGGAGGGGAGGGCAGGACACCTGGGTGGCTTGGCCAGGATGGGGGAGCAGTGCTGAGTCCAGGCTCCCACCAGGACCAGAGCTCAGCCTGCTTTGCTCCAGATGTCTCGTGCTGGAAGGCACTTCCTTAAAACACTCAGATCAGAGGATGGAAAGGGGGGTGACGTCTCAGGTGGTTTGGGGTGTGCCCGGGTATGAACAGCCCAGGCTGGCTGCAAGGTGGGGACGTTCCCGTTCTGGAGAGCGGGAAATTGTGTGGGGATGTAGCAGGTTGCAGCAGGAAAAACCTCAGTCCTCCACCGTGCCCCTTCACTTCACCCCTCGCTGTCTGTCTGTCTGCCCCGACGGACTGAGGAAGCTGTCGGTCTGCGCTTCCCTCCTGCAGGAACCGCAACCCCCGCATTGGGGATGTGATCCAGAAGCTTGCACCCTTCCTCAAGATGTACGGGGAGTACGTGAAGAACTTCGACAAGGCCGTGGAGCTCATCACTGCCTGGTCAGAGAAATCACCCCCCTTCCAGGAGCTCATTGCTGACATCCAGGTAAGGGCAGGGCGGGGGAACCGCAGCAGCGCTCCCAAAATCTGGGGAGGGGGAAGCAGCGGCGGGTGGGAGCTGCCGTGGTCACTGTTCCTCTCTCCCTGCCCGGTGTCCCTGCCCAGAAGAGGAAGGTCTGTGCTAACCTGACGCTGCAGCACCACATGCTGGAGCCCGTGCAGAGGATCCCGCGCTACGAGCTCCTCCTGAAGGATTATGTCCGGAAGCTCCCGCCCCAGTCCCCCGACAGGGGCGATGCCGAGAGTAAGGGCTCCGTCCGGCTCTCTGCTGTGGGASGGGCAGGGTGGGTCTGTAGGGAAATGACAACCCCTGGTGTTGTACACGGGCACCGCAATGCCTGGATTCACTCGCCAGCTGCCCCGTGCCCCTGGATGCACCTCTCAGTCTGATCCTTTKCTGGCAGGGAGAGAGATTGATCTGCCCCTTCGGGGGCTGTGGAGGGCAGTGGGGAACGATGGTGTTTCAGGATAAGGGTGGTCTCTCCACACTATTCCTAGGGACAGCTGCAGTGGCCGGGGGAGCTTTCAGACCACTGTGGATAACACAGTTCCCAGTCCTGCTGGGATGGAGGGATACAGGAGTGGGCTGTCTCCACGTACAGTCCAGCTGTACCCAGACTCTTGCACAGCGTTTCAGGGCCGCTTGGGTTGTGTTCAGGGGAGGGCAGCACCTGCCATACACATGCATCCACAAGGGGCAGAGCCAGGAGCTTCCTCCCACAGCTCCAGAGCAGGGGTTTCACCTCCAGCCTGTCTCTTCTTGTTGCAGAGGCCCTGGAGATGATTTTTATGGTGGCCAAGTACTCCAACGCAGCTATTGCCGAGATGGTGAGTGCCTGTCCCAGCTGGCACTGCTTTGCAGCCATGGCACAGTGACCCTGAATGGGACAGGAGCCCTGGGGGTTCAGCAGAGGAGCTTAGACCCTGCTCTTAATGCCCAACCCCACCACCCCGAGCCTGGGGATGTCACATCTGTAACATCAGCTGGGATGTCCCTGGCTGGTCAAGGCTGAGGGCTGCTCCCAAAGATCAGTCTGGGCTGAGAGAGCTGTGCCACCTCTCCCAGTACTCAGCAGCTGGCCTGGGAGGTGGGGCTGGGTGGGGACCCAGCAGTGACAAGGTTGTGGCTGCTCAGCACCCCACAAAACCAGGTCCCTGTGCCTCCCCCAGGAACGGCTGCAGAACCTCTGGGTGGTCTATCAGAGGCTGGGCCTCGAGGATGACATCGTGGATCCCTCCAATGAGCTGATCAAGGAGGGACCCATCCAGAAAATCTCCACCCGCAACAACAGCACATCGGAGAAGTACCTGTTCCTGGTGGGAGCTGGGATGCCATGGGGAAGGGGAGGGAGCAGATATGATGGGAGTGGGGAGAGGGGCAGCACAGCCTGGCCGGGGTGTTGCTGGGTCRTCCTGACACAGAGGGGATGAATTCAGAGCCGAGGGTTTAACCCTACTCAGTGCAGGGCACCCTGTGTAGGACATGGCTGGGGATCTGCTGATGCCCTGGACATGGCAGCYCTGGGAGATGCTTCACCTTTGCAGGGTGGGAGGGGGCTGGGGCAGAAGCAGTCATGTTTTAGGTGGGATTCTTCCCAAGGACCAGCTCAGCCCTGGGAGGCTGAAGGACCCCAGATCCCTGGGAAGCCCCCAGGTGGGTGCTGGGCTCCAACCCACCCTCTTCCCCCCCTGCCAGTTCAACAACATGCTGCTGTACTGCGTGCCCAAGGTCATCCAGGTGGGCGCCGAGTTCCAGGTCCACCTCCGCATGGACGTGGAGGGCATGAAGGTCAGACAGGCCCCTTGTCTTTGTGCTTCCCCCAGCCCCTGACTCCTCCAACCCCCCACTCTGGGCTGTAACAGGGCTGCTGCCCAGACTTCCTYGGGAAGGAGGCAGGAGCTGGAGCCAGGGGTGGCTTTGTGGGTGAGGTTGATACTCTCTGATCCTGTGAAATGCCACTGAAATCTTGTGCATGTGGGATCTGAGGGGCTGAAGGGCTTGTGCCCGAGGGACATCCCTGTGCCCCACGTCATGGAGGAAGGTCTGGGTGTGCTGGGGGTGGGTTCAGCTCCACATCCTCCCTCCGCCCTCTCGCAGGTGCGGGAGCTGAAGGACACTCAGTTCCCTCACACCTTCCTGGTGTCGGGAAAGCAGCGGACGCTGGAGCTCCAAGCCAGGTAAGGGGAAGGCTGACATCATGCAGACCCTCAGGGAGGAGGCACAGCAGCTTATCCACCTCCCTTTTTGTACCCAGGTCTGGGGAGGAGATGCACGCCTGGATCAAGGTACCACCGAGTGCTGGGAGAGGCGGCACAGCTCCCCCATGCCAGCGGGGTCAGGGCAGCCCCCGAGTGTCGGGAGAGGCAGCACAGCTCCCCCATGCCAGCTGGGTGCCCTGGGTCAGGGCAGCCCCTGAGTGTCAGGAGAGGCAGCACAGCTCCCCCATCCCAGCTGGRTGCCCTGGGTCAGGGCAGCCCCTGAGTGCCCCTCCAACCCTGCCTTCCCCTCTAGGCCTTCGAAGATGCCATTGACAGGAAGGAGAGGAGGAGTGAGACCTTTAAGGCAGCAGTACCCGGGCTGGAGACAGACACCCCTGCACTGAAGGTAACCCTCCTGCTCTCCCCATGCCCCACCTGCCTCCAGCAGCTCGGGAGAGCCCACCTTGCTGTGCCTCAGTTTCCCGAGCTAAACCGAGCTGGGGTAGGCTGCGGAGGGGAAGGGGTGAGGGCAGAGGGGCTGGGACCACCCAGACTGTGGTCTCCCACCCCCAGACAGAGGAGCTGGGCCGCCGAGCCCCGCAGTGGGTGCGGGACAACCTGGTGACCATGTGCATGCGCTGCAAGGAGCCCTTCAACGCCATCACCCGCCGGAGGCACCACTGCCGAGCCTGTGGATACGTGAGTCACCCCTGCCCCCCCTTCCCTCCCTCCTGGCCTGCTCAGGGGGCTGCTGGGGCAGGCGTGCAGCTCTCCTACGCCTTGTACCCCTTTTCCCAGGCTCAGGGCTGCTCCCGCCCCTCGGCTCCTCATGGATCTGCCCCTGCGTCCCCCAGCCCTGCCCCGGTCTCACCGGTGTCCCTGTCTGGTGGCTCAGGTGGTGTGTGCTCGCTGCTCTGACTACAAGGCCGAGCTGCAGTACGATGGGAACCGCCTGAACCGCGTCTGCCAGGAGTGCTACATCTTCCTGACGGGCCACACGGTGCTGGAGGACAGGGAAGGGAAGCACAAAGGCATCCTGGAGGTGAGCTCTGCCCCTCTCTTCCCGGCCTCCCTGTGCCCTGCACCTGTGTCCCTCTGAGCTCTGCCACTCGCTGTGGTCCCCAGCCTCGCTGCCAGGCTTTAGAGGGTGCATGTGCTGAGCTCCCTCCCTCCTGCTCCAAGCCTTGGGACCAGGCATCCAGGACTCCCTTCACCACAGGATCTCAGCAGCACCCTCACAGCCAGGACTGCCCCTCACCTGCCCCTGCTTTGAGGGGTTTTGTGGAGTGGGCAGGGAATTCCTCAGGAAATTACCTTGGTGCCCTTTCTACCTCCTGCACTGGGTATTGAGAGATTTGTTGGGGTTTTTTGGCAGAAAGGAGCTGCAGAGGTATCAAGCAGGAGTTTGCTCTGCAGTTCCCTGCAGCTGCTGGACAAGAACGGCAAGGGAGGGGCACGGGGCTGGTTCGTGATCCCTCGGGATGATCCCCTCGTGCTCTACATCTACGCAGCCCCCCAGGTAAGGCAGGGCTCGGATCCACCCTCAAGGGACCTCCCGCTCTGCCCACCCCCTGCCTCCCACCACTGTCTCTGTTTCTGGCAGGACGTCCGAGCCCACACCTCCATCCCACTGCTGGGCTACCAGGTGCGGGACGTGCCCCAGAGCGAGTCCCGGCACCTCTTCCAGCTGGCGCAGTCCCGGCAGGTGTTCACCTTCGTGGCCGAGAGCGAGGAGCTCAAACGGCGCTGGATGAGGGCCATGGCGCGCTCTGCCGCGGGCATCACAGACCCCGAGGAGGAGGAGGAGGATGCAGACCCCTGTGATGAAGCAGAATGAGGCCATTCCCACCCCTGGGCTGCCTGGGGAGTCACACCTCCCCTGCCCGTCCTCACCRCTGCCTGCGGGCAGACCCCAGACATCTCCGCGTTTTGGTTTTTCATCGTGATAAGGACAAGATGGGGGCACGTCTGCCACCACGCGGACAATCTGGATCCCCCTTCCCTTCCCTCCTCGCTCTCCGCGCTGGACAGAGGCGCTGGCGGTGGAGGGAGAGCGCGGATTTGGGGGAGMSCGCGGATTTGGGGGAGCCCGCGGCCCGCAGCCCCCCCGGGGCCCTGCGCGGTGCGGTGCCGCCGGCGGCCACGCGAGGGCAGCACCGCCCCGTCCTTCCCCAGGCGGGCGCGGATGCCCCGAGCCGGGAGGGAGCCGGAGGAGCTGGGGCTGCCGAGATAAACCCCACCCGCCACCCCCCGCCGCAGTCCGTGCAGCCTTTTTTGGGGCGTGTATTTTCCAGAGCCCCCCGTGGGATGGTCCCCGTGGCTCCACATCGCCGTACATGTCACCAGACCTGGTCTGATGCCTGGCAGGGACTCGGCTCACAACTCAGGGAGCCCAGGGCTGGATTCAGGGTGTCCCTCTCCCAGCCTGTCACCACTCCTGGCCTCACACTACTCCAGTCCCATGGTGTGGGGGTACCCCTTAACCACAGACAGCCCTTACCTGCATCACTGAGCCRGCCCACACTCCTGCCCATCCTAGACTTTCCCTGCACTCCCTCCTGCCCACAAGCTCCTTCCAGCCTTGTACCTCCCTCAGTTATGTTTCCTGGGGGAAAACACTCTGGGACAAGGTTGTGTCCACACAGGTGCTGCTGCAGTGGTGGGGAGACACGGGGGATCCCCCTCTCCATCATCGGCATAACAAGCACCCCTGTTTTTTTCACACAGTGCTTTAGGCTGCAGCCCCCRTGGTTTTCTCTCTGCATCCTCTTTTGCTCCCCAAAAATGTTGCCCAGGCAGAAGTTGCCACTTCTGAGCCTGCCAGGGGCTGACATGGGGTGCAGGAGCCTCGTGCACAGAGCTGGAGGAGCCCACGATCCCTGGCAGGGAGGGATTGTTTCCTGTGCCTGGACCACACAGCAGCTCCAGCACAGCAGCCTTGGGCAGAGCCCAGGGGTGTCACAGATCCATGGAGACTGGGAAGGGAGGGGAGTTGGAGCAGGATACTGCAAATGGGGACAACACTTGGGGAGAGGATGGGGAGTAAAGATGAACCACAGATGTCACCACTCTGAGGGACTTCGGGGAGACGGGAAAAAGCCGTGAGCAATGTACTTCCTCCATCTGCTCAGCTCAGCTCATCCCGGGAAAGGGCAAACTGTGGTGGCTTTATCTCCTCCAACTTAAGAGATCCCGTCAAGGAAGGGGGAGAGGAGCTGGATGTCGTGGGGGAGAGCTCTGCCAAAGCAGTTGCCCCTCAGGRCGCCACCCAGCACGGGGCTGAGCCYGGATGCAAACAGCACAGGGCTTTCCAGAGACACCCCAAAACAGCCCTCACCTCCCAGCGTCACCTCGTGGGAAGGGGAAACCCCAGCTGCCCTGGAAAAGCAGGGCAGCGCGGGGAGGAAGGAGTGAGCAAGGGGAAGCCCGCGGGGCTGGAAGGTTCTGCATGGTGGCCCTTCCTTCCACCTCGGCGTCACCCCTGTGTCAGCGAGGAACAAAACAAGCCCGGAGCAGGGAGCTGCCCTCAGCCCTCGGCTCGTGAATGGGCCTAAGAATAGATTTCCTGTTTACCCAGTGAGGAATCGCTCCCGGGGCAGAGGGCACCTGGGGGCTATTTTTACCAGCTCCTGCCCCCCTCCCTCCTGACCCCCAGCACCCATGTGTGCCGCGGGAAGGGGGCCTGCCAGGGAGGAGAGGTGGCCCAGGGATGGAGGGGGTGACAGGGCACCAGGGCAGGTCACTGCCACAGCTTTGGCATCGTGCCATTCTCAAAGACAGCGAGACAGCCTCGCTCACTGCCCCGAGCATCCCCAGCCTCTTGGTGGGAGACTGAACTTTAAGGGGTTTTCATGGTTCCCCCGCTCTACTTTCCTAGGAAAAAAAAAAGAAAAAGGAGGTTTTTGCACGTGCAGAGACCACACTGATGAATTAATTTCCTCTCCCCATCCCGTCTCGGTCCCCGGGTGGCGCCCAGCGATGGTCAAGCGGAGCAGTTTGGCCTCTCGCCTCCRGAGCAGAAAGTGAAACCCCCGAGCAGAAGTCACAGTTTCCTATTCTCGAGAATGGGGAAGGCTCGTGGGCCATTTACCGGCATCCCCCCCGCGGCCCCCCCACGCYGCTTCTCGTAAGCACTGACCAAAATACGCTGCGAAACCCACACTGCCTGTGCTGGGGCCGGGACGCCCGGCACCGAGAGCACCCAGCCCGGGCCGAGGGAGCGCCTGGCCCTGCAGCTGCTGCCTCGCACGGGCTCCGTTGTCCCGTGCTCATCCCAAAACCCCGCTSGGTACCACACCTCCCTCCACGCTGCGGGAAGGGGATGCAGAGAGGTTCGAGGGCATGAGCGAGCAGAGAGGGGCTGACAGGGGCACGATTGTGGTCCCCCCTGCAGGGCTCTGTGCGGTGCAAACTCCCCCTGTTCCCCAGGAAGGGGCTCAGCAGGGCCTGGGGCTTGTGCCCCTCCAGGTGCGGGGTGGGATCAGGACCATATGGGCCTATAAAACCCCACACCCCCAGCCTGGAGGGCTGCTCTGGGAGCTGCTCTGTGGGGTGTGGGCTCTTGATCTACAGKGACAGGCTCTATAAGGGGGTTCTCTACATAGGCACTCCCCCTCTATGGGGACTGTTCCACTGGGCATATTCTCTTGCTYGCTAATCTGCACTACGTGGGATGGGGTTTTGTGCTCTACAGGGCCTGTTCTTTGGGGTCTGCTTTGCTGGGGCAGCATCTCTTGCTCTATAGCACCTGGGCTTATGTTGTAGGGGAGCTGGGCTCCACAGGGTGAGCCCCCCGTGGTGGGGGCTCTTGCTCTGTAGGTGTTGGGCTCCACAGGTGTGTTTCCTGTAGGTCTGTGACCCACAGGGTCCCTGCTTGATGATGCACAGCCCCCAGGGCCATGGGGCAGCACATCCCTCGCTGTGGAGGTGGAGAAACATCCCTCACCGTGGGATTTTGGACAGCACACCCCTCACTGTGGGGCCGTAGGGCAGCTCACCCCTCGCTGTGGGATTTGGGGCAGCTCACCCCTTGCTGTGGGATTTGGGGCAGCTCACCCCTCGCTGTGGAGCCGTGGGGCAGCTTGGCTCGCGCCGCAGCGCAGCAGTGCTGGAGCTGCAGCAGCTCAGCCTCTCCCACCACGCAGCCTCTGCAGCCCACCGGGGCTTCTGCTGCTCCCGCCACGYGCTTTAAATAATAAATAAATCGAGGCCGGAGGCAGCCGCAGCACAGCCCTGCCCCGGAGCGTGGCCAGGGCTGCGGGGGCGCGAGGGACCCTCGTGTCCCCCGAGGCTGGGGGCACCCCCTGCATGGGGGGGGATTTAAGGACGGGAGATGATGCTAAATGATGTAAAATATCTGTGACGCCTCCCCCCCAAAAAAAACCACGGCCAGGATTGTGTAACCTTAGGACTGAGGTACCTCAATCCTGTTCTGCAACCCCCAAAACCCCCAGGGAGCAATTAAAACCAGGAGGGGGACCCCAGGATCCACCCAGCTGCACCCCATCTTTGCAGTGCACTGGCGGGACCTCGCTGTCGGGGTGTCCCCGTGCTTGGGGGAGCTCTTTTGGGGGGGCAGCTTCCCCCTCCTTTTCGGGGGCCCCCGCGGGTGCCGGCGAAGGGCGTTTCGTGCCGCTGGGAAGCAGGTCGTGCATCCCGGCGTCTGGCGAGGCGGGAGGTGTTTCCCGGTGGCGCAGGAATTTGCTGTTTGCGCCTGTGTTGCAGGAGGTTGGGGGAAGGAAGAAGGGGCGGAGGTGAGGGGGGGGTGGGGGGGGAAGCTGGCAGTTGTTATTATTTAATTTTATTTTCCTGCCTCCATCCAGGAATCTCTGCAATGTGCCGGCTGCTCCCCGGGAGGCTGGGGTGGCCGTGAGTCACTGCTGCCGCTGGAACGTGACTCAGTCCTGCTGCTCTCCCGGCAGGACATGACCAGACTGCCAAAACCCGGGAGAAGCCCCAGCTCCGACTCCCGCCCGCGCCAGCGAGCGAGGACACGCGAAATCCCCCCCGGGAGCTCAGCCCCCCACTTCCCGCAGGGATGGCAGCCCACGGCCGTGGGGCAGGGCACAGGATGGGGGGCAGAAGGGGCTCCTTTATTTATTTAATTTTTTATCTTTTTTTTTTCCACAACCAGGAAAACCCTCTCCACCCGCTCTGGCTCGCCCGTCCGTGCCTCGCCGTGGGGCTGGGGGGAGTCGCTGGGGTTTTGCTTCCCCATCTTCCAGGCTCTGCGGGTGAGCAGGGAAAGCTTTGGCACCGTTCCTGCCCTAGTTCCCGTGCCTCAGTTTCCCCATCCGGTGAGGAGCGGAGATTTCCCCATCGGGGAGCGGGGCCGGGGTTACTTCAGGTTGTGCTTTGAGGTCAGTGAAGAGCAGCTGCAGGGGGTTATTATTAATATTAATTAATAGCCAGGCTCGGTCAGGGCTCAGGTGGCGGGGCAGGACGGGGGGGACGTGAAGCAGCCCTGAGTCACAGGGCAGGAGCAGGGGTGGCCCAGCCCTGCGCTGAGCCCCGACACACTCACTGCACCCCAGGCTGGGACAGCCAGGGGCTGGATGATGCCGGGCACGAGCYGTCCTCATCCTCACGCTCCTGCTGCGTGTGGGAATGGGCTTCTGGAGCGGGGGAGCGGCGCAGTGGCCGCGGGGCAGTGCTGAGCGCTGGGGTGCTGGTCACACCGCGGGCCCGCCGTGCCCCGTGGCCGCAGCTGCCTCTGTCAGCCGTGATTGAAAGCCAAGCCGGGCTGGCAGGCCTTCTCTGTGATCTTGTTAATTAAGAAATACATTTAATTAGCAGCACCCCAGCTGTGACTCAGCTAATCATCGTGATCGAAACAAGAGCCGGACTCCGGCGCCGGAGCACGGCACCGCCAAACCCCCTCAGCTGCCTCACTCTGCTGTGGGACCCCACTGCCCGCCAGGCACATCCCAGTGCCCTCCTGGGGGCTTGGGGTGAGYTTTCCCCTGCCCTGGAGGCAGGTCGGGTCTGAGACTGCCCCCATGCAGCACCTCGCACACGCTGGTGCCATCCCCACCCAGGGCAATTACCCATTGCCACACTGCAAATAATCGTATTAATAGCACATTTACCGGGCTATAAATAGCCTTGATAATAACACCCTGGGTTTTCCAGGAACGGATTGTCAAAAATGTGGGGAAAGCCATTCCCTGTCGCCTGGGTTGCAGATGGGGAAACTGAGGCAGGGCTGGTTTCGGGCACGACTCTCGCCCGCTGCACGAGCGTCTGCCAGGCAGCTGTGGAATTTGCTCCCGAATAAACCGTCATGTAAATGAGCCCTTATGTATATTTATAGGAGCCATCCTGCCAGCTGGAATCTAATAGGGGAGAAAATAAACTGGGAAACTGCCTGGAACAGGAGGGCGGCGCTTCACGCATCGGCCCCACGCCCCCCGGCACTGCCAGGGGTGAGTGTCTGTCTGTCCATGGTCCCCAGGGTGTCTGTCCCCTGTCCTGGGAATCCAGCCGTGCACCCTGGGGTGCCCAGCTCTGGTCCTGGGTGCCCTATCCCAGTCCTGGGTGCCCAGCCTTGCACCCTGGGTGCCCAGCCCTGGTTCTGTGTGCAAGCCCTGCACCGTGAGGTGCCCAACTCTGGTCTGGGTGCCCAGCCCTGCACCCTGGGGTACCCAGCCCTGGTCCTGGGTGCCCAGATCCCTATGTGCCCAGRTCCTGGGGTGTCTGGGAAGCAGACACCGAGTGCTCTGCAGCTGCCTCAGGCTGCGGTGAACCTTGGGGTATGGGAAATGAGGGATGTTGCCAGCACAGGGGCTGCAGGAGGATGMAACTGCAGCACATTTGGTGTCCCTGTGCTTGGTAGGCCTGGCACAAGGGGTCCCTCCCCGCTCAGCAAGGCCTGGGTGGCACCTCTGTCCCCAGAGCTCGTGGTGGGTGCTGCTTCCCTGCTGCGCCAGTGCTGCACACGTGTGTGTGTGTGTGTGTGTGTGTGTGTGTGTGCAGTGGCAGTGGCACACGGGTGCTGCAGAGCACCCACCCACCGGGGCAGGGCTGGCCACAGCAGCACCCAGGGCAGGGAACGGAGCCGTCCCCCCGGGGCGTCCCTGGCGCGGATTCCCCGCAGCCCCCGGCGCAGCGCCGGGAGGGGGAGCGGCGGCAGCGGCGGAGCGAGGCCGATTAGGGATGCAGACAGTGCTGCTCTCTAATGTCTTCCTGTCTCGAGCAGACAGCAGCAGCCTGCGCAGCTCTGCAGCCRCCCTCGGCTCCTCGGGCCGTGCCCCATCCCAGTGTGCAGCTCCGGCTTTGCGGAGCGCAGGGGCGGTGCGTGGCGCAGGGACCTGGTCCCTCGGGCCCCGGCGGGTCATGAAGGGATGTGACAGTGCCAAGGCCGGGCGTGACCCCGCAGCCATCCTGGAGCGGGGTTCCTCCCCGGAAAGGGTTTCTGGAGCAGGGATGCTGGCAGGGTTCGTGCTGCGGCACCTCTCCCTCCCTGCCTCCCTCCTGCTGCTCCCGAGCCCTCGCCGCCGTGATTCCCTGCAGCGGGCTAAAAATATCCCCGGGAGCTGCCGCCGCACACCGGCACTTGGAGCTGCTTATAAATAACCCGGGGGGAAGCTCACTCTGGCCCTTCCTGTCTGCTGAGGGAGGAGGTCGGAGCCCCTGCCCTCGCCGTGCCCCTGGAGCGGTGGATGGACACATGGAGGCACGCGGGGAAGCGGGGATGGAGCAGCCTCCGCCCCTTGGCTGCACAGGGAAACTGAGGCTCAGGTGGGGCTCTGCTGGGGGGCGAGGGGAGGCGATGGACCCGCTTGTCTGCAGTGCTGGGGGAGGAGAGGGGATCAGCCTGGGGCTGATGGCAGGGCTGGGGTGCACACACAAAGCCTGTGCTCGTGTCACTCTGAGTCACATCCCTCTGCATCAGACCCGTCCCTTTGCAGCAGCTCCATCCCCTGCAGCAGAACCAGCCGCCCGCATCCGATCCATCCCTCTGTGCTGGATCTGTCCCTTGGCAGCAGCTGCATCGTTCTGCTCTGGCTCCTTCACTTTGCAGCAAGTCCATCCTGCTGCCGTGGATCCATCCTGCTGCTGAGGATCCATCTCCCTCCATTGGATCTMGCCCTAGATCCTGGAGGTGGGGGACGAGCTCTGGGGACCAGGTCAGGGAATCTACCCCCTTCTGTCCCACCTCTCCATCCCATGGGACCCCATTCCTGCCRCTCATCCGTGGGGCAGTTCTCATGCCCATGTACCTCGGGCAGCCCCACATCATGACTGGAGTCCTCTGAGGCCACAGAGAACGGGCTGAAGGAGGGGGTTCCCATGCAGGAGGAGGGCTCCAGTTCAGTTCCATCACCCTGCTGGGGCCAAGCCTCCCAGGGGAGCCCCTTCCTGCCGTCCCTCCCTCCTCGCTCCCATTCCCGCCACGTCCCAGCCCACCCCGGCGGAGCTGCCAAAGCACAGGGCAAACGGGGACAAGCCGGGAGAGAGAGCGATTTTTGCGAGCGTTTATTTTCCTCCATCAAAATCCACCAGCCGGAGAGAGCGGCGGGAGGGGGAGGATGGGGAAGCCCATCGGGTTTCACGGGCGGTGCTGCCGCCCCCTGCTCCGTGCTCGTCCCCCTCCCCGCACCACGTTTCACGCCGGCCCCGTGGCGGGGCTGAGTAATAAATATCAGCTGCTGGGAAGCGGTGAATCACCGCCCGCTCCCGGCGCTGCTGACACACCGCGGCCGCGCCGCTGCTGGCCCCGGCGCTGGCCCCCCTCCTGCCCGCCGGCTCCCCGGGCAGCCGAGCCCCCGCCGTCCCCAGCCCCACGCCGCAGCCAGGCCACCGGGCGCTTTCGGACACGGCACAAACGCGTTTGGCGACGTTCTCCTGGCTCCCGCCTCGACCAGTGCCAGGAATCGGCTCCAAATAAACACGGGTTTTGGGAWGGCACCCGCTAGGTAGTAAGATTTCGCCGGCTGAAGGGTGGCTGTGGCACATCTGGGGATGCTCCTGGCCCGCCAGATGCTGGGGGTGGTCCCGTGCCAGGCCCCATGGTTGTTCCCCCATCCCCTGTGTGCATCACTGGTTCCAGTGGGCTCATCCAAGACCGGGGCAGATGTCCCATTTTCCAGCACACCCCCCCCAAACACGCCTGACACCCACCAGCTCTGGGTCCTGCCACTGCCCTGCTGTCTGCACCCATCCTGCAGCCTTTGGCCCCGGCCAGCCAGTCCCCATGGGATGGAGGGGGACCCCAAGCCAGCCGTAGTTTCCCTCCCTGCCAGGTCAGCATGTCCCCAGCTGAAGAGCCAAACTGACACATCTGTAAAGCACAACCCCTGGCAGGATGCCCTGGGCCCAGGGAGCACCTCCTGCCAGGCCTCCAGCGCTGAACCGCCTTCAAAGCAGCTCCCCAGGGACCCTAAACACACCCCAGGCCCCAAACACGGCCTGAAACCCATTGCTGCAATGGGACCAGCACATCTGGGAGGCACATCTGGAGCCGTGCATCCCCCCAGCTCAACGTCACACTGGCGAGTGACACGAGTGCCACCACGGAAGCTGCGTGGTCCCAGGGAATTGGAGTTCAAAGTCCCCCCGAGCGCCTGATCCCCTCCACAAGTTACAGAAGGTCCTTGGACCTCGTGAGCAGCTGGTGTGAAGCTGTAATTACCTTAATTAGCTCTGGGATTGCATTCCCTCCCCGTGCTAATTTCGTTTCTACAGTAACCAGCCCAAGAGGTGTGCGTGCGCTCCRAGCGAGACGGAGACAGGAGCCTCAGCAGCCACACCAGACACCCCGAAACCAGCCCGAAACCGGGGGGCCACCCCAAATCCCCACACCCCAGGGGCTCAGCCAGCCCTGTGCTCCTCGTGCAGAGGTTCGTGAGCCTCCCTGTTGTTTCCCAACATCTCAAGGGGGTCATTTGTTGCTGGGACCTTCCACCCGGCTCAGGGGGAATGGACTGGTTGGGAGGAGCGGGACCGGAGGCTGATGGTCCCCAAATGCAGCAGTAGATTTAGGAACAGCAGCGCCGAGGCTCGTTCCTCGCTGCTGGTATTTGCTGTAACCCAATATGCCCCTGATGTAAGAGCCATTTGGGAGGAAACCATAAAAGCTTCAGGAAATGGGTATTAATTCACCTCGTGGCAATAAAAGGGAAGGAGGGCTCCCGGGCAGCGCGGCCACCTCGGGGGAGCGAAGGCAAGTGGGGCTGGGATCACAGCCCTRGGCAACAGCCAGGCAATCTTGGAGCCACCCACCCAGACCTGGGAATTAACCCTCCCTGAGTGTTTTCAGATGGAAAGGGGGCGGCTGCAAGGTGGGAGCACGGAGGTCTCATCCRGGTGAATCATCGCCGGCCCCTGGAGCCGAGCGTTTGTTTGGAGCTGGAGCGTGACTTGGGGCGATTTTCTCACCCTGGAAATTTGGAGCAGGTCCAGCTCTTCCCTTGCAAACACGAAGCCCTCCTCTGATTGCATCCCTCCCTGATGCCAACCGGCCTTGGCATGGAGAAGGCAACCCCCCCCAACACGGGCAGAGCCTGGGGCTGCTCCTGACCCACAGACTGAGCAGGGAGCAGCGAGGATGGGGGAGCTCTGTGCTCCCACCCTGCACAAGGGCACGGGCCAGGCGATTCCATTGCCACGCTGCTCCGGTCCCTGCACCACCACCATGGCTGCAGTGGGCACTATCCTGCCGTAAAAAATGTCCCTGGGCCATGCAGAATCCATTCCGCTGCTCGTGGAGCGAGCAGGGTGATGCTTTGGGGAGCCCCAGGGGGATGCATGCGGGGTGCCCCGGGCTCACCGTGCAGGTGGGGCTATAAATAGTGCTGGGAAGCAGGTTGAGGTGCTCCCATGGCTCTGTGGAGGATTCAACAGCCCAAAACGCCAGCGGGGCCCGGGGAGGGAGCCTGGAGGGTGTGGAGCAGGGCTCACGCTCCTGCCCCGTTTCAGGCATCCCAGAGCAGCGTTTCCCGGGACGGATTTCTCCCCGGCGGCGGGCAGCAGCAGCAGCAGGACGAGCGGCGGAGGCGAATTTCGCTGAGTGGTTGTTTTTTAAAAATAACTTTGCCTTTGTCAGCAGGTCAGGGTTGCTCCAGATTGAATAATCGCAGCCGCCCAGCCCTCCCCTGCTCCCGGGCGCTCGCTGGCAGCCCCAGCCCGGGATGTGTCGGGTGGATGCTGGACCACGGCCCCTCRGACAGCATCGCTGTCCCCGAGGGTTGAACGTCTCACAAGGGACACGATGCCCTGCCTCCCYCACCCTGCTTCCCCCAAAAGCTGCTGCTGCTGGGGATGCCCTGAGCTCACAACCCCAGGGCTGGGGGCGTGACGGGGGGAGCTGCGGGAGGAATGGGAGCGCACGGGGACGGAGCCATCGGGTGTTTGCCAAAACGGCTGAGTCACGCAGTAATTACTCCTTAAATGTGAGCACGTTCGTGCAGGGATGAAAGATGCTCACATGAGCCGAGGCAGGGAGCTCGCCCGCTCTCCCCCCGCCGAAGGGAAGGAACAGATTCAGCCGCCTTTTGTTGGGAGCAGGGAACGTGCCCCGGCTTTGGATGGGCACGAGGGAGCATGGGGGCCGTGGGAGAAACCTGGGGCAGAACAGACAAGCAGCAGGGGCAGGAAGGTAAAATTCTGTGGAGCAAACCCGGGTGGCAAAGAGCGGTGAGGCAGCAAAGGCAGCGATGGTCGGACTGCGCACAGCCCAGCACACGGACGCCTGCACGGCACAGTTGGAGGGCTGGGCTGGCTTCCAGGTGGGCAAAGTTTGGAAAGAGATGAAGCAATTCAGCAGCACCAGCCCTCCTGGGAACCTACAGCACTGGAAGGGGGAATAAAGCCCGTGGGAAGGATGCTGTGCTACCTTGGGCTGCACCACACCCACAGGATGCTGAGGAAAATGGGGAGGAGGGGAATGAAACCCCACCCAGACACATCCCYTGTCCTGTCCTAGGCAGGATGGGGACAAGGGGATGGGCCACTTGCAGAGGCCAAACTGCCTCTGAACGCCCAAGGGCTCCCCAGAGAGCTCCTGTGTCCCCATCCCGGTCTCTCTTTGGGGCAGCTTGGAGGCCAACGCTGGTGTTGCACAGACAAACCCTGGTCTGGGACAGGAGCGGGTGCAGGGCAGGAACTGAAGGTGCCTTATTGCCCCCTACAAACACCTGCAGGGCCCTGGCGGGTGGGGAGACACCTGCTTGGCTGGGGCTCCACCAGCGGGCCACGGGAGGATGGAAAACAGGAGAGAGAAGGGATTCAGCCTGCCAGGAGCTGCCGTTCGGGCTCCCCTGCGCTGTTTTCCCCCGTGGCAGAGCGGTGGCACGTCCAGCATCCTCTCGCAGACGTCCTCAGGCGCACTTTGCCGGGCCGGCGGGGACACAAGGTCTCCCCGTCGCGACGCTGTCACCCGAGCGAATGCCAACAGCGAGGCCAGACCTTGCCGAGAAATCCTCAGCCTCGTTCAGGTCTGATTTACACCCCGGAGCCGCTGCGGCGCTCGGAGGAGCCGGCGCTGATTGATCGCAGCGCGACAGGACCCACCCCGCGCCATCTGCATCCTCCGCGGCTCCGGGGACGGCCCCGCGCCGCCCGCAGCCCCATCTGCCCGCCCTGGCACGGCCCCGCCGAGCCTTCCCACCGCCGGGATGCAGGGATGGTGCTCCCCGGCAGCCCGGGGCACCCTCGGCTGCCTCCGTCCCCGTGGGACCGCAGCGGGACTGTGCATCCCGGTGCAATCGCTGCCCGGGGGAAGCATCGCCAGGGTCCGCCAGCTGCGGTGCCTGGTGGGTGTCAGCTCTGCCAGAGGCTGATCCAGCAACCGGGGTCTTCCCACATGCCCCTCGCTCATCTGCAGTCACACCCGTCCCCTTTGCAAAATGACTCCCTGAACCCTTCCCGTTAAAATCAAACCCTTCAGCACGTTTGGGTTTGGGGTCAACGCTGGGAATGGGGTGACTTTGGCCTCCCACCCTCCTCYTCAACCCCCCCAGGCCATTTCAGAGGTGAGAAAGGAAATCGAAGCCTTGGTTTTCTTCCTTTTTGCGCTTTTTTTTTCCCTAATAAAGGGAGCAATTTGGGATTGTGCTGCTGGCGGCGCGCCGGCGCTCTCGGGGCTGAGGGGGGATAACRGGGAGGGGAGATATAAAAGGTTTCATGCGGTGAGCCGGGCACTCAGGGAAGAGGCTGAAAGGGGGTGGTGAGTGCTTTGTATTTCATGCTTGAAGGCACTGAGGCTTTTACCAGCCTTCCCGTGATGATTTAAGACCAGCTCTGCAGTTCAGGAGGGGATCAGAGCCGTGTTTGGCACCTCCGTGGGACCCCCCAGGTGTGCCCAGGGTTTGCCTGGTCCCGGCTCAGAGATGCCCCATATGGGCAGGGACAGACCAGAGGTGTTCGTGGGGCAGCTACAGAGTSACTGGGGCCATCTCCAGGACACGAGCCTGGTTTAGGCACCTGTCCTGGGATGTGCTTTGTGGGAATGATGACAAGCCCCAGTGCCTGCTGTCCCCTCTGTCCCCCACCTGCTCGGCACCTCCTCTGCAGCAAGAAGGGTCTCATCCATCTCTGCCCACGGAGCTCAGCCCTTCTCAGAGGGTTATTTATTGCCAGAGTGTTAATCCTRCAGAGGAGGGTGGGCATGGGCTGTGGGGTCCTCTGTCACCCCCAGATCCTCTTGAGACCTCAAAGAGAGCCCCCCCTCAATGAGGTTATTTCTTCCCCAGGTTGTGCAAATGGGCAGGGAGTGTTTGCAGCAAGCACAGGGATCTGGGAGGGATCCCACATGCCCCAGACCTGTTAGCACTGGAGCATGGGGTGCAGCCCATGTTTTGGGGAGCACAGGGGATCAATCTCATCCTTCAGCCACTTGGGACTGAGAGTTTTGCTGCTCTCACTGGCCCAGCCCAGCTGGGCTCCATCAGGTGGGTCCATGCCCTGGGATCAGGCCCCCCAAGTGCACCCCAGGGCAGGAACATCTCCTCTGGACTCCCTATTCCCCACACTCCATCTCAGCCCCTCCATCCCAGCCTTGTCCCATCCCACCTCCCAAGCTGACCTGGATCCAGCCTGCTCCCCCTCTTTCCACCCACACAGGTCTGTATAACCCCTGAGCAGTCCCAGCTGATTTTCTCCTTTATGGGCTTCGGTTTTTYCTCCTTTTTTCTCTTTTTTTTTTTCCTCTTAAATTCTGCCTTAAGCCAGGCTTGTGGATGCTCATCTCCTGTGCCAAGGCTTTTCTGCTTCATCCTGGGCAAGATGTGGATGGGAAAAGGGCTGGAAGGATGAAGGATGCTGCAGGGTCGGGTCAGATCATGGCAAGTAAATGGTGTGAGCAGCAGTGAAAGCTCCTGCCCCGGTGTGTGTGGCTGGGTGGTGTCAGGGGGGAGAGAGAAAAGGGGCTGCAGGTCTGTCTGCAGCTCAGGGGGAACTGGAAAGGAGAAGTGAAGGTGTGAGGGATAACCTTGCGTGGCCTGAGGTCTCCCGGGGAATGGAGGGGAAGGGTGAGCTCTGAATCCTGGTTTGAGGGGAGTGGCCCARGATGGGGCTGCAGCAGGGATACAGGTGGGAGCATCGGCCTGAGGGTGCAGGGAAGCATCAAAGGAGCACCTTGGTTTGGGATGCAGTGATATGGGGAATGGGAGCAGCTCAGCATCGTGGGGAAAAGCCTCTTGGGATCMCCCCAGCCCTGCTGGCTCCTGGCAGCCCAGAACACAGGGGCTCCAGTGCACCCCAGCTTTGGGGGAGGGCCGCAGCCGTGCCTGGGATGGCTCTGGAGAGGAAGGAGCCCTGTTGGCCAYAGCCACGCCAAGGGCTTTATTGAGGGAATCCCAGGGGAATTGAAASTCAGGCTGCTCCCGGCCAGCAGTGCAGCAAGTGGGAGAGCTCCCCTCCACCTCAGCCCCCTGGGTGGCTCTGCAGGGCRGGGACACAGGGACCCTCTCCATGTGGGAATGGCGCCTGGCCAGAGGACAGGCAGAGCTGATAACCCTTGGCTGCCCTTCCCGAGCAGAGGGAGCTGCAGATAAAAGCTCTGCTGGCAGAGCAGGGCTCAGGTCCAGGCCTGGCTTGGGCTGATAGCAGCCCCAAAAGGCGACCTCTCCCTTGGGCCTGGCTCAGCCCTACAGACCGGCCACCTCCCCCTCTTCACCCCAAATTCCCCCTGATTAGCAGCTTGTATCACTCTGATGGACCCAGGAGATACCCCAGGTGTGCCCTTCCCTGCTCCTGTCCAGGTTTGACCACATTTTGGAGGGAAAAAATACCTTGTTTATTATAAAGCTGCAGCAATGCCCAGATCTGCTTGCAAACCCCTGCAAAAGCCTCCGGCATGGCAGGTTGGGAGGAGCTGGAGTGGGGGGAGCAGCTGCTTTGGGGATTATTAATGAGCAGCAAGTGATGGGAAAGGCGAGGATCAATTGAAACAAAGGAGTTCAATGGTAAAAAGAAACGTTTGCGGAGTAATGGGAGTCCATTTCTCCAGCCRACTGTCGGAAACGCATCCTGTTAAACATCCATCAATTATCCCAGCTTGCAAATGCATTAGAGTAATGAGGAATTATCCATCAAATACACTTAAAGCCAGTGCCCCCCTCTGCCAGCCGCCCTGCAAAGAGCCACTTCAGGAAGGAAAAATAGCCTGAAGGTGGGTGGAAATTCAGGGGGGGCAGYGAGGAGGCTCCGGGGCTGCATCCTCTGGAGTCTGATCCAGGCCAGAAGATGCTTTCCCCGCTCCAGGGGCAACTCCTGGGCTTGCTGCCTCCTTCAGTACCCGTGTTTCCTTCAGAGAGCTGTGCTGACACCACGGGCAGCCCAGGTACCTGCTCCATGCCTCAGTTTCCCCATCCTGCCCGTAGTGCTGTCTGGGGCCACCCGTGGGTGCTGCTCGTGTCCCCGTCACCTCTTCCCAGGAACAGAAGTAGTGGTGAGCGTGGTGTGAGGTTTGGTAGCTAAATTCCCAGAAACKGATTGTCTGCCACCACCTCCCCCTGCATCACCCAACCCCCTGCTCCCCGGATGGCCCCGGCCCTGCAAGGGAGGGTGTGAGGAGGCAAAGGACCTCGCAGTCCCTTGGGATGCCAATCCCTGGGCTGGGCTGGCTGCACCGAGCAAAAAATAACAGGATCTGGCAGGCAGGATCCTGCTCTGCCATGAGGGGAAGGGGGTCCTGGAGCCCCCAGTGCCCCAGCGGAGTCTGAGGGGCACATCCCATCCCTGTGTGTGCTGGGATGAGGGTCTGAAAAGCAGCAGGAGCGCTGCAGGATCTGAGCAAACAGGAACATGAGGGATGTKAGCCGGCACAGGAGGGTCTGGCGTTGGTGGTCCTGGGTAACTAAAAGGGGTTTGATCCCTTTGGTGATGGATTCGGGACTGATCCAGCAGTTTTCCAACCTGGGTGATGCAACCTTGCAGCAACCCCTGATCCGAGGTCTCGGTGCTGTGATGCGAGAGGACACGTCCTCCTCCCCAGGGACAGGGCTGGATTTATCAGGGCGTTCCCCCAGCAGCAGGATTTGGGGAGTCAGGGCTGCTCTGTGGTGTTCAGGTGTGGATTCCCAGATGTCTGGTGCTGTGGTTGTGGGCAGGTCCTGCCTCTCCCTCCGTGTTGGGAGAGGAYTGAGGAGCAACAGTTGGAGTTTCTCCTGTCTGTGCACCTGTCTGGTTCTTGGCTCTGCAGGCACCACTTGAGYTGGGGTTGGAAGTGGTCAGCAGGTTCAAAGGAGACACCTAGCACGTCACAGCCTGCATTTCTGTAAGGAATGGGGTGAAGAAACAGCTCCTGGGCTTGTCTTTCCCAGGGCTGATATCTGCATCTCCCAAACCCCTCCGGCAGCCCTGTCCAGGCCCAGCAGTACCAGCCTGAACCGGGAACCAGAGCACCCCGTGATCCGTGGCTCTGTGGCAAGAGGAGCCRTCCTGGGAGAGCGCTGGGTCTGATAACAGTGACTGCCATTAGGTGTCACAAGAGCATCAGGTCTCTGCTCTCGCTGGCAGGATGAGCAGAGGTGTGGGGCAGGAGGGATGGGGTGGTGAAGTGGCCCTTGGGATGGCACCTCGGAGACAGAGATGCCCCAGGCAGGGGGATGAGCTCCGGCTGCTGGGAGAGCACCGCGTGTCCTTTGTGACACCACAGCCGTCCCTGGAGGTCACCATCCTTCTGCCCCCTGCTGATCCCATCCCTGTCACCTCCTGGGTGTCCTGCCCTGGTCCTGGAGGTGGCACCAGGTTCCTTCTGTCCCRCGCTTGTCCCTTCAATAACCTGCTGTGTTTTATTGCACGGAAGCAAAGGCGGTGGCTGCTGTCGAGGAAACGGCTGGTGCTGGTGCTTCGCTCAGCATTGCAGCTCCCACCTGCAGCCAGCGTCCTCCCAGATCCTCCCAGTGCCCTGGAGAAGCCCAAGGCTGAGACATCTGTGAAAACACAGCATGTTCCTCCCTGCTCAGGGTGTATCCAGCTGTGGAGGCTGTGAGGGCACAGCTGGGCAGGCTCTGGCTGTACAACTATGGAGGGATGGATGCTCTGGGGTTTGTCCCCTCCTGGGATTCCCACTCCTGGCCCCATGCCACCTCGCACTGCCCCACACCAGGGACAGGTGCTGTGCTCAGATAATCTTCCAGGAATTTGCAATTCTTCCCCCAAATGCCATTTSCCTCTTTAATTTTGCAACGTGACCTGAAACAAAGCAGCGTCCGGGGATCAGCGCCTTGATAAGGCGCCACTGTGAAAAGCCTTTCTCTCCTCTGCAACGCCGGGCACGAGGCTGCGGTGAGCTGATAAAGCTGAAAACACCGGCTTCCCTGGGGGAAGGACCGGAGCAGGAGCCGCCTCCGGGAGCATCCCTCCCCCTTCCCTCCCGCTGGCCGGAGGGGATGGAGGTGGCCGAGCGGGAGAGCCCTGAGCGCTGGGCTGGGACGGCTTCCCGGCCCCGGGTGACCTCCCAGCATCACGTCATCTCTTCCCTCTTGGAGAAGCTGAGTTCATGTCTGGCCTCCCCGGAGCTGGGGATTGCTCCTGGCCTGGCGGCCCCGTCCCTGTCCCTGTGCCGTGGTGACAGCCACCGCCGCAGCCTCAGGATCGCGGCTGGGCTCAACCCCTGGGTGGGCACTGCGTCTGCCCCGGGCACCTCTGTGGGACGTAAAGGGGTGTCCCGGGCAGTGCGCACCCCAAAGCCCGGGCTGCAGGACTCGCTGCCTTCAGTCGCCGGCGGCACGGAGGCACGGCGAGGGGCTGGCGGCGTGGGGATGCTTTCCCGGTGACTCACAGCATTCCTCGCAGGTCAGCGGCGGCCGGAGGACACCCCGACGGCCCTCGCCGCCCCTGGCCTCTGCCTGAACTCCGCTGGCAAAGCGAATTTCCCCCGCGCCAGATGCCGGGGGTCCTCGGCCCCGCAGCTGCGCGGGGCGCGGGGAGGCAGCGGGGTCCCCCCASGTGGCSCCGGGTGGGGACRGGGGACAGAGCTCGGGTGAGTATTCATTCGTGCTGGCAAACTGACCTCTCCGTGGCCTGGGCGCTTCCTYCTCTGCCAGTTCTGCAGAAGCCCGAAGAGGAACGGGCTCCCCACAAACAGCCCCCGTGCAGCCCCGACTCTGAGCACTGCCTCGATTTCCCTTTGTTGGGGTGATGAGAAGCAGTGCTGACCCCCYTGATGGGATGAGAGGGTTCCCACTGCTTCTCCCCACCAGTTCTTTTTGGGAACATCCCAGCCCATTTACTGCTTGGATTTCTCCCCACTCAAACATTTCCCTCAACTTGAGTCCTTTGAATCTGCTCCTGGGGACCCTCAGGGTGTTTCCCCAGCAGAAACTTCCCACCACCCTCAGCCATCGTGTCCTGCTGCTGCCATCCGTGTTTCATGCCACGAGTGGATCAGTTCTCCTCATTGCTGCCGGCAGCTCTCCCCAGCTGGGGCCGGGCCCGGGGCAGGATGAGTGCAGAGGAGCAGAGCTGGTGGCAGTGAAGCGGCCCCCGAGGCACGTGAGCCCGTGGTGTGGCCGTGGCCGTGTCCCGTGGCCGTGTCCCGCCCGCTGCCCGGCGCTCAGCACGCAGGAATGCCGTGAGTTTGCAAAGTGGTTTCAGCGAGACGTTATCTAATGGAGGAGGAGGAGGAGGGTGGATTAAGCCAAACCCACAGCACCGGATTTCAATTAAACCGAGTGAATTTACGGCTTCTCCTGACACAGTAAACACACGGTGACGGGGTCCCGACCCGGCATTTCCCCTCCGTGCCCTGGCAGGCAAAGGGAGCAGCCTCCCGCGGGCGCTGGTCCTGTGGCAGCGAGGAACCCTCCGGGCTCTGCATTATTCATCACCACTCGAAGGGCAGGGAAATGTGGGTGATGCTGCGGTGGGCACTGCGCTCCAGAGCTGTCCCACCTCGGGGCTGCAGGAATGGGGAAGTGATGGGGGGAGAGATGGAAACCTGGCAGAAGAAACAGCCCTGCAGCACCCACTGATGCAGCCCTGGGGCTCCGGGTAACACAGCAGCACCCCGGGATGGAGGGTGCTGTGGTCCTGTGGGTGGGTGATGCTCGGTGGCCTTCCCTCAGCAGCTTCACTCCCTGTCCCTGCATCAATCCTGCCATCCCTGTGCCTCAGTCTCCCCGGGGAGCAGGGAAGGCTGCCGGCTTTCTGGGTGTGGTGGCAGAAGCGTGAGCTGGGCAAGCCGGATGAGCCAAGACAGGATCTCGCAACCAGGGCCGGGAGCATCCCGGTGGCACTGCAGACCAGGACAGGGTGTGAGGTGCAGCCACACGTGTGCCAGGGCACGCCTGGCAGTCAATGCCAGCAGCCTGGCCCTGCCCAGCCGCCTCTGCTGCCCGAGCCAGGGGAGTCAGCAGCAGCCCCTCACCCCCGGCCCCACTGCAAAGGGGTCTGGTGAGGCCGGGACGGTGCATCCCGGCCCCCAGCCCCAGCACTGCTGGGCACCCAGTGACCCCCAGCCCTTTTGGCCATGTTGGAGGAGCCCTGGGCATCCACTGATCCCTGGCTGGGGGAGATGTGGCTGCGGTACCCTGATTGATGGCGCTCGAGCCTCCCAGCCCCGCCGTGCCACAGCAGCACCCCGGATGCAGGCACCTGGCCAGGAGTGTGACGGAGCAGCCCAGCGGGGCTGCTGAGGTGACGTCCTGGTACAGCTGCTGACGTCCAGCGGAGGGAAAATCCCTCCCTAGAGCAAATAAGCACCGGGGCTGTGCAAACCCAGCTTGGCGGGTGTCTCTGGGCAGGTATCTGGGTCCCATCTGGTCGCTGTTTACCTGCCCGCTGGAATCCACCCTGCAAACTTCCTCCTTGGACAGAGGAGGCCAAGGAGCCACGCTCGGCCATGCACCAGCCTTGCAGGGAACCCCAGACCCTGGAACCTCAGACCCTGAGCTGGATGTCCTCGGGGATGGCGATCCCCTGGGACTGCCTTTGCCCCTACACAGGGCAGTGCGGAGTGGATCTCAATGGGGTTTGGGAGGATTTGAGCATCCAAAGCCAAACCCTGTTAGCACCAGCCTGGCTCCATGCAGCCCCCGGAGCTGCAAACCAGCATCCAGGGAGCAGGCAGGGCTGCTGGGTCCCTTTCCAGAAGGGTGCAGGCAAGTCATGGCATTCCCATCCGTGCCTCAGTTTGCCCCTCAGCCTGTCCCTCCCTGACCTGCGGCGGTGGCTCCCGCGGCGTGCAGGGACCTGCCACCACGCAGGGAGGGGACCGTGCCGGGTACACCCGACTCAGGCAGGACCCTGCCTGCCATTCCCCTTCAAAGGCAGCCGGGATTGCTCAGCCCCTCGGAGCAAACAGCAGCCACCGGCTGCTCTGCCCCGGGCACGGGAGGACCAAGAAGTCCCCAACACACCCCTGTCCCATCCTGCACCTTGCATCGGGGTCCTCCATCCACCCCAGGGATCAGAGAGTGCACGGCCACAAGTGCAGCCCCACGGTTCAGCATCGCTGAGCCCACCAGCCCTTCCCTGGTGCTTCCAAGGAGGTGAAGGACTCCCAGCTTCTCCTCACTCCCCTGGTCCGAGTGCTGCAAA
Source organism: Amblyornis subalaris (assembly GCA_018881555.1). NCBI lineage: Eukaryota > Metazoa > Chordata > Aves > Passeriformes > Ptilonorhynchidae > Amblyornis > Amblyornis subalaris. The sequence goes on along the minus strand of JACAXG010000081.1, from coordinate 1,858,086 downwards.
GGGGGTTTCCAGCATAGCCCTCGCTACTCGGATGGATGGATGGATGGATGGATGGATGGGTGGATGGATGGATGGAGAGTGAAGCTCAGGCCCAACACACTTCATTACACCCTGCAGTGAACCATACCCACACTCTCAGTCTTGCAGCGCTCAGGGCTGTGTTCCCACCTCTGGAGAGGGGGGAAACTGAGGCAGGGCAGGCAGGTGCTGGAAGGCAGGCGGGAAGGAGGGTGGCAGAGCAGGGAGTGAGCCCAGCCCCAGCCCCGYGCTCGTGTTGTGAAAGCAGCTGGTTATCAGAGCGCGGGCGTCAGCTCGGAGCGAGCGGCTTCCAGGAAAGGAAGGAAGTGTGGGGTCACCCAGCCCCGCTGCCGCCCTTTTCCAGCAAACAGCCCGGGCCTGCTGATAATGGGGCCGTGCCACCGGCCACACAGGAATTCAGAGCCAATGGCCACATGTGCTGCCCGAAATGTGGGATTTTCCCCTGTTTCCTCTCCCACAAAAGCAAGACACGGTGCTGGGGCGGCAGTGGACGGGGCTGATGCCGCCTGGCTCTTGTGTAGGGTATGGAGCGGCATCGCACTGCCCCGGTTCCACCCCAGTGACTCTTACTGGGAGGAACTGGGAGTCACTGGGCTGGGCTTGCCCCTGCGCTGTGCCAGGGGGTGTGGAAAGGTGCTCTGGGACGTGTTTCCTGCTGGGCTGCCCCGGCAYAAGGCGGATAACCCCGGTGCAAGGTTGAACTGGGATGTGGGGTGCGATGGGGAGCTGCTGCTCCTGCATGCCTGGTCCTCTCCCAACATCTCCCACTGGACACTGAGCCAGAGGCCGGCAAACCAGTGGGACACTGGGCACTCCCACCAAAGTAGCAGGGCCCTGCAGCAGCACCAAGGCAGGATCCAACCCCCTGACACCATCCTGCCGTGCAAAGCGGCCCGGGAGGAAGCAAGAACAGGAGCCTGGAGCCTGCTCCTCCCCRATACCGGGAATAATTACATGATTATGCGATTTGGAAGCAAAGTGCAGATTAATCTCTGATCTTGTTAGTCTGTGTTTTACCATCTGCTTCGTGCAGGCAGGAGAAGCCCTCATCCCACGCCGGGGAAAGGCAAAGGGAACTCCTGGGGAGAGATGAGTCCCGCGGGGCAGTGGGTGCTTTAGGAGAGGGGTGGATCGGGACTCGAGCACATCAGGACAAGCGGATGCCACCCGAGGCACCAGCTGTCCCCCTCAGCCGCCCGCCCCAGCCCCGATTCCTGGAAGCCAGACTGGATCCGGCTCGGCACGCACGGGGCTGGGCTGCGTGGGACTCCTCCTTTGGCCAACAAGGGCAGGCGACAGCGATGACGACGATGGCTGGGGGGGGCTGCTGGGAGGGACACGGCAGAGTTCAAACCACAGGGAGAGGTTTATTATAGTCCAGGTGGGATACAGAGATAGAGAGGAGTGACGGAATGCAGCGGTCTGCGGCAGAGGACGGGATGGCCCCACATCTCCTGGGCTCTTCGGGGGCTCCCCCTGCATCCTCCACTCAGGAGTTTTTTGCTGGACAGGGAGGGCGAGATCAGCCTTTTATTATGCTCATGCCAAGAGATTTTCTCCTGCCCCAGCAGCCCGGGCATAGCCTCAGGCCCAGCCTTTGCAGCAGGGTCGGGTCTCATGGGGATGGGGCTGGGTTTCCACTGGGACCTCTCCAGGAYGGGGCAGCAGCAGCCGGGTCCCTCTGGCACCCAGAGTTCCGTGGGGTGACACTGGCACAGTGACCGGTACCCTGTCACCCACTGGGCTGAGCCACCAGCACCGAGAGCTGGTACCTGKGTGTCATGGGCACTGTGGGTGTGAGGGTGCCCCTTTGCCCCATAGCCCTTCGGTGTGGGGGGTCCCAGCCACCCACTGAGCTGCACAAGGGGACGAGGGCCAAACCTAATTGCCCATCGCCTATCGCAGGGGTCACTGCTGTGACCCGGCCAGCCCATSTCCACACCGTCCACTCCACGTGGCTGCTCAGCCTCCTCCAGCTTGGAAACAGCATCTGTCCCTGCAGGAGCTTCCCGGGAGCCTCCCCTTTTCCAGCTGCAGACAAAACCCTTTCCCGCTCGCCCCACGCGCTCCCGGGCCGCGTGTCCCGGGGAAAGATGAAAGGGATTTCCCGGCTGACCTCCTCACCCCGCACTATTTGCACCTCCTTTCCCGCACGCAGACAGGCATTTTTCCCATGCTCAGGGGGTCAGGGCCCTCCCTGCGCTCCAGGACRGAGCAATGCCAGGAATGTACCTGGGAACAGGGAGGGTTTTGCAGGGTGGAGGGGGAAGAGGAGAGAGGAGCACCCTCCTGTCCCCAGTCAGCCACCAAAAATTTTTTTATAACCTTTAAAAGGTGCAACAACCTTTTCTTGTGCAAATGCTCTGCAGGAAGAAACCTGTTAAGCCAGAGCCGGTGGGGGTCTGGGCTCAGCCTGAGCCTCGGGCACAGATGTATTCTGAGTCCCCCAAGTGGTGCCAGCCCATGGTGCTGGCCACCGTGCCAGATCCGAGTCCCCAGGCACGGTCGGGGTCTCACCTAGGCGTGGGGTCTCCCCCAGAGCAGCCAACAGTGCAGGTGCACCAGCTCAGCCTCCTCCAAACAGCACTTGGGTTGATTCCAGCCACATCTTCCCTGGCTTGAAGAACAATTTTGCCCTTTCATCCCCTTTATGGGGTGGAATAAGGTCATCTCCCCACTCCAGGCCCACAGAGGCTCCACGGCCCCCCTGTGCCTCAGCTTCCCTGGGCTAAATCAGGGAGAGCAGCCTGTCCCTAGCACACAGCCCCTGGAAGTGAAGCCTGGATGCCCACAGCATGTGCCAGTGTCCTTGCCACCATCCCAGGGTGGGCAGCCAGGTTGGATCCTGCAGCTTCCCTGGGTCCAGCTTGGAGGCTGCGCTTTCACCCCGTGACAACTCCTTCCCAGCTGTCCTAACAGAGATGGAGGATAATGTGGAATAACACAGGAGAAATGTGTTTCCCTTCACTCCTCCCCACCTTGACCTTGCATCACCCAGAACAGCAATAAAAGGGAAACAAAAATGAAGTGTTTTGGGACAAAACCTGGCCCCCAGCTCAGGAGGTGGTGGGATGATGCCAGGAGATGCCCAGGGGCTGCTCCTGTCACCCAGCAGGGTCCAAGCCCCCTGCCCGCAGCCAGCCTGTGTCTCTGTGCCCCCTCCCCACTCCTCAGGTCCTTTCTCCCTGTCCTTCCTCCAGAGCACCCAGTGGGTGACACAAACCCTCTCGTGGATTTTCCTGCCTGTGCACAGGGATGATCCAGGTGTCTGCAGCTCAGGGCGACAGAAGGATGGGAAACCTCCTGGGGCCACGGAAGGACACAGTGGGGAAGCCAGGCCGGGCACCCCAGGACACGCCACGTGTGCAGGGGAGCAGCTGCTGGGACCCTGCTGATGTTGGGGAGAAAAGCACTCAGGGGCTGGGGGTCATGACCCCACTGTGCTCTGTGGGGAAGGGATGTGGGTGACACGTCCTGGGGTCCCCACCATCACCCCGATGCATCCCACTTTCCCCTGTTGCTCGYGGTAGGAGGGTTTGCTTGTAAACAGCAGCCCCTGGGTAACACTTCTAATCCCTCTCTTGGCTATTATTCATCCCCAGCTAACCTTAAAGCCTCCCCCTTTTTCTCTGCGAGGCACCCCCAGAGCAGAGGAAATTCCTCAGCCCTGACGTGATGTGAAACACGAGCGGCTCGGCCCCAGCCGCCCCCTTCCCTGCCCCAACCTACCCGGGCCATTTCCCAACCCAGGTTTCCCTGTAGCATCCCATTCCCCCCCCCTCTTTTTTTTTTTTTCCTTTTCCCAACCACCCTTTTCTGCTTTAGACATTGTAACCCGAGAGGCTGGAAATGCAGCTCCTTTCATCTTCCATTTCCCACATCCTGAGAGTCTGGGGAGAAGGAGCCCACCCAGATGAAGGAATCCCAAATATGTGGCTCCTTCCACCTCCCCGATCCCCTCCGCCGCCCCCCGTGAGGCTCCATTCACAAAGCAGATTAGCCATGCTGCCGCCTCCCCGCACACCTCGCCCCGAAAAGCCCGCGAAAAAGCCAACACACACACAAAAAAATTCAATTAATAAGAAGAAATCCCCACGACTGCTCCTCCCGGGGACTGGGGTGGGCCTCAGCATCTCCTGCCCCGCTCGCAGGTCCCATCACTCTCCTAAGCTGGTGGGAATTGGCAGCTAAAGGCCTGGGACTGGGTGCTGGCTTAGAGGGGTTTTGGGGTGCTCCAGCACTCCAGTCAGGACCTTTCTCCCCCCTGTCCRGGGGTGATTCCAGCCCCAGGATGTGGCTCCCAAGCTGTCACTGCTGCGTTGGGGTCTCAGCTGGGTCAGGGGGGACCCCGAGGATGAGGAGGGGAGGGGAAGCAGCACCCAGCCAGCACCCTGTGGCTGCACTGGCTCCCAGCATCCATGATCCCAATCCATGGGATCCTAACCCTCGTCTCTCTGGGGGGAGAGCGCGGCACCTCTGCAGCTTCCGTGTGCTCCGGGATCAGCCGCATCCTGCAGGGATATCCATCACCTGCACCGCCAAGACGCTGGGGAATGCACACACATTTTATTGCATTTCCAAATGTGAGACCCCAGAGCACCTCTTTGTGGCCGTAGAGGTGACTTTGAGCGGGTGATGACGCATTGGGGGTGTCCCAGCCGTGGCACCCTGTGCCTGGCCGAGGGCTGTGCYCGCTTCCCGGCCGGTGCCGCCAGGGATTGCTCACCGCGTGTGGGTGGGAGCATCCTTGCTTCCCGGCTGTCCTCACCTCTCCCTACTCCAGGTTCTCACTGCCAGGCTGGGACAAGCCCTGGGTGGGCAAAGGGCCTCGCACCGTCCCCATGGGAGAGTGGGCATCSCTGAGATGTCTCAAATCCCTTTTTTCAGGCTCCGGCGGGAAGCAAGGCGAGGTGGAGAGGGCCGGGTGCCCGCCCGAGCACCGGGGAGAGATGAGGAAGGTTTCGGGCTTTCCCCGAGGACCCGCAGGTCGGTGCCGTGCTTCGCCCCACGCCCTGGGCCAGCCGGTTCCGCGGGCGACCGAGCCCGAGCCGAGGGAGCCACGGGCAGACTCAGCCAAGGTCACGCAATGACTCAAAGCTCCTGGTAGAAAACCACAGCCCTTCTGTGTCACGGCGCTAATGGCCCCGCATCCTCCCCTCCCYGCTCCAGCCACGTCCCCTGCGCCGGGGGATGCTCGTGGGGCTGGGACGGGGTTGTGATCCCGGCTTGGCATTGACCTTGCTGTTTCGTTTCAGGAGGACATCGGTGGAAACCTGAACGTTTAACCCTCCGCCCCAGGCGCTCCCGGGCGGCAAATCGCCCCGCTCTCCCCGCTGGGTATCGCYCTGGCCCTCCCCATTTTCACCTATTTGCTAATTGTGCTGGCGGGGAAGGCGAGGGGGAGGAAATACAAAAAGTAAACTGCGAAAGCAACACTGCAGCTCCAAGGGCCCAGCACAGCAATCAAGCGATAAAGCAGTAATTAAGCCTGATTATCATGCAAGGCAGCCCCGGTTAGACTGGAATGCCGCTGAAGAGCCTGAAAGCTGCCGGGATTGTTTGCAGGGCTCAGAACTGATCTTTTGATGTCTGCTGGGAGCTCCTCTCCCCCAGACCTGCCATCAGCTCCATGTGCCACCCCGGGGTCCTGTTTCTCCCCAGGCATGGTCCTGGTTGGGTTTTTCCTCCTTGCAAGCCCTGGGCAGTCTCCTCCGGGCTGCAAACTGCCCCCCGAGGGCTCACGTCAAGAACTGGGATTGCTCCAGGGGTGGAAAGAGGCAGCCCCGGCCAGGGCAGGATCTGCAGGACATATCTGTGTCCATGCAAGGGCAAGGTGGATGTGGGCTGCTCCCCTGCACCCACCATCCTCGGCGGCTTTCATCCCAGGGGAAGAGAGTTGGGAAAGGAGGTGATCCCTAGGGATGAGGGCGAAGTGGGTAGCAACAGGATGGGGTTTGTTTCGTTTTAGTTTTAATGTCTGACACATCCCGATGGCCTCGCCCGGGCTGGTAGGGGAAAGGTGAGTGTGTGGGATGGGCTTAGGGGAAAAGGTGGCTCCTAGCCCTGGCTTGGGGTCATTTTGGGAACAGGGATGCATCCGGGTGGGTTGTTCTGGAAAGAGATGGATATAGCCGGGAAATGTGGCCGCCTCCCTGCTCCACCCGGCCAGGGCATGGAGCAGTGTCTCCCCATCGCCTCCAAGAGGGGAGTTTTCCCCAATCCAGAGGGGACCCAACTCCTCTGTTGGAGCCAGCAGGAAGAGACAGCCGCTGACTCAGTGCCCGGTAAACGAGCAGCCGGGCAGGTTTACGCACGAGGATGATTCTGGCCCCACATCATCCAGGTTGCAAGACACGCTGCTCCCTTCGACGCTAATGAGCAGGTTTGGGCAGAGCTGCTTCTCCCGAGGAGTCAGGGACAGGCAGCCCCCGGGAAAGCCCGGCCGCTCGGGGCGAGCTCTGTTTGTCAACAGGTTTCCAGGGCAGCCCCTTCGGTGCCTTTCATCATCCTGGCAAAGAATTTGATAATGAGTTTGGGGCCAGATGCTAAGTCACCTCATCCCACGGCTGAGCACCGACTGGCAGAACCAGTTGTCCCAAATCTGCCCAGGCGTCGGGTGGGAATAAGGCAGGAGAAAGGCGCTGCCTGCCCCTCTCCTCCACTCTCAGCTTGCATCACCTCAAATTGCAACAATAATATATTAAAAACTTTTCTTAAAAATTATGTATGTWAAACAAAGAGGAATGGAGGTGTTGCATCAGATTCTCCAAGCTTTTCCCTAAATACAAATGTCACTTTCGGGGTAGAACCGAAGGTAGGTTTCCCAGTTTTTAGTTGTCTCAGCCCCTGAAAGAGGATGTGCCTTGTTCTGGGTAAATCTAAAAGCAGCAGCGGTGGTGGCAAGTCCTTCCTGGACGGTGAGAGGGCTGGGCCACAACTCCAAAGCCCAGTTTGGGGGGTGCATCTTGGTTGTACTTAATCCTTTTTCTTAATACTAAAGGGGATAGGATCTCACCAGCATTTCCAGTAAACCCCATTCGATTTCAAGCAATTCATCCCACAAGTATGTGTGGGATGCCAGGAACTCCTCGGTCTTGCTTGGGAGCAGGAGCCCAGATGGGCTTTGTCTGGAGTAATTCAGCTCCCGGTGGCTGGAGCTCTTTGCTCTAAATGCTAATACAGTGAGTAATCAGAGATCTCCATCCAGTAAATTATTTATCTTATCTCTGGAACTCGGGGAAGCATCTCAGCCAGCGACTTCTGCGGAAAAAGGGGGAAAAAACTAAAAAATAAGGATGTTAGTCAAGAGTCCCCAGCTGGAACGGCCACATGGCCACTTTTACTGGAAAGGGGAAAAGTTCAGGCCCTGGTTGGCCCCCGGTGAAGCAACAGCAGGATGAGACCGGGGGATGCCGAACASCCGGGGAAGTTGTGATTCCCGGGAAAAATGAGAAAGCGAAGAAACGGCTAAGAAGCTGCGAATTGGGGCGGGGGCGGCCCGGGATGCCGCGATTCCCGCGGTGCCGGGGCCGCCGCGGGCGGGACCGGGCCGGGCACGGGGCCGGGCGGGCAGCGGGACCCGCGCGCGCCGCCGCGCCCGCTCCCCATTGGCTGCCGGGCGCGAGGGGGCGGGGCTCCGCCGCCCGGCCCCGCCCCCGCGCCGCCCGGCCCCGCCCCCGGCCCCTGCGGCTCGCGGGGCCGGCAGGGGCCGCGCGCCACACGCGGCCCGGCCTCGCGCGGAGCGGCCGCTCCCGCCCGGACCGCCGAGCCCGCCCCGAGCCCAGCCGAGCCGAGCCGAGCCCAGCCGAGCCCAGCCGAGCCCAGCCGAGCCCAGCCGAGCCCGCCGCCTCCGCTCGCTCCCGCCGCCCGCGCACCGCACCCGGTGCGGACCCGCACGTGCCGCGACCGGCCCCGCCGCCGGGATGCTGCTCTCCAAAATCACCTCGCTGGCGCATCTCCGCTCCGGGACCGGCGGGGAGCTGCACCCCGCCAAGCTACAGCCAGGTCAGGGACGCCCGGCCCGGGGGTGCCCGTCCCGGCTCGGGGCCGGCCGGGGCAGCGGGCGGAGCGCTGACGGGCGGGTCTCGTCCACAGGGAAGGAGAAGGAGCCGCTGGAGCAGCTGTACCGGGTGGGCCCGTTGCTGGGGAGCGGCGGCTTCGGCAGCGTCTACTCGGGGATCCGCCTCTCGGACGGCGCCCCGGTAAGTGGCGGGGCCGGCGGCGGGCGGAGGAGGAGGGGGCTCGGCGGGGCGGGCGCCGAGCACATCCCGGCGCCGAGCTCATCCCGCCGCTCCCCTTGGCTCGCAGGTGGCGATCAAACGCGTGGCCCGGGATCGCATCTCGCAGTGGGGCGAGCTGGTGAGTAACCGGGGCCGGCGGGGGAACCCGGGGCGTGACGGGCGGGGATGAGCCGAGACGCGGGAGGGTGGAAACCGGGACAGCGCGGGGGGAGCTGGTGTGGGGTCACCGGGGGACGCGGAGCATCCCGGGCCGGGGAATGCCCAGCACGGATGGGAACGTGCAGGGGGACACCGGGATGCCCAGGACCGGTGGGAGCGGGCAGGGAAACACCAGAACATCCCCTGGGCGAGGGGATGCCCAGCACCGGTGGAGGCAGACAGGGAGGACACCGGAGCATCCCCTGAGCGGGGGGATGCCCAGCACCGGTGGGTGCGGGCAGGGGGACACCAGAGCTTGCCGTGGGCGGGGGCACCGGACCCCCGGCGCAGCCTCAGCCCCGCTGACGGCAGCGTGGTCCCCCCGCAGCCCAGCGGCAGCCGTGTGCCTTTGGAGATCGTGCTCCTGAACAAGGTGGGCTCCGGCTTCCACGGCGTCATCCAGCTCCTGGACTGGTTCGAGCTCCCGGACAGCTTCGTGGTGGTGATGGAGCGTCCGGAGCCGTCACAGGATCTCTTGGACTTCCTGGTGGAGCGGGAGTTCCTGTGCGAGGAGACGGCGCGCTGGCTTTTCGTCCAGGTGCTGGAGGCCGTGCGGCACTGCAACAACTGCGGCGTCCTGCACCGCGACATCAAGGACGAGAACATCCTCCTGGACTTGGCCACCGGCGAGCTCAAGCTCATCGACTTCGGCTCCGGCACCTTCCTCAAGGACACGCTGTACACGCAGTTTGACGGTGAGCCCACCCCCGGGCGACACTCCCGGTGCCGGGCGTTGCGCGGCCGGGCCGGGCTCCGGAGGCTGCCCCGTGGCGGGGGGGGGGGACGCGATGAATTCTGCAGCCGCTGCCAAGTTGCTGTTTGGCACGGGGCGGATGTTGTGAAACGGGAGCCGGCTCCCGGCCCTGCTGACAGCCTCCGTCACCCACCTCGGCTCGGGCTGGGGCGGGGGGGGGGAGCGAGCATGACAAAAACACCCCGGGGAGGGGGGAGCAGAGGGGGGTTCGCAAAACCCGAGCACCGGCCTGTTTGGTTTGCAGGTGCGGAAGGGCTGGGGCCGCTCCGCTCCCCTTGTTTGCCTGGGTTTATAATTTTTATTTTTTTTGCCATTGCGGGGGGGGGGTAAGGCGTGGTTTTTCCCTAAACGTGGGTGGGTTTTTTCCCCGCATGTAACGGCCGGGCCTTCCCCGGGCCCTGCTGCCCTCTTCTGGCACCGGCGCCGTCCTTTTACAACCCAAAGTTTGTAAACAAGAGTCACGTGCTGGCGGGAAGGCGGGCGGGTCACGCCGGGTGCCAGCGCTGCCGGGGGATGCCGGGGCCGGGGGCTGACGGGCTCCTGTGTCCCGTAGGAACGCGGGTGTACAGCCCACCCGAGTGGATCCGCTTCCACCGCTACCACGGMCACTCAGCCACCATCTGGTCCCTGGGCGTCCTGCTCTACAACATGGTCTGTGGGGAYGTCCCCTTCGAGCAGGACGAGGACATCATCCGGGGACAGCTCTTCTTCCGACGACGGGTCTCTCTAGGTGGGYGCCCGGCTCTGTGACGAGGGTGGGATAACGGGATTTGGGAGGGGGCAGCGGGCACGTGAGCATCCTCCTCTCACAGCTCTGGGGGGGCTTCATCTCCCACGGCTGVCTGGAGCAGGTGGCACATGTCCTGTCATCCCGCTCTCCTCCCAAATGGAGAATGGATCCGGGAGGGTTGGGCACAGCTCAGGCACTGTGGAGGGTGGGATGGGGTGGACAGGAGCCTGCCCTGACTGACCAGTGGCTGCTGGTTTCTCTCCCCAGAGTGCCAACACCTCATCAGGTGGTGTTTGTCCATGCGCCCCTCGGACAGGCCATCGTTGGAAGACATTTTCAACCATTCTTGGCTGCAGGACATTCACCTGGAACCMTCAGAGATCCACCTGCACAGTTTGATCCAGGAGCCTGACAAGTAACAGCTCCATGCAGCTCCTGGTCATAAGAAGCAAAGAAAACCAGACTTTTTCATCTTGACCTTAGCACTGAGCAGGGATCCTCAGATGGGAACACGCACATCTTGTCCTGAAGCTGGGCTGGAGACCTGCTCTTCAAAGTTCTGGTAGCCACCATCCAAGCCAGCTGTCCTGGACTCCATCTGAATGATCTTGTCTCAATTTTGAGATTTTGCCAGTAATTTTTTTGGACAGGTTTTTGTTCTGGTTTTGGAGGCTCTCAAGTGTCATCTTGACCTGCTGAAYTGGGGATGGCGAGAGGGTTGGAGACCTGATTGCAAGAAAAGCTTCAGTGGGGGAAAACTGATTGTGGGGAGGGCAGGGCCTGTGGCCGAGTGGCTGTCCCTTCTTGCTGTCCCTTCTCGCTGTCCCCATGCTCGTGTGCCTTCTGTTTGATCTGAGCTGTGCTGCAGGAAAGACTTGACTTTTCCTACAGTGCTGCTTTTCTGAAACTCGCCTGGGCCTATAGTTCCTTTTCCCTTTGCAAAAAGAAAACGGGTCAGAAGATGCTTGGGAACCAAGTGGGTTATGCCTCGCCTCCTGTGCCTCCATCCCACGTGGGTTTTCTGGGGTTCTTTGCTTCTCTGTGCCCTCACGAATGCACAAACAATGCAAACCAACAGCTGTAAATGTGTACATAGTTCTACAGGAGCAAAGCTTGATGTACAGTTGTGAATAGTGATAACATTTTGCCTTTTTTCTCGTTTCCAGTTTTTGTTTTTAATTTATTTTCATGAATTTGTTTGGTTTTTTTTTAAAGGAAGAGTTCTAGCCGCTAGGATAACTTATTTATTTATTTATAATTCATGTGGGTTTCCAACCCAYGCCTTGCTTCTACAGCTGCTGATCCCCCCCTTTTCCGTTCGGGTCTTCCCCGTGTTTCTGTCCCGTGTCCATCCCCGGGCCCGTCGTGTTTCTGTCAGATGTCTGGTGGAGGTGTGGGGCGGCTGCTGCTCCCCAGCTGTCTGTGTACATAGTTCTGGGTGCTGTTCTTTCCTTGCCACGTGCAGATCTCTGTTTGCAGATGAGTTTTGGTTTTCTCCACGGGTGTCTTGTTTGGGGCTGGGGAGGGGGGCGCTGGCCCGGGCTGTCCGCACTGTCCAGTCTGTACCTGTAACCAAGTGTGTAGCCGGCGGGTTTTGTTAATAGTTGATATTGTACAGGGGAATTGAGAAATCTTATTTTTTTTATGCGGTTTTAAATAAAAACAAAACACTTGATGTGATGGAGACGTTCCTTTGTTGCGGGGCGGGATATGAGGGATATGCTGTGAGTTGTGGGGTACCAGTGACCACACCATGGCTACCCCAGGGACCCGTGGCTGGAGTCCAAAGATCCCACTCCGGCATTAACCGCRACCAGTCAGTCAAAAGCACCACGGGGACAGCCGGATCCATCCCTCCACGGGGTGTTTCCAGAGCTGACTGCTCCTGGCAGCTCTCCTGGGAGAGATCAAAGAGGTGCTGAGCCCTTTTCGTTCCCATTCATCCGCAGGCTGGTGCGGAGCATGTGCCGGGGCTGGCGAGTAAACAAACATCAAAGCGCCCTTACGAAACGCCGGATGTTGTCAGCCAAATTAAATTTTGGTGAGGCAGATCCTGTTGCTCCGGCTCCGTTGGGTGTTGCATGCCGGGTGCTGGTGGGTGCAGGAAGCTGCCGCCGGGCTGTCCCCACCTCCAGCCCGGGCAGCGCGGAGCAGAGGAAGCCAATCTTCGGATTACGAGAAGTTGGTCGCTATCAGTCAGCAGCGGTCGAGTTTTTTTACCCTCCAAACTGTCAAACCCCATTTCCAGCTCTGCGGCTCTTCGGTGATGTTTGTTTGTGTGTGGTGTTTTTTTTTTATCTTGGGCTGGTTGTTTTTTTTTTAAATTAATTTGTACGTGTTGAATTTTGAAGCCCTGTTTCTGCGTGACCTCCTGGAGCAGCTGCTGCTGCCTGCACAGGGCTGCGTCTGCTCCAAGGAAGGGGCAGCTTTCCCTTTCTGCAGGTGATTTTGCAATCCCCCAACCAGATCTCACACAACAGGACTCTCCTTTCCTTGGCTTGCTCCAGGGCTTTTTCCTTAATATCCCCATGTCCAGTGAGAAGGCCCTTTCCCCATCCCAGGCTTTCCAGTCCTGCTCTCCAAGCCATGGGGCTGCTATGAGGGAATTGGGGGTCCTGGAGCCACATCCCATCCTGGTGGAGTGACCTGGTCTCACATCTGCGCCTCTGCCTTGGCAAAGCAAGTGTTAAGTCGGTTTATTTGTTTTTCTTTTTTTCTTGTTTTTTTTTTTCTATTTCACTCAGCTGCATCTTTCATCTCCTTGAGGCTGCTCGAAGCAGGAAGCGCAGCTCCAAACGCCTTCAAAGTTTAGGCCTATTTTGAGATGTGGTTTGTATTTACCCTCCTCTCTCTCTTTCCCCCCCCCCAAAGACCATCCGGGAGGCCGCTCTTACACGAACGCAAACGTCCCCACCACATCTCCTGCTACCCTGCGGAGCCCCCGAGCCCCTCGGGTGGCCACCGTCCCCCCCCCGGCAGCACCAGGGCACTATCGCGGCCAGCCCCGGCCCGGGCCCGGCCCACCCTTCCCGTAAGCGCGCGCCGACTGTTGCGGCGTTTCTTAGAAAACCGAGCGGAGAGGCCGAGCGGGTCCCGCGTGGAGYCGGGTGCTGATAGTCCCTCGGCTTCCGCCTGCGGCTGGTGATGTTGTCGCCGCCAGGCTCGCACTGCAGGAGCGGGACAGAGCCGTCGTGGCCCCCAGCGAGGTCCCRCTGGCCCGGGGTGCCGTCCTGGCCTGGTGCAGCCGAGGGTTGGGTGTTGGATTTGGTGTGTTTGATTCCCTGTGCACCTGAGCGGTAACACCTTCAYGAGGCTGAGAGTCACCAGGTTCCGCGTCCCAGGCCTCTCTAGAAAAGGATCAGTGCAYGTTTGGTCCCCAGTGCACCAGCCTTCCCGAGCAGTGATATATTTACAAGGCTGTGAGCCAACAAACTYGTGTCCCAGGCCCCTGCCACAGGGAAAGGATCATGGGAGATGTGATGGGACACCCAGGGATGGGGAGTTACAGCATCAGCTGCCTGTTCTCCCCTCCAGGCTGCCCAGCACCGTCCCACACAGGGCCTGGAGGAAAGGAGAGGCCTTTTCACCCCTTGTTTTTCCTCAGTGGGGGGATGTTCACCGCACTTTGGGGCCACCAGCTACGACAGGGGAAGATGAAAACACAGGAGGGGAAGATGAAAACACTGGGAAGCGACTCAGAGGCAGCATTGCTCTCTCACCTCCCTTTCACAAATTTTTCTTGCTCCTCTGTGTCAGCAGAAGCACCCACAATGCAGAACTGGGGAAAAAAACGATGAAGCAGGACCAGGATGAGATTTCAGGCTGTTGGAACTCCCGATCTGGGAGCACTGGAGTCCCATGGATGACAGAGGACTTTCAAAGGGCCAGCACTCATCACACCTCTGCCTTCCTGCACACATCCATCCCCAGCTGAAGTGCTTGGTGATGCAGGAAGGAACGGCCAGGGGAGCCTGGAGCCACAGCAAAAGGGACATTTATATTTCACACATCCCTTTCCGGGAATGGGAGATGAGCAACAGCCAAACTTCTGCCGTGGCTGGAGAAAGGCRCAAGAGCACCAAGGAGAAAAGTCCCCTGTGGAGCAGGGGCCGGGCTCGCTGCAGGGACCTGAAGAGCTGGAGACTCGGAGGTGGCACCTCCCCAGCCTCCCTGTCCCAAGGAAAACATCCAGCTGCCCCCGAGGCGCTGTCTGAAGCCCTTTGGCCTTCTTGGCACAGTGACTCACAGCAGCTATTTTCAACTCCTGCCTTAGGACGAGGTCAATTATCAGCAAACCTGGTGTCCCACGGCCCCAGCTCCCCGGGAATGAATCCCTGTGGAAATCGGTCTCCGAGCGCTTTGCCCGCGGCCTGTGTGGCAATAGYGTCATCTCCGTGTGGGGAAACTGAGGCACAGTGACCCAATTCTCTCGAGATCTTTTCGTGGTGGAGCTTGGGCTCGACTGGTTTTCCCTGCCCTCTCTCCTCAGGCTGAGATTTGCTGCAGGAGCTCCCAGCTTTAACCCCCCCCGATGTCCCCACGTGCCCTGGGCAAGGGATTGAGTCTTGCAGGAGCCGAGACCAAAGCCCTGCACCCTCCCAGTGTGAACTTGGGGTGAAACGTGTCCCTTGCTGGGGCTCCTCCAACCCCCCCCCCCGCCCTGCTGGGACAGCGAGGGGGGCCGGGTGCTGGTTTCAGGCACCTGTAGCCCCACTCAAGASCAGAGTCTCGTGTTTTGGAGTTCACAGTGACTGTTCCAGGAGCGGATCTGCACTAACCCTGCCTCCGTGACACATCGAAACTGCATCACTCGACCTGCGAGTTGGTGGGGGTTTTAAAGAGGAAAAAACACTCTATTCACCATAAAAAAACCCAAACCAACCGCAAAACCTTTCCAGCATGTAAAGTTGAGTCAAATTTAGCAGCTTCAGCTAGAGAAACATATTTTGAAAGCTGTAATGGGAGTGTTTCTTTCATCCCTTTCCAAGCTTTTGGTCCCCTACCTCCAGGGTAATATTTTTGTGTCCTTACTCACTGGGTTTATTACGGTTAGAAGGGGGTTAAGCAACCCCAAAAATGAAACAACAGCTCCTGTTTCAAACTGCAACAGCCACTTCAGTGGCCCCCAAATACCACAGAGGCACGTGTGTGAATATGAGGGGCGAGCGGGTGTCAGGGATTGAGATCTCACCCGCTGAGAAAGCTGTGAGAAAAACACAAGCGGCGGCAAAATGTCACTTCAGGTCACCCAAAATTCTTCCTCTCTCTCCCTGAAACGGGCAGGCAGGGCTGGGCCCCTCAGCATCAGAACCAGCCCCAAGGGAATCCAGCCCTGCTCTGCCAAGCGTGCAGCACGGATGTGCCGTGGCAGCCCTAATCTCGGGCTACTACGTGTAGTAGATCGCTCGCTGTAGCATCCCCGTGTGCGTGCAGGGGTGCACACACGTGCCCAGGTGTGTGCAGCTCCCCCCCAAACCACATAGATTTGGCTCTCTTTGGCCCAGTTTGGCTCCTGCTCTCGTTAATCAAGACCTGACGTAATCAAGGTGTAACTGTGAATGCCAAAGACTTGGATTTCATCCTTTTCCCCACCCTTGGGTTGGTTTTCTCACCTTTTGGGAGCGGAGCAGGATGCGGGCAGAGCAGACAATGAGCCCCCTTCCCTCGCCAGGGCGGAGGGGTCACTCCTCTGTTGCTCCAGCAGGGCGTTTCCAAACAAAGCCTTGATAAAGCCAAGACGTGAAGCAGGAGAAGACGATGTGTGAATCGCCGTGGAAAAGCGGGAGGGAAAACTCCAGGAAGGATCTAGCCCTGAGGCTGGGGAGGAACAGCAAAGCCAGCCCAGCCCACCTGGAAGGAGGGGACGGCAGGATCCAAAGGAGCTTTGCAGGGATTCACAGATGCTAAAAGTGACTCTCGGACAGATGGACGGAGTGTCCGTGCTGAGCCCCCGCTCCCGCGGGAGGTGGTTTCCATTTCTCAGTTTGCAGCCCTGTTACGGGATGAGGGGATTTGTGATAACATTGTTGTATATGTTCCATATGACAAATATCCCAGAGGTTTTACACTCCGGGTGGAAGGAGCGGCGTGTCCACCCAGCTCCTTCCTTGAAACTTTGTTAGTCCAGCACAGCCAGGAGGGCAATGCTCTCCCCGCAGCTGGGTACCCTAAAATGTGCTATTTTTGCCAGCTCTGAAGTTTCCTTTCTCCGCTTCGGCTTCAGGATGGGAAAAGGAACTGATTCTTCTCTCTCGAGTTTCATTCTCGTTCAGAACCGAAAGCTGTAGGAGRTCCTGGGCTCGTTGTCAGAGATCCAGGGCTCGCTCTGCCCCCCGAAATATCTCCCCGTACCCGGGGAGCAGGTGATGGAGAGGGAAAGAGCAGAAAGAGCCGGGGAGGGAAAGCCGGCAGGTGCCGGTGCCGGTGCTGAGGCGCCAGCGACGAGCCCGTGCCGCCCTCTGCTGTCAGTCCCGGCCTCCCAAAACGGGCGGGTTTGCAGAAAATCCCCTGCTTTTGAGTATTTCTTCTCTTTTTTTGAGTGCTCCCAGCCCTCCCGCGTCCTGAAGGGCTTTTTCCCCTCAGGGAAAAAGGGTCGACCTGGCCAATGGTGAGGTGAACTTTGTGTTCAAGGTACGACAGGACTCAGAGCTCTGGTCTCGTTGTCAAAGTGGGGAACAGTCACAGGTGGAACGCGATGATCTCAGAGGTCTTTTCCATTCTTCCACTCGATTCTGTGTTGGAATTCGGTTGTGACACATTCCTCTACACCCAAAGTGCAGGTGAGGCCACCAGGCTCCGGAGGTTCCCCCTTGGCTGGGGGCGACGGGATTAATTCTTCATCTGCTGCCAAGTTGCTGTTTGGCAAGGGATGGATGTTGTGAAACAGGAGCTCCTGGCTCTGCTGACAGCCTCCGYCACCCACCCTGGCTCGGGCTGGGGCTGGAGCTGRAGCCAGCCCGACAAAAACACCCATGGAAGGGCAGCAGAGGCAGGTTCAGACCCTGAGCTCT
This sequence comes from Amblyornis subalaris, assembly GCA_018881555.1. Lineage (NCBI taxonomy): Eukaryota > Metazoa > Chordata > Aves > Passeriformes > Ptilonorhynchidae > Amblyornis > Amblyornis subalaris. The sequence goes on along the minus strand of JACAXG010000081.1, from coordinate 1,841,115 downwards.
GCCCGGTTTGGTTTGCAGGCACGAAGGGCTGGGGCTGCTCCGCTCTCCTCGTTTGCCCTGGCTTATGATTGGCATTTTTGGCCAGTGCAGGGCTGGATAAACACWGGTTTTTCCCCACCTGTGGGTGGGTTTTTTCCTCGCATGTAAAGTCCAGGCCTTCCCCAGAGTTCCAYTGCCCTTTTCCAGCACCGTCGGCTTCATTTCACACCCCAGAGTTTGTAACCAAGACTCGGGTGCAGGACAGAAGGTCCTGCAGGACAGAGGGTCACGCCCTGTGTCCCCGGGCAGCTCCTGCATTCCCAGGAATGCCCAGGCGAGGGTCTGGGAGCAGCAGCATCTGCCCGATGAGCTCCTGTGTCCCGCAGGAACGCGGGTGTACAGCCCACCYGAGTGGATCCGCTTCCACCGCTACCACGGACACTCAGCCACCATCTGGTCCCTGGGCGTCCTGCTCTACAACAATGGTCTGTGGGGACGTCCCCTTCGAGCAGGACGAGGACATCATCCGGGGACAGCTCTTCTTCYGACGACGGGTCTCTCTAGGTGGGTGCCCGGCTCTGTGACGAGGGTGGGATAACGGGATTTGGGAGGGGGCAGCGGGCACGTGAGCATCCKCCTCTCACAGCTCTGGGGGGGCTTCATCTCCCACGGCTGCCTGGAGCAGGTGGCACATGTCCTGTCATCCTGCTCTCCTCCCAAATGGAGAATGGATCCGGGAGGGTTGGGCACAGCTCAGGCACTGTGGAGGGTGGGACAGGAGTGGACAGGAGCCTGCCCTGACTGACCAGTGGCTGCTGGTTTCTCTCCCCAGAGTGCCAACACCTCATCAGGTGGTGTTTGCCCACGTATAATATATTAAGAAATGAAATAAATAAAAAAAGGTAAATTTGCCTTGTAATCAGAGCAGTTTTTTCATTGTTTTTATTGAGTCACAGAATGGTTTGAGTTGGAAGGGACCTTAAAGCTCATCCAGTCCCATCCCCTGCCATGGGCAGGGACACCTTCCTACTATTCCAGGTTGCTCCAAGCCCCATCCAACCTGCCCTTGGACACTTCCAGGGATGGGGCAGTCACAGCTTCTCTGGGCAACCTGTGCCAGGGCCTCCCCACCCTCACAGGGAAGAATTTCTTCCCAATATCCCATCTATCCCTGTCCTCCGGCACTGGGAAGCCATTCCCCCTTGTCTTGTCACTCTAGGCCCTTGTCTAAATTCCCTCTCCACCTCTCTTGGAGCCCCATTAGGCACTGGAAGGGGCTCTAAGTTGTCTCTGGAGCCTTCTCTGCTCCATGCTGAGCATTCCCAGCTCTCCTGGCTCCAGAACAGGAGCTCCAGGTTTTATCCCCTTTTCCCGGGCTATTCCCCCCCTCACCGCTGCCCGCCCTGAGCCAAGATGGCGCCGCCGGGGGCGCCGAGGCGGCCGGGGGGCTCCGGCTGCAGCACCCACTGTGGTCGCTGGGCGGCGCCAGAGAGCGCGGCGCTGGGCGCTGCTGCGCATGCGGTCGTTGTCCTGCAGCGAAACTACATCTCCCGGCATGCACCGCGAACCAGCCAGGCCACATGGCAGCCTGGTGCCAAAAGACTACAGCTCCCGGCATGCTCCGGGGAAGAAAACTTGAACACGTGACTCTAGACGGCGCTGCTTTCTGACCCTGCGGGGACACCGTCCCGCCTGCTGAACCCGGAAGTGCCGCCGAGCCCCTCGTGGGTTTCACATGGCGCGGCCGCCGGGCCCCGCCGCTCCCCCGAACACCCCCGGGACCTGCCAGTCCATCGGGCCCTGACACCGCTCCCGGCCCTCCCCGCGCTCCCGATGAGCCCTCAGCGCCCGCCCCACCCGGCCTCCATCACCTTCTCCCTCGGTGTAACCGCAGCCCGGCGCCGTTCGGCCGCTCCGCTGCTCCCGTGGCTCACGCCGGCCCTGTCGCGTTCGCCCGGGGCAGGTCAGCGCCGGCCCCTCCATCATCAGCCATCCCTGCACAGGGAACGAGGGGCAGGACACAACGGCCTCAAGTTGTGCCAAGGGRGCTTTAGGCTGGGTATTAGCGAAAATTTCTCAGCGGAAAGGGTTGTGCAGATGTGGCACAGCTGCCCAGGGCAGTGATGGAGTCCCCATCCCTGGAGGGATTTAAAAGCTGTGTGGATGTGGCACTTCGGGACATGGGTTAGGGGTGGCCTTGGCAGTGCTGGGGAACAGTTGGACTCTATCATCTCAGAGGGCTTTTCCATCCTTAACAATTCTCTGTATTTTGTGAATCCAGCAGTCTCTACAATACAGTTTTCCTGTATCCAGTTTCCAGACAGCGTATCCAATGCCAGGACAAATCCTCCAAAGGTCAAGTTTCCCTTCTGACTTCTGCCAAACAGGCCTTTCTCTTACTATCCTGCATTTTGAAGTACAGAAGTATTTATTGTATTTATTTGTATTTGCAGTTGATTTGCTTTAATAAAGTACATAAACTTTGCTTGTACTTCTTCTGTGTTATTTCCACGTGGCTGCAATGTGTGGTTAAGTGATTACTAGAGGATTTGCCTGTAATTATAGAAATGAGAATTTCACACATTGGTGCATTTCTTTGCTATTTGTTTTTTCCTTGTGCACAAAATTGTTTGTCAACAGTTTTTAATGTGTAATTGAGCACCAAAGCAGCTTCCAGGGAACCCTGCAGAATTCCCAGGCACGGGGTTTTTCTGCAAATGAACTGGAAAGGCAGGGGAGTGAGATTTCCAAAGGTGCTCGAGTGCTTTTGGGCAGCTGGGGTGGTTTCCAGCCAGGTTGCCAGAGCATCCCTGGGACTGACAAGCACAGGATAAGCCCCCAGTGCCCCTGGCTCYCTTTTCCCTGCTTTGAAGGTAGCAAAGCACTTTTTAAAGCCCTGCTCTGAGTGCTGTGAGTGTCCAAGGTGCGTTTGGTGCCTTTACCCAGGATTTCCTGGGACATCCTGGTGGGAATTTGGTTTCAGAGGAAACAGGTTGTGCTCAAGCTTTGGCATTTTTAGGGCAGCCTGGTTGGTTTGAAGGCTGTGGGGACATTTTGTGAGAGTCCCCAACTTCCCACTCACCTTCCTCACCTCGCAAATGTCCCCCACCTTCCCCAGACCAGTGCCTGGGACGAACAGCATGGGGGAGGCTTTGAGCATATCCAATATCCAGCTGATTTGGGCAGCCTTTCAAATGTTCTCATCGTCTGACCCTTGTCCAGACGTCAGGAAAACACTTTAGGAAATTCCTCCTCCAGCCAGCGCACCAGCTTTAATCGCAGGGGAGGAATGTGAGGTGCAGAGCGCTGCTCCTCCTGCCTCTGCTCTCGGCTGCCACACCGAGGGACACCGGGGGACACTGGGGGACACCAAGGGACACTGGGGAACACCGGGCTTGCATTCAGTGAGTGCAGTGTCCTGTCACTGCACATGGGCAGCACAGCAGGGTTCCTCCTAAAACACCCAGGCAAGCAGCGTAAACAAGGTCCAAGAAGTGTAAATAAGGGCAAACGAGGATAAATAAACATAAACAATGGTAAATAAATAYAAATAATGGTAAGTGAGGGTCACTAAGGCGTTTCCAGCCGGGTCGGCGGGCGCAGGTCGGAGCTGCACCACCGGCGGCAGCCACCAGGGGGAGGCAGAGCGCGGCCACCGCCGGCCMCGCCGCACCGAGGGGCCCGGAGGGATATCGGGGGACAGCGAGGGACAGCGAGGGACACCCGTGGCGGTCACGGCGTCCCCTCCGCTGCCGCCGGGACACGGAGGAGCCCGGCCGGGCGCTCCGAGGCGCTGCTGTGCTGTGCTGAGCGCTGCCCGGGGCGGCTGCAGCTCCGCGGCGCGGCCGGGCAGGGGCAGCGGCGGGCGGGGGGGGCTGCAGGCCCCGCTCCGGCCGCGAGAGGGCGCGCGGGGGCTCCCGTTCCGCTTTGAAGTKCACCAAAATCACCCATTTTACACCCTCTGACCCTGACACACCTCACACACATCGGGAGCTGCACCCAAACGGCATCGTCACAGGTGAAAAAAAGGTTGGATGATCTTGAGTGGACAAATTCATCATAAGAGGCTCCTTCCCCGTCACCCACGTGTGCCTAAACCAGGAGAAATTCCAGTTAGAGGCACTCCCAGTGATTAGCAATGCTGATCCCAGGGGGATATCTGTGCAGAAAATCTGTATTAATAAAAAAAATGAAGCTACCAACTCAAGTTAGAAGTGTCCAAGGCYGGGTTGGACAGGGCTTGGAGCAACCTGGGATAGTGRAAGGTRTTCCTGCAGGGGGAGGCACTGGATGAGCTTTAAGGTCCCTTCGCACCCAAACCATTCTGGGATTCTGTGATTCCTTCAGGTTTCAACAGTGTAAATGCTGATGGCACTTGGTGTTTCTCCTCTCAAGCACTCCTTGCTCTTTCCTTTGCTGTTTGCTCCTCCTTTTATGTTTGCATACTTCCTTGGGAAAATGTCACTGGCATGAACAATTCAGGTCACGTTGCTTTTCTTCCAAATTGTTCCTCAGAGTTTCACCCTGCAAAATGAACGAATCTACCCACCCAAGCCGGCCTTGCTGTTTGAGGGTGGTTTGGGGAGCACTGAGGTGGGGCTTGAGGATGTCTTGGGTGTTTTGGGGCAAGATTTAGTTGGTGCTTACACAGACTAAACAGAAAATTAAAGAGATTTTCTATTAGAGGTGAGTGTTCTGGTGGACATCCCAAGGCTGTATCAGACAATGCATTTTGAATTTGCTGTCAGTTGTCAATGAGGTTCTGCACCTCTTCCTTTGTGTTTGATTGGAGGTTRGTGGGGTGTTTTGATATGTTTCATGTGTTTAATATGGTGTGTTTTTTTAATGTGTTTCTTGCTTGCACCATCTTTGTGCTTAGGAAATTTACCATAAACATTTTGGTCCTCATGTAATACAACCTTTTTTCTTCTCCTTAAGGAATAATGAGCATAAGGAAACCATCACCAGCGGGTTGGGCTGACTGAACTCAAACCCACTGCATCCACACCCTCTCCAAAAAACTCCTGCACAGAAATCCACCTCATATTCCATCAGATATTCTTCCTTCCCTCTCCTTCCATGTTTGTCCCTGATGAGAGAGCTYGGAGCAGTCCAGCCTCGCTTGCCCTCCCCAGCTCTCCCCTCCCTGCAGGACCACAAACATGCACTGGTCCACACTGGGAAAGGTCAGAAAAGGGAGAAGGAAAGCTGGGGAGGATCAAATAGGCCACCCAGGCTGACCCAGGGCTGCTGCAGCCACTGCTGGGTGGTCTCATCCTCTCCTTTCCCAAGCATCTTCCGGCCGGGTCATTCTCGCTGGGTGGGCAAGAGAAATCCTGGTCACAAAGAGGGATGATCCAAGGAAAAACTCACCCCAGGTCCATCAAGGTTCGTTTTTGAGTGCTTTGTGCTCCCTGGCATAAAGGTGATCCAATAAACTGTAGTGTGTATTGAATTATTGGAATATGGCTGCTGGAGGAGGGAGGGGAATATCGGGAGATAGGAGAGTCTCTCCTGACCTGAGATGCCAGCTGCCAGTTCCTCGGGTTTTCCTTCAAAATCATTGGGATTTTTACTATTTCAAAGCTTTCTGTGSGTCCCTGTGGGTGAGTAACCACCACAGCCTCTCTTTCTCAAAGCCTTGAGGTAGCACCCAGCCCCATTTCAGGCTCATGTGTCTGTGTTTCCACTCCCTTGCCTGGCTCTGCAGTGTATGRAATCACAGACATCATGGAATTGTGGAATGGTTTGGGTTGGAAGGGACCTTAAACCCCGTCCTGTCCCACCCCCTGCCATGGGCAGGGACACCTTCCACTATCCCAGGTTGCTCCAAGCCTTGTCCAGCCTGGTCTTGGACACTTCCAGGGATGGGGCAGCCACAGCTTCTCTGGGAATTCCATTCCAGCCCCTCCCCAACCTCACGGGGGAGAATTTCTTCCCRATATCCCATCTAAACCTCTACTCCTTTAGTTTAAAACCATTCCCCCTTGTCCTGTCACTCTCTGCTGCTGAATATATATTTCCTCATGGCTTTCTTCAACAACTTAGCGATTTCCTGAGAAATTTGAGTGCATGGAATGACACTGTCAAAACCAGGCCTTGAATCAGACCCTAGAGATCCCTGGATACTGAGGAAAGAGGATTACAAACCTTTCTTAAGCATTASAGTTCCAGAGCTGTGTCTTTCAGGAATTCACAATTCACTCTAGCAAACCCCAAAATGCTAAACACGGAGTGTGACTCCTGAGTGGAATAATAAATGGAATAAATGGAGTTTATAATTTACTCTATCAAATCCCAAAATGCTAAACATGGAGTGTGAATCCTGAATGGAATACAGTGGTCAATAAACCACAGGCCCTCAATCACAGCAATAGCTAAGTCTTGAACTCCTGGCAAAACCATCAACCCTAAGCAAYGACCACTACAGCTGGGTGAAAACCTGGAAATGCTGTTACAGTTGCTTTACAATCACCTTGGGGTGATTTTTTTTGGGGCCAGAATAGTAGATTCTGGTAGCAAAATAGCATTTCTGAGAAGTCTTTTATACTACTTAATTGTTCAACATGTTCACAATTCCAAGGATCGTCTCGCTTGAGGAAAGGCACTGAACATTTTTTCCTATGACAAGCCTCAGGAAAAAGGGGGTCAAAACAGTGTTGGATGCCATGTGAGATAACATTAAACCAAATAAAAGGTTATTTTATGATTCAGAAGGAGGAAATTGGGTAGCCAAAGACAGGACAGTGACTGACTGAAAGCCCTTGCTGGTGTAACGGGGGCAGAACTGAGATGTTACAACATCTCAGGGGGAAAAGATAACCACAGAGAATATTCCTCTGTGCAATAAGGAGAGAAAGCTGATGAGAACAACCATGGGGAAAAAACCAACCAACACAACAGTTTTTATCATCTTGTGCAGCTGACACCTTCAAAATGAAGCCGAAATGAAAATATCTGAGCCTTTATGTTTGCAAGAGGTGACATCCCGAATCCAAGCCGACGAAAACCGAGCGAGGGTTTTTGCTGGGTCACTGATTTATGGTCTGTGTCACACAGGCTTGGGGGAGTCCCCCAGAGCTCCCAAACCGCCAGGGACACAAACCCCACATTGTGGCAGACGTGGAAAGAAAAGCCGAGCTGTGACCCGGGCACACGTCCGATGAAAGACAAAGAATCCGGGCACAGCCAGGGGTGCGCTGATGGTTCTTTCCCTCCAAACAATTCCTTCATTTTTCACCAAGCAGCATCCTCCAGCCTCAACAGCCAAACTCGACAGGCATTTTTGCCTGCTGGGGTTTTGCAGGGGTTGCTTTGCCTGCTGATAAAGCCTGTAGTGTTACGAAATTAAGTGACATTAAGTGGATTGAACAGAGAGCATTAATCTGGGCAAATTACTCCCAACCATTAGGAAACCAAGGCTGTGGCAAAGCCAGACAATGGTTTCCATTAGAGAATAGAAAATTAATGCCGTATATAACCTCCTTTCTCCTGGAGCCTACGGCTCAAGGAAGCTTTTTGTTCTGCTGTGATACAATTTAGAAAATATTTCCTAGGTCTCTGGTAGAGCCTTTTCCCTGTTAAATCACTGTGAGGGGCTGGGATGATGGGGGAAAACCTTTTTCCTTTGGAGAACCCTGAATTCCAGCGGAGGGGGGAAGGTGTGGGAAGGAAGGAGARGCATGCAGCATCCTTTTCTTTGTTCTGGAGTGTCACTGGAAGTGGAACCACGCCGGTCATGGTCCTGGTGTGCATTTACAAGCTCTTTTCTGGCACAGGCTGTGCCATCTGCACTAACATCTGGGCAGAGGCGAGGCTTGGAAGAAATTACTCATTCTGCAATTAGGCTGGAGATAATTGGGAAATAGGAGAAGTTTCCACAGGTCTAAAGCTCCTCTTGTGCCCTGTCCTGTCTCTTCGGAKATTTTTCTCCCATATTTCAGCCATCCAATAATCTGCTTCCAGTCCAAGTGCCCAAACACTGATTTTCCACCTATTCCCATGTTCTCATCATTTAGGGATCCTGACACCTGCTCACTTTGCTAAGGATGCATCTGCTGCCTCCAGTGCTTCCAGCCACACTGGTTCTCCCTCCTCTTTTCCACGGAAGTGGATCTTTGTATTCTGCAAGAAATAGTTCCCTCATTTTATAAAAATGCACCAGAAACACACAACCCTTGCTTAGACAGCCCATAKTTCTTATTACAGTGACCCTTCCTTTAGTGACTTCATAAGTGAGTTTTCATTTAAATTGTTTATCATCAAAAGTTTCTCTTTTTTCCCCAGAATGAATCCATAGTGCAGCAGAAAGTCAAAAAAAAGAAGCCTCTTATCACAGTGTTTATTATCTCTAGGGCCCATATTCACAGAAAATGAAACATCTCAGCTCATCAGTGTTATTTATCTTATTATCAGGAAATAATAATGTAATAATAATAAAAATGTCTGCTTTTGAGACAAATTTAGAGGAAAATCCCATCTCAGAGCCCCTGGAGTAAGTGTTGCTSTCCCTGAGTTTCTCTGAATCACCAAGGACAGAGTTCAGCAGTTAAATACACTTTGCATGCAATACAACAGGCTCAAGCATCCAAAAGGACACTGAGAAGTCCTCAAGTCTCATACAGAACATCAGGATCATCTTCATAAGATTATAAATAATCTTTATAAATAGTATTTATAAAGCRTTAGTGGTGGGACACAGGTAGAGGAAAAATGCAGTGGGTTTATCCAAGTGCTTTCAGCATCTCAGCTCCATCCCCAGCCAGCAGCGTTCCTGCGCTGGCAGCCTGAGCAGAAAACTCAGCATTTTTCATTCTGAGCATCAAAAAGTTTGTGCTGAATGCCGAAGACCCAGACAAAGCCTTCATTGAGGGGGGAGAGTGCCTCATTCATGAGGGCAGAGAGAAGCAGCCAGGGAGATAAAATGACGTTTTGCAGGCCTGAAGGGCAGTGCAGGAGCACTCCGGAGCACACCATCCATAAGGAATCACCCGCACGGATCCATCCACAGCTGTCCTCGCTCTGGCAGGCTGGAGCAGCCCTGCTCCCGGGAGGGAACACTCCCTGCTGGGGCACCCCCAGGGCACTGAGTACGTGAGGCTCCGTCACACGAGCCCACTCGGGAATCCTTTGGTTCCAAGGGCCGGCACGGGCGGGTTCGGCTCAGTCTGTGCTGGGGAGTTTCTCCTGCAGAGCTCCAGATTTGGCTGAGAGTGGAACAGGAGCCAGAGCAACTCCCAGCTGGAGCACTGAGATCAACTAATCCCAGGGCTGGAGCCCCTCTGCTCTGGAGCCAGGCTGGGAGAGATCGGAACGCTCAGCCTGGAGCAGAGAAAGCTCCGGGGAGATCTTAGAGCCCATTCCAGTGCCTAAAGGGGCTCCAGGAGAGCTGGAGAGGGACTTGGGATAAGGGATGGAGGAACAGGACATGGGGGAATGGCTTCCCAGTGCCAGAGGGCAGGGTTAGATGGGATATTGGGAAGGAATTGTTCCCTGTGAGGGTGATGAGGCACTGGAATGGAATTCCCAGAGAAGCTGTGGCTGCGCCATCCCTGGAAGTATCCAAGGCCAGGTTGGATGGGGCTTGGAGCMRCCTGGGATAGTGGAARGTGTCCCTGCCCATGGCCGGGGTTGGAACTGGATGGGCTCTAAAGTCCCTTCCAACCCAAACCGTTCTGGGATTCTSTGATTTTATGGTTCTGGAGAGTGGAGAAATGGATCATATCACAAGGTGAGTGGTTCTGTGTCCTGAAAAGCTCTTTGCTTGCAGGACCTGTAAGTGCAACAAGTGCCAAACACAACAAGTTTAGGGAATTGCCTTTTTTGTTAAAGTTACCCACAGAATCCAAGGAAAAATGGACAAAAAGGGTATGTTGCCTGGAAACTTATGAGGGATGAAAAYTGAGTAAATTTACTAAATTAATTGCTTCCAAGAAGAAAAGGAGTCAGTGCAGCCTTCTCACTGCACATTGACCAGATGCCATTAAAGTAGCTCCTACACTGGGGAGAGAGAAGATAAATTAACACTCAGTTTGGCTCAATCAAACACATCAAGTAAATTATTTTCTAAATAAAAATAAACCTGGTCAATAAACATAAGCATAGAATGTTGTAATCTAAAGCATGATACAATTTGGAATGTTGTTTTTTGTCATTCTTGAAGTTGTTGGTGTATTTAGGGTCCCTTCCAACCCAAACCACTCCGTCATTCTATTCTGTGATTTTATGTAATATTTTTAAGTCAACAACCTCTGTGTGCTCAAACCCAGCTGGGACAAGGCCCTCAGAGGGCAGAATCCACCTCAAAAAGTTCCCCGGAGTGCCTGTTGTGTCAGCCTGTCAGCTGGTGATTCCCAAAGAACATCAATTCCACCTCCCCACACACCAGTTCTCCTGCTTAATCCAAGTTATTTGTTTTCCATCYGCCCAGGCTGAGCCGTGTATCCCAGAACACAGGGTTTGCTCTGCTGTGTGGTTTCAGGAGGCTGAATCCCTGCTGGAAATCGATGGATGACTCAAAGCCAAGACAAAAGGCAGCCTTGTGTGGCAGCCTGGGGAATGCTGTGTGCTCCCTGCTGCCCGAGGCACTCACCCCCCACACCATCCCTTCCAGCTGACTTGAAAGGGTGCAGAGGACATTTTCATCTCTATTTTGCTCCGTAGGAGCGAGTGGCTCTGTGTGTGTTTAAATAATGCATTTGCTCTTTCCAGAAGGAGTTTGACATCCACACASACACGCTGAAGCGGCTGGGGCCGAGCAGATGGAGTTGTGCCTTCCTCCCCTTGGATGCTGCTGCTGCAAAGAGCTGGGAGGAAGAACTCCAGCACCCTCAGCCCCAGGAAACTCCTTTGGTGCTGGGGCCACCTGCCTGTTTCTGGGGCAGAGGGGCTGCTCTGGGTATTCCCCCCCTTGAAAATCCCACACAGAATGGGCAGATAAACTCACAGAGCATGAAAATATCYCACTGCTTTGTTTCCTTTCTTCTGTGACAAATGTACTTCAGAACGCACATTAATACAATTTGCCTCAGCGAGCTGGTGGCTCCTCTGGTACAGCAAATCCAGGAGCAAGGAGTCCACTCTTCATTTCAAAGACCTTTCTGCATGGAGCATCAGACTCAAAACTCTTCAGGCAGAAGTGCCTGAAAGGGGATGACTTTTTCTTTCTTTTCCCAAGTATCAGGCATAAAGACAACACAATAATTTTCTTCCCTCATTGCTAACTGAGGTGAGCACTGGGGAGATCTGTACCCAAAACTGTTTGTGTGTGACCAGTGTTTCTCACCTGGGAATGAGCTAGTCCTGGTTGTTACAACGATCAACAGTGGTGAGATTTTCATTCTCTGAGAACCCTGCACTGTGCTRCACATCAATTGAAGTAAATTTATTTTTTTTGCTAAAGCCTGCAAGAGCAGGAACCCACCTGCCCAACAGGACACTGGGTCAAGGTGCAAGAAACTTCAATTCTTATTCCTGTGCACAGGAGTAGGGAGCAGAGGTATCCTCATTGCTGAGCCTTGCAGCAAACCTCGCTGAGTTTTATAAGAGATACACAAAGAAATTTCCTTTACAAAGCCTGTACAGTAAATAAACTTCCCTTTGGTTTCAATTTTCAAATCCARTATGTTTGTAGGAGCTATTTAAACTCGCCCATCATTTCCGTGGTAGTAACTCCAGACAGTTTTTTGAGCTGTTGCATAAAAAGAAACAACCAAAAAAACCCCCCAAATCTCTTGTTTCTTGCTGTAAATTATGGCATAATGCTAAACTGGCACTGATGAAAACCAGGAGCACAGGTACTGAATACACTTGGTGCATGGAGTTTGGCTCTGATGTATTTAGGAAGCACTGCAGCTAAGCTTCAGGGAGTTTTTATTCCAGACAGTGTTAGACTTACAGAAAGCAACGGGATTTGGGGAATTTGGTGTGTGGTACTGGGAGCGTGTACTGGTAAACTGGTCTGTGTCATCTGTTAACTGCACCTGTAAACTTGTATTTATTCAGAATTTCCTGCAGGGAATGATGACRAAGGGGAAATGTCACTGGCAGAATAAACCCTGAGCACTGCAATGCRAAAAACTGCTCCTTTCACTGCAAGTTTTGTCAAAAGTTGGTGGAAAATACACATTTAAATTGTGCCTAGCTCGGAATACACAGATCAGCACGCTGGTCAATCCCAAATTATTGATCAGATTTAAACAAAGTGGGGGTTCTGGGGAGGTCAGCCTGGCTGCAGTGCGCCAGAGCAGCAGACAGCAAACACAAGGCTAAATTGCTTTTTCCACTCAACTGATCYGAACACAGCCCAGGGATCCAGCAAGAGCAGTTTGTTAAAAGTGGGAGTTTGTAAAGCTTTGGCCACCAGCTCGGGTTAAAAGCCACGAGCTGGCTCAGGTGGGAAAGAATTTAAGAGCACAGTGAAAAGACAACTTAATTAGTCCTGAATTGCCATGAACTTACAGTGTATTAATTCACATAGTGGACACAGAATGCCACGAGAGCATCAGCACAGCCTCTGGAAAAACTCATCTCTCGTGGTGACCTGCTTTGATAGTTATTTTTGGCAAGTTGTATTGAATCCATAGGCTGACAATAATGAATTGACTCACGGATTAGAACCAAAAAATGGGGTTTGGCTACGGCTCTGCACAAGCAGGTTTTAATTTTTAAATCTTTGTAAGGACTCATTTAATATGAACATATTTAACTCAGATTGCTGTGGATCCACGCTTGCTAAGGAAGTTCCCAGGTTTGATTCCCAGCCCTGGCGCTGGCAGTAGCCCCTGGCACAATCTGTCACTGTGCAGGGATCGATACAAACCCCTGCCCCTGGCTGTTGATTCCATTTGCTGGGCCACGCTCTGAGCAGGGGACAAAGCCATGGAGAGGCTGGGAGAGCACCCGTGGGATGGCTGGGAGAGAGGAGATGATCAGAGCAAGAGGAGCAACCTCTGCCAAACACAGGTCTGGGGGTGTGTGTGTCCCTCCACCYGGCCAGAGCTCATCCCAGGGATGGACACCTCCTCACAAGGAAAGGCTGGGAGAGCTGGGGGTGTCCAGCCTGGACAAGAGAAGGCTCCAGGGACACCTCAGAGCCCCTTCCAGTGCCTAAAGGGGCTCCAAGAGATCTGGAGAGGGATTTGGGACAAAGGATGGAGGGATAGGATGCAGAGAATGGCTTCCCAGTGCCAGAGGGCAGGGTCAGATGGGATATTGGGAAGGAATTGTTCCCTGTGAGGGTGGTGAGGCCCTGGACTGGAATTCCCAGAGAAGCTGTGGCTGCCCCATCCCTGGAAGTGTCCAAGGCCAGGTTGGACAGGGCTTGGAGCAGACTGGGATAGTGGAAGGTGTCCCTGCCCATGGCAGGGRTGGGACTGGATGAGCTTTAAGATCCCTCCCAATCCAAACCAGTCTGGGATTCCAGGACGCCACAGATGTTGAGCAGCCCTCTCCTTTGACCACAGTCCCACAAATCCCAGCTCCTGCCCYGCTCCCTGCACTCAGAGCCGGTGCTCAGCCAGCTTCTCCCAAGCCCAGAATCCTCCTCACCACRTATTCCTCATAATTCACCCACCACCTTGTAGAGCTCTCACAGCTGTTCCCCACAATTCCACYTTCCAGACTCACATTCCAGCAGGAAGGCCAACTGTCTCCCACTAAGCCAGTTTTCCGGGCCAAAACCAGCACGGCTCTGGGAGAACAGCAGCATTTCAGGAACACTCTTCACACAAAGCCACGTTCCAGAGTCCTTCCTCTGCAGAGGAGCGCGAGGTCTGCTGGCCACAGTTCATGCCCAAGTCCTCGCAGTGTTAATAAGGTCAAAAATAAAACCCAAGAAGCTTTAATACTAAATAGTTTAATATTAAAAACGCTCACCCTTGCCATCAATTCCTTTCTAAAGCCCGTGCCTGGAATTTGTAGGGCTGTAAAGATGCAAACCTGCCACCCAGAGCACCTGAACGTGCCCTAATGGAGTTTTCCAGCTCCCTTTGCAAGAGCAGAGCCAGCTGCCTCCAGCAGTGCCTGCTCCTTCCTGGTGCAGCTGTAAGGGCAACCAGAGCCATTCAGCACCTCTTGGTTTTTGAGCATGGGGCTTAAAGATGATCTCATTCATATGGGTGGGTTAAGTGGAAATACCTGCATGGTGTATAAATATAAATATATGTATATATGTACACACATACACCAGCCTTAAGGCCTTCCAAAACCTGTTAAAAGCCATAACAGACCTTGGAACGCACAGTACAAACACTCAGGAAAGGACCAGTGACAGGACCAGTGCCAAAGCTGGGTCAGGGAAGCCCAGAGGGCAGGAGCTGCTGCTGTTCCAGGGGCCCTTTTCCTTTAAGGCTGGTCCCCAGCCCGGCCCGTGGCAGCGGGGCAGAATCCTCTGTGCCTTATATGGCTTGTTCTGAAATGGTTTTTTTTTAATGACTCCACCGATTTTTTTTTTTTCACCCTATAATCACACAAAAACTTTTTCACATCATTGTCTTCATTAAGTGAAATCATCAGGGCTCATGAGAAACATCCTGGGCTCGACGTCTCCGCGCAAATCTTCCCATGGGCCCAGCACCGAGTGGCTTTCTGGTTTGTTTCCATTTCCAGCTCCTGTCCCGGTGGCTCTCAGCAGACAGAGTGCCTTGCCCAGCACCTCACACTGTTCTGGGCCTCGTGCTTGAACAAAACGGGTCCCAGTTTTGGGGCTGCTGCTCTGGGGCTGCTTCCACACCCCCCTGGGGAAACACAAACGGGGTTAAACCCGGCCCCGAGCCCCCTCCCGCCACCTTTTTTCAGAGTTCYGAGTGGTGAAAAGAAACTCGGAGAGTCTTCCGCTTGTTTGGCAAGCACCAGGGAAATGTTTGTGTTTGCACTTAGCAACACCCTGAATCAGAATTTTTAGTACAAAATCGGTTTACGGAGCCTTTCCTGTTGCTCCACGCTCTTCCCAACAGCTCCGCTCTGGCTGCTCGCCTTTCAGAAATCYGCAGGGATGAGAAATTTGACAGGAGACTCCACCGGGGGAAAGATGCCCACAGCTTCCCTCGTGCTCTTTCAGAGTGTCTTGCGTGGTTTTTTAAAAATAAATCCATAGGAAAGCCGGGATAGCACTAAAAATACCTCCCAATTAATATGGGAACGTGGAAAATAGCACTATGCAAAATGACTGTAGTATGTTTGGGGTTTTTTGGTTTATGATAGAAAACAGAGCCATACTGTCTGCACATAAAAATGAGAACTTTACTATTTTCTGTCTCAAATATGGGAGATATAGTAAATATTTAATATTGTATATTACATATTAAAATTGTAGAGAAATATAAATTAAGTACAGCTATTAAGTATTAAGYRCCCATGTATRTGATATKATATCATATTATGTATTTTTAAATGATAAGCTCAATTAATAYACTTATTTAAAAACATAAAGAAAAYGAATAAAGTAGAAATGGGTAAAGTTTGTACCTTCTCAAAGCAAAGTTGCCCTCTGAACTTAYACAGTTTCTCATCTACTTTGGCTTAGAATTAGAGCAAGGAATTTAGGATCTGGCATTGCTGCAGTTCAACAGAAAGACATTAAATGTGGATCCCCTGTACTGAATACGGTCTGTAACTATCTGAAAACTTCTTGCCTTATTAAAATACAAAGCAGGGCAAAAGGAAATAGCTGGTAAAACAGTTTCAAGGCAGCTGCCTGGAATTTTTCATGGTAATTAGCTCAGTTTATAGACTTCAAAACTACAAACAAGACTCATTAAATACAGCAGAACGACGTTTTCTACGTTCACAAAACTACAGATCAGCATTTGTGAGCCCTCAGGAAGGCGTTCAGCCCTCATCCTAATTACATATAGCAGTTTAAAACCTAAAAAAAAAAGRGGTGAGGTAGATATCTATTGTTGTTTTACCAATGATAGCATCTTTAATTAGACTGAACTGGTGCACACAGGCTTTGAAACRCAGGATCCAGTGCAGGTCTCTGTAGTTGTGCCAACAACAAACTCCGTTCCATGTTCTGCTCTTGCACTTGACTGTCTGTCTCCTCCGTTTAAGGGATGTGGCCTGAGGCCACAGTCAAGATAGGGAACTATATTTAACCCTGGCAATRAACTGCCTCCGGAATTCTCGCAGGAACTGGGAGAAAACAATTCTAGATGTATAAATGCATTAAACTGAAAGGGTGAACAGAGTCTCGTGCTGCACCTTTGGCAGGATCTTCATCAGAGAACTGAAACCTCGAGCGAAAGTTCACGTGTGGTTTATCAAAGCATAGAATTATAGAATCCCAGAATGATGGAATCCCAGAATTACAGAATCCCAGAATTACAGAATCCCGGAATCTCAGAATGGTTTGAGTTGGGAGGGACCTTGAAGCTCATCCAKTGCCACTCCCTGCCRTGGGCATGGACACCTTCCACTAKCCCAGGTTGCTTCAAGCCCCATCCATCCTGGCCTTGGACGCTTCCAGGGATGGGGCAGCCACAGCTTCTCTGGGCAGCCTGTGCCAGGGCCTCCCCACCCTCACAAAAGTACATTTTCTGGAATGTGGCTGTGAGTTTTCTGAGGGRAAATATCAAATATCTGTGAGGAAATGTTATTTTTTCATATCTAGGCACAGAATTGGGGAGCAGGACCCATCAGACCAYGGGTTTCCCGTTTTCCCAAGACAAAAGCACACTCAGCAGCTCTCAGAGAGGAGCTGGACATCCCTTGGCACATCCCYTGTTGTGTGGCAGCAGCACTTCCCTGCTGGACTGCAGATGGAGTTCAGGGAGAAAAACTGCTCTGCTCCACTACTGCAGGGCAGGGAGCACAAACTGGGAACACATTTACACTGCATTTGTCATTTAAGAATAAAAAATGACTGCGGCAGGAGCACTGAGAGCTCCAACACTGTCAAAAGATTAGAAGCTAAATACATTTCGAGCAGAAGTATTGGACTTTGATGATCCTTGTGAGTCTCTTCCAACTCAGGATATTCTTTGATTCCGTGTCTTAACTGTTTCATGTACCACACTATTGCAGAAAGGGCCAACCTAGACCTGAACAGGGCTGTTCATACCAGAGCAGGGCTTTGGTACAGCTGAGCTGATCTTAAATCCCCTGCTCTGATGGAGATATTGATATATTGATACATTGAYATGTTCAGGAATTGTGTGGACACACCTGGTCACAGGTGGGGCAGCTCAGGCACCTGTGGCTCAAGCCTGTCTTGTACTGATGGTTCTTAGTTTGGCTAAACTGGAGCAAAAGGAGGGCAAAACCACAATAATTGTTTGGAAATAACAACTTATAAAAGGGGAAACTGTAAGCAGTTAAACAACTCGAGGTATTGAAGGGAAATCAAAGCTAAAATCACAGAATCATGGAATATCCTGAGCTGAAAGGGACTCAGAAGGATGATCCAGTCCAGTTCCTGGCTCTGCACAGGACAACCCCAAAACCCCACCCTGAGCCTGAGAGTGTTTCCCAACATGGATGATCTTTGAAAGGATGGGATGGACACAGATCAAACACTCAACACCATGACATGAAAATTAATTCCATATTGGTATTGGATTGGAAAGGATGACCTGGCAGGTCTGATTTCTCTCTACTAATGCCCATCTAATTTTTCTCTCTCCTCAGTTTCAGTCGTGTTAGGATGACATTTCCAATCTCAGTGCTCTGCATGAATTCCAGAAGCAACTTGTGCCAGTGGGAAGGGAGGATTGAGCATCTCAATGAGTTTCAGCCTCGTGGTTTGTCCTGAAMGCTTGCTGTTCCCTTTTCAGATCTGGAGAGTTGCACAGTGACATATCTCTGGATTTTTTATGTTRTGATTCTTTTCTCCTAGGATCTATRCCCTGCTGGTTCTGGGAAACTTGTGACCTCTGCATTTTTAATTAGAACTCGTAACTTTTTCCATAGCAACATATTTTGATGTTTCAAATACAGAATCTGTCAAATCAAACAACTCCTGGTCAGATGAAATCCAAATATATAGAAACGGTGAGCAGCAATAGGATGTATGATATGGCATAATTCAGAAAAAAATTAAAAGAGATCACAGAAGAGGGATGGAAATCTTTGGTTATTCTATAAGTTTGATCTTAGTAATTAATGAATGAATACAAATTGTTCGATTGGAGTGTCAGTATCCACCTGGTACCAAGGAATTAATTATTCTCAGGAAATATTTTAGATGTGGAAAAGTCTTACTCACAGGCATGAGCAGTGAAAGCAAAAGAAATCTTCTGAAACATAACCTGAGCTCAGATATCAAGAGAATAATGCAATTCAATATGATAGGTTAAGGCAAATAATTTAATCTAATACAGCAGTTCTAGATGGACTTGTTCAAAACCATTGATTTATGATACACATCTTGCATGTGCCAAAAAAGGATTTCCTTCAATAACAAAGTTTTGGAATTCTGTCATTTGGCTAAAATGGCTTAAATACTGTTTATAATTCATTCACTGATTCTCAATTACAGACATTTTGTGGTATTACTGTTTTTACTATATTTACTACAATTTGATATTATTTATTTATTATTTACTCYAATTTGCTRTTACTGCTTTTGACGTCTCTCTGAGCTTTTTTAACATATTTCTGTTATCTTCTGTGTCAACAGAGACCTGTGCAGAATAGTGTCACCTTTTCCTTGGACTTACCGAGAAAGGCACTACTAAATTTCCTCTCTAGCATGAAAAGTCTTAGAAAAATTAATATTATTTTCTGATTAACCAGAGTTTTGCTCACTCTTACAGTCAGTGACTTGGGTTTTATTTTCCTGTTTTAGGCTGAGATTTGCTCTGAGGTCACCTTTGAGTGCCATTCCTGATCCCACACCAGTCCCCCACCCTTCTGCAAGRCCACCCCTCTGGAATTCCCTGCCAGGCCAGCAGCCAGGAGATATCCATGGGCTTGTTAAGTTTTTTAAACAAACGTTGAAGTGCATGAACATCTTCAAGAAGAAAAGGCAAACACCAATGTGGGAATAGCTGCTTTGGTTTCTTCCCTCTGGATAGCGTTAGACACATGATTCCTATGCCTTTGTCTAGTCCATCTGTTTCCACTTTCCATAAAAAACACTGGAATATGAAGTTAAACTTSGTGTGTTTTAACCTTGCATTGCAAACAGGGGRTTCCTGGGGTTCCTGGGTGCTCCTCCCTCACAGACCCCCTGGGTGTGTCTGCAGAGAGAGGGACAAAACCCCAGCATTTCCTCACTCATATCTGATATTTTCCTTCAGAAAACTCAGATGCACATTYCAGAAAATGTACTTTGTAGCCTGCAAGACTGTCTAAACAGAGTATGAAAATAGATGACATCACTTACACCATTTGGGTTTTCTGCTCGAAAATGAAAAGCACCATTCGTGTGAACTCCCCGACAATTGTCAGAGCAGGGAGTTTTTCAAATGAAATGCTTCATCTCACTAATTTAAAGAAACAGAAACCACAACACTGCTGTGAAAGCTTTGATTTCCCAAACCCACAACGTTTTTTAATTTATTTAGAGGCAAGATGGAACAGTTTCATAAATCTCCTGCCACATATACCATGCACTCAGGCCATCCGACAGCTTGTTTGCCGGAATATATGAGACACACAAGGAGCATCACTATATTTATGTGTGCCCAAAAAGGGCACGATATTATTTTTAAAAACCAAATAGCAAAAACGGGAATGTTTTGGAGTTAGGGGAACGGAATTTCCCGCATTTTGCCTTCCAAGTATAGATTGTTCAGGCTTGTGCCTGCTGCAACCAGGCGAGATTTCTGCCCGAGGAGCTCGGTGAGAGCAGCTGGGACTGACACTGCTTGGCCCCAGCCAGCCCCATTCCCTCACTTTCTGTGGCTGCAGCTTTCCCAGCTATTTCCATAGATCCTGGCTGCCTCCTGGGTCCCGAGGATGCCACAACCTCAAACAGCCTTATAAATCTGGAGAGGGAAATGATCTGTCTCTTGTCGTAAGCAGAGAGCCCAGGAGAACGTCTGTGGGGTTTTACCAGCAAAGTTGCTGGAAAAAGAGCCAAGATGGGATCCCTGACCTTTCCCAGCCCTCCTCCACCGGGATCAGCCCACAGCCTGCTCTGGAAAAGCTTCAGCTCACCCAGGGAGCAAAATTAGAAATCTTCTCCAGGGACACTCTTACTCTCTTGCACCAACCACTCCTCGGTCCGACGGGGGATGGAAAGCAGAGGGGATGAGGGAGCTGGGAGCGTCTGTCCCTCGCCGAGGGGTTCCCACAGCACAGTGGGAATGCCCAGACACGCTCAGGCGGAGCTGTCCCGGGGTAGGAGCAGAGCCAAGCCCTGGCCTGTGATTCATAGAGCAGGAAAATGTTTGAGCTGAGGAACAGCAGCACTTCACAAGTGTCCAGATCCTCTCATCCCCGCTGCTCACACAGACGTGATTGACATGCCAGTAATGGAGTATTTGTTCCAAAAATGTTTGGACTCATGCCTGTTACTTAAGGCTTTTTAACTGTGTATAGTTTCTTGGGAAATAAACTTGATTAGTATAGTATGATTTTTATCATTAGTCAGCACGGCAAGGTGAAAACAATAAATGTGGAGAATTGTCCAATAAATTAAAAATCAGATATTCCAATAAACTAAAACCCAGATATTTCCAATGAACTAGAAATCAAATATGTCCACTAAACTAAAAATCAGATATTTCAAATAACCAGCTGTAGTACACTAATGTTTATAAGGTTAGGTCACTAATTGTCAGGTTATGATTCGTGGTTTTTGAGTGAAACCTGCCAAAGAATTTGTCCAGTTTTTGTGACCACGTCCAGCTCCTGTTCTTCTCAGGGAAGRCATTAAGTTTGGGGAGATTTTGGGAGGATGTGAGGTTTGGGGAGAATTTGCACCACACAGAGCAGAATCTGCTGCCTGGATCAGCCAGAGGAAAGCAGCTGCTCCCAGCGAGCTCCAGGTGTGTTTTGGATGGAGAAAACACACTCAGCACAAAATTCCTGGCAGGTTTGGCAACTGCTGGCCCACAAACACAGAAGTGCTGATGCTATTTGAGCAGAGCTCCAGCCTCCACACTGTGAGCTTCTCTTTTGTGTGCTCCAAACCCATTTCTGCTGGTGCTGCCAGAGCCACCGAGGGCTTGYGTTGGCCTTAACAAGCCCCTGTCCTGCTGCTGGGGCTGTGATGCCAGAACCATGGAATCATGGAATATTTAGGTTGGAAAAGCTCTGTAAGATCATTGACTCCAACCATTCATGCAGCACCCCSAAGGCCACCACTAATCCACGTCCCCAAGTGCCACATCCACACATCTTTCAAACACTTCCAGGGATGGTGCCCTGGGCAGTACTTGACAATGCTTTCAGTGAAGAAATATTCCCTAATATCCAATCTAAACCTCTCCCGGCAGAGTTTGAGGCTGTTTCCTCTCATCCTGTCCCTCTTCCCTGGGAACAGAGCCCGATATCCCCCCTGGCTGCCCCCTCCTGTCAGGAGTTGTGGAGAGCCAGAAGGTCCCCCCTGAGCCTTCTTTTCTCCAGGCTGAGCCCCCCCAGCTCCCTCAGCTGCTCCTCACCAGCCTTGTGTGCTGTGATGTGCACATGAATCTGAAATTATGGGATTTTCCTGCAGGAATGTGTGAGCACACACGACAAAAGCCACACTCCACGTGCTCTGCCCAGTGGCTCCCAGCTCACCCCAGGAGGGAACAGCCTCAAACAGGGCTCAAAGTGCCTGGTGAGAGCACAGCAAAAGCCACAGCATGAGACTCCTCTGGGCTGGGACCCCATACAAGTCATCATATTTTTCCTTAAATAATCATAAAATATCTCAAATTGGAAGGGACCCATAAGGATTATTGAGTCCAGCTCCCTGTTCCAGGCAGGAATACCTAAAACTAAGCCATGTGACCAACAGCCTCACCCAGAAATAGAAATAWGATAGAAATATATATAAAAATACACATAGCACATAATTCATTGCAGTATGTATATATAATATAGTATATGATCTATGTAATACATTACATAATACATAAATGCAATCACCAAAAATATATGGATGTAAAAATTACTCTCTCACCCTTGTAATCCTTGTATTAGAGTAACTATCTGCTATTTTTCTGTACCCTTTAACTGTTTTCTGTGCTTACACCAACACTYTAAGGTATCTYAGGTAGGCAACTGCTTTAAGAGCAYTGTTTGTCCAGAACTGAACAGTATAAAAGCCACACACRGTAAATAAGCAACATAAAAGCAGGCTGCTCTCCTCCACTCACACCTCTGCAGAGGAAAAAAAAACTGAATGGAAAGAAAATGTCCACTTTCAACTGTCTTGTTCAATGTAAAAACTGCAAAGCTCATAACTTGGCTTCCTTTGTCAATAAATTCCATATTACAGAGTGGCAAGTGAATGYAACAAACATTTCACACAAAGTGCCTTCACACAAGAAGTGATGTTAGTTAAATGTCTTCCCCCCTATATTCATCTAAAGGGCATGGAAGTGTGTAAGATTAGGACACAGGCTAAAGGGCTCCAGAATATTCTCTCTTCCTCCAGAAAGTTGCATTTTAGGGGTTTCTTAAGCCAGAAGACAGCATAGGTCCTCCCTGGATTTCCTTSCCAGGAATGTGTTCATTTTCCCCCGAGTCTCCAGAAATTTCCCATGTTCACAACGTTCTACAGCAACGGGAAGAGCAGTCATCCATCCTCTTTTCTCACAGTGGATTTTGTTGCCCCCTGCTTCCCGTGCTGTAAAAGCACACAGCATCACCTTCGCCACGGCTCCCAGGACTCACTTCCATCAAATCTCTCCCATTTCCCCCATTATTTTACTCCTTTTCCCCGTTATTTTACCCCTTTCCAGACTGAAGTATTCCATGTATTCCTCTACTTCTGCAAGAAAAYAGTTGCACCCCTTGCCTGTCCTTCTCACCCTTCCTTAAACCTTTCCCATTCCACTCYCTTCCTCCTGGATCCGTGGAATAACTGCACATGTGTGCCCAGGGGATTTTCACAGTGACAGAATTTATTCTGCAAGCCACTTTTATTCACCATTAGAGACTAATTAAAAGCAAACCTTCCAAAGGTATTTTTCCTGATTTTGACTAGTCAGCTCAGAGCCAATCACTATAAATGCAAAATTAGGTTTTTGAAGGGATTTTTGTTTGTTTGTTTTATTTTACTCCTGGTGCATCATTTCACATTACCTGCACTGACTTTTATCTTTCATTCCCTTTGACAGATAATGTAGGAACATCCTCCTGCAGGTCCTCAGGGAGTCTGAAGATTAGAGCCCACCATGAAAACGGAGTCTCCTTGCCATTTTCCCATTCCTAATCACTTCTGAATTCCATGAGCCCGGGTTCCAGACYTCTTGGAAATCAGCTATTTAATCCCATCTTTCTTCCCACCTTCTAAAAGAYCCATTTCCTTGTACAAGGACTTTCCTCTCCTGGACCACGACAGCCCAGCAGCATCAGCACAGAAATGAGCTTCCTGAAATACATCATAATGATTCTGAGATCGTTTCAGACTAGAAAATTTTATTTAGTTCCATTGAAGTGGAAGCATTTAAGGARGCTCAGGGGGCACCTTCTGGCTCTCCACAATTCCCTGAGAGGAGRGGGCAGCCAGGGGGGATCGGGCTCTGCTCCCAGGGAACAGGCACAGGATGAGACGAAACGGCCAAGGGAGGTTTAGGTTGGATATCAGGGAATATTTCTTCWTTGAAAGGGCTGTCCAGCCCCAGCACAGCTGCCCAGGCCAGTGGTGGAGTCCCCATCCCTGGAGGGATTTAAAAGYCTTGTGGATGTGGCACTTGGGGACASGGATTAGCGGTGGCCTTGGCAGTGCTGGGTTACAGAAAACAAGGAATTCCAASTATGCCAAAGAGGAGGATGAGGGGAGTGTTCACTCAACCCGGATTTGTTGTAGTTTTAGTTTGTACAGTTACTTACAGACTTACATTTGAACACTTTAAAAAGAGGGGCATTACTGCTGTCTGTGGGTATTGGTTATAGAGCAGCATTAAATATTTGTGGCTATGCAGGTACAGTTCACCTGTCACCAGAACACGATCAGCTCATGGAGACATCACACCAAGGACAAGTGGAATTTAACTTGGAAGTCCCCTAGAACAAGAAAWAAAAGCATGTTTTAGCAGGAGATTGCTTTGTCACTGCTAGAAAAAATATTAAATGTCCTGATAGAGTCAGGGACACTAAGGAATTGTTTTTCCTGAAGATAACTGGTTTTACAGRTGGTTCTGCCAGTTGTCAGTAAGTGGAAACTAATGGGGTGTCCTCAGAGCAAATCACTTGTATTCCCCACAGCCTGGGGCTGTAGCCCATGTTCTGTGGCACAGGGGAAAGGGAAGGGGAAAAGGAAGAGAAGGGGAAGGGGAAGAGAGGAGAACAGCAGGACAGGACAATGAAGAGGAATTGTGGAGCTCCTCTGCCTTCTCTGCTTTTAAATTTTGTCAGGAAAACAGATGACATAAACATCRTCAACTTCAATTCCATGCTATAATTTTACACATATTTTTATAGGACAGTTCTATTGTTAAACAAMCTAAATTAATAAAAAATAGCGATACCAAAATTTTCCACTGTTGCCAATAATTTCCAGGGCATTTTGTCTCTCAGCTGATGTAAATAATCATAGTTTACTGAATTCTACACACCTTCTCTTTAAATCAATGATGGAAACAGTGAAGTTTTCCGTGGTTGATCTCCACTGTGGAATTCCAAACCATGTGTTGAGATGGAATATACCAAAGCACACAGGGAAGGAGGCCCTCAGAGCAGGGACTGTGCCCCTGCAGTTCAGAGCCTGTGGCTCGATGTACCAAAGGGCTGAACCTTTCCAGGCCTGCTGCATCTCCAGGGAATTCATTAACTTGGGAATAAAAAGGCAGGATGACAGCTGATGGGACTGCAGTAGMTACACAGAGGTTTTTTCACATCACTATTTTAAATTTAGGTGACCAAACTTTGCCAACTTTTCCTGCACTTTGAGCCTGGCTCTTTCTGTGACATCTTTTGAATACAAGAGGCCACKTACAAATGTCACCTTTTATCGTGATATTTTTGGCAGCATAAAGATTTTTTCTAGAATTTCTTTATGTCCCAGATTCCTTAGTATTTATTTTACAGTTATGTGTCCATGTCCTCTGGGAGCCTTGGTCTGAGAACTTTCTGCCGTGGTTTTGGCTGGTATTTGAATGAACATTCAGCTTCTTTTCCGTGTCAGGGAGTCACGTTTCCCCCCTCCCAGCGCTGAACTTGGGTTTCTTTGCCCCTCTTTGGAGAACTTATTGTCTGCCATTAATTCCCTGAGGCTACAGATTAACCATCCTGGCATATTTAAAGTCTAAAATTTGAAATCAAATAAGCAGTAAAAGCGAAACATGGCATTATCTGAGAATAAATATTATATTGATCACCTGGCAACATTTCAAGAGTTACATGGAATTTGTTCTCATCTCCTCATGGCAGTCAGTGAATCTTCGTTTTCTTCTCAAGGGAATGACTGTAGGGAATTATTTGTTAATGYTAAATGGCTAAAAAGTCATATTACCAAATAATGTCATATTATCATAATTTCAAACATACCAGTCTRTTAAAAGTTGAAGCTGGTGATCTGCTACTGGGCAGTTCGATTTCGTTCCTCAGGATATTGACTCCTCAGAAATGCCACTCTGTACTTGGTTTTTCCCTGCTGAGTGCAGGTTTTAAACAGCAGCAAGCAGCCTTTGCTTCTCTGCRTGGAAGACACTGCAGAATTCCCTCCACTCAACACCAGGTGCCAATCAACAGCAAACTTCAGTCTCCAGAAAAAGGAAGAAAAGCCCAGGTTGCTGTGTCTGGAGAGCTGCAGGCCACAGAACCACTTCACCCACGACAAAAAGATGGATAAGAAATAGACTCCAGCCCCCTGTGATAATAACCAGGCATTTACACGCCAGTCTAAACATCTTTGAAGAACCGCAGGTGTGCTCTAGACCACCGACTGCTCCTTTTCCCAAGAGAAAACACCCCAAGAAAACCARGGAATGCTGTATATCAGGATTATATCCTTAACTCCATGGAGTCACAGAATATCCTGAGCTGGAAGGGACCCACAAGGACACCCCCAAATCCCACCCTGTGCCTGGGAGCGTTGTCCAAACCCTCCTGGAGCTGTGGCAGCCTTGGGGCCGTGCCCATTCCCTGGGGAGCCTGTTCAGTGCYCAGCACCCTCTGGGGGAAGAATTCCTTAATTGCTCTGACCGCATCTGAAATTCCTGCAGTGTTTTCCCCTGCTGACTGTTCTCACTTCTAAGAATTCCAAGGGCCAGTCGAATACCGAGAAACTGGGATTGCAACTGTAAGGAAAATAAAAGCAACACCTTCCAAACAGGCTGGAACATCTCTGGAGCAGATGCTGATCTCTGCCTTGAGGTGGCCGGGGCTGCGCTCGGCATCTGCTGCTGACTCACAGGGCAGAGATTAGAACGCTGTGTTTGTGTTTGTGTTTGGATTATCTGCTGCAAACGCATCCGGGTGACCGTCCTGGGATTAATTTGATGAAGTCTGACATTTGTGTACTATCACCTCATTGTTATCTGGTCCTCGCAGGCTTTGTTGGCAGCTCCGTAACTGCCTCCCCCATTCGGCTAAGGAAGGGGAATAGGAAAATGGAAAAGGTCACATGTCTGAAGTGATCTTCACCATGTGCTTAACATTTACACCACCAAAATTAACAAAATAGCTGCAACCCCAGGCACACGAGCTGAAGGACAAAAGCTCTTTTTCCTTTGGGGTGCAACCAACTTCTCACACAGAATCTGTGTCTGATTCTTCTCCCAACTGCATTGGACAGTAATAGAACAAGGGGCAACAGTTTTAAACTAAAAGAGGAAGATTTAGATCAAATATATGGGAGAAATTCTTGGCTGTGAGGGTGGYGAGGCCCTGGCACAGAGAAGCTGTGGCTGCCCCATCCCTGGAAGTGTCCAAGGCCAGGTTGGACGGGGCTTGGAGCAACCTGGGAGAGTGGAAGGTGTCCCTGCCCAGGGCAGGGGGTGGAACTGGATGAGCTTTAAGGTCCCTTCCAGCCCAAACCATTCCAGGATTCTATGATTCCATGATTCTATGATAAGATTTATTTCCAGCACCTCAGCCTGTAGCTAAAATTTGCTAAGACGCTGGTTTTGGCTTCTCTTGCTGAAACTGTTGCACCACATTCCAAACACCTGCTCTTTCCACAGTGATGAATGTTCCAGCAGAGAAACAGCTGGAGGGACATGGAATGGCTCCATCCATGGGCAGGGATGCCACCCACTAGACCTGGTGAGATTTGGGGTGAGATCACAGCCTGGGAAATCAATGCAGAGCTCCAATTTCTGACATAAACACATTTTCATCTAAAGCTGTTTGAGAAATGCTCCAACTCAGCACATCTCCTTCCAGTACCAAAGAACTCCAAATCCTGGGAAGCTCTTCTCAGAGAACATGGGGAAGTCCCACCTGAGAACTCTCCCAAAGATGCCTTTTGACTCTGCTGGTGCCACAGGGAACTTCTCACTTCAGTGTCAGCTTTGTAGAACTCAAAATCTGAATTCTTTCTCTTTGCTGTTTCTTTCCTATCAAAATTTCCAGTGGGACCTACTGGCTTTAACCACCAACATAAGCAACCACTTTCCAGGGGCACCAATTATCACTTCATTCCACTGTTTTACAAGGCAAAACAAAGAATCTGAGGGRAAAAAAGCCCAGTTTATGGAGTTCACAACAATAAATTCTAATATAATGCATTAGTTTCTCCTCATTCGATTCTAGAGAGGACAATATGATTCCAGGAATGTTTAGGCCAAAAGTTTCAATGTCACTGAAAGCCTAATCCTCAGAAAACATTGGAAGATGAACTTTGACTGTATAGAACTTTAAATAAAAATAGCATTTTTACTAATGTATTCTTCCCAAGTGCCTGCTTCTTCCTAGCATGTTTCCCATCCTAATACTGTTTTTGCAGCTGGCAAATGACACTGCCAATGAGTCTTTATGTTCAATGTTATTTAATATATTCCCATCAGAAAGCTATTTTTACTGTACAATTTCAATATCTTCTTGAAGTGTCTTGTATATAATGTTCATATTTTAATTTACATTTTTTCCCATAGGATAAGTAAATAGAGATTCAAACAACAATATTGAAACAATTTCGGTTTGTTTGCTGAGAGAAGGGATCTGACAGAATGGAAAACTGCTTTGTTTTACCCAAAATAAAAGCAAAAATGCAASTTTTTCAGACATCTATACTGGAGATAATGGATACACCAGCATTCTAATGGAAAATCTGCATTTTATTTTATAGGTTTGGGAATATAACACAGTCAATTATCATTATAAATTAAAGGATGAAATGTTCTCAAAATCCTGTCCCGTTCTACAGGACAACCACTTTGACAGGTACGACCTCCAGGCTCACACCTGAGGGRAACACCAGCCTGTCCCAGGGCTCAGGCCCATTCCATGTGGAGTTTGAGGAGCAGGTATCAGTCTCACAGGTTTGCCCAGGACAGATCTCATGACACCAATGTACAGCTCCCTCCTGCTCTACTCTACTATATAATAATAATTAATACACATCCTCTGGCCCTTCTCCTGGACTGAGAAAATTTTTATTCACACACAACCAGTACAAAAATACTGTGACCTCTTTAACAATCTTCAAGCCAATACTTTCTGCTGAATTGGAAAAATAATCTTATGTGGCTACAGAAATAATGTTTGTGTTTTATCAGCGCTGTTCCCGCCAAAGGCTGGATTATCTGTTTCACATCCATTTAAACACAGGAAGGTTATAACAGGGCAGACAGCAATCTGGACTTTATTGGCTGGGAAAACTGACCTCATAAATCTGATTTGATACATCTGTCCTTTGGGCTGTCTGCATGTATGCCCATGCATCCAGTTGGCCATGTGCCTGCTCAGTGGTGGATCAGCTTCTGTGGCTACTGCTCAGAGGATTTTCCATCCCTGCAACAAAAATAAATACACTGAGAGAAGTGCAGAAAGGGAGATGTGTTTATGGGTGCTTGGAGGTGCTTAAGAGAGACGAGATATTCTTGGATGAACTCTCAGGAAAACGTTCAAACCACCCAGAGCAATGTTGGTCATCCATTTCTGGCGGCAGACACGGATCTTGCGCTCACTGGCACAGGTTGTCCTGGGAAGCTGTGGCTGCCCCATCCCTGGAAGTGTCCAAGGCCAGGTTGGACAGGGCTTGGAGAAACCTGGGAGAGTGGAAGGTGTCCCAGGGACTAGATGAGCTTTAAGGTCCCTCCCAACGCAAACCAGTCTGGAATTCTTCATGATTCTGTGATTCCCTCTGAGTACCCGGGAGAATGGGAATGCAGCACATCCCTACAAAGGCTGCAGGTCATCCTGCACCCCAAATATCAMCTTCCACATCAACCAAGCAAGAGCTTGGTATCTGCCACCTGAACAGCACATTCCAAACACTTGCTCTTTCCACAGTAATAAATGTCCCAGCAGAGAAACAGTTGGAGGAATCATGGAATGTTTTGGGTTGGAAGTGACATTAAAGCCCATTCAGTTGCATTTCCCTCACGGCTCCCACACCCACACCAAAACCTTGGYATCTGCCACCTGAACCCAGGTAAGAATATCGAATTTTCAACGAGACCAAGTTCCAAGCAGGGACTGAGGGATCAGAACTGGCCCCGTGGAACACAAACCAGGTGTTCCAACAACCATTCCAGGTGCCTGGATGTGCTGAAGTGTCCTTCCTGCGGGGAAATGGTCCAGTTTGTTTCTCAGCAGAGACACAAGGGAGGTGTTGCTGTGCAGCACAGTGCAGATCCCTTGCAGTGAGTTATTTGAAGGGAGCCACCAGCAATCGCTTTTTCCTCCASAGTCCTGGCCATTCCATGATTTAGGACTGTCCATTAAGGCTTACACGGTTTTCCATCAGTAAACCAATTTGATATTGCTATTGAGTAAAAGAAAGAATAAAAAAGAGTATGCTTTGCTCTTTGCCTTTGTCTGTTCAAATAAAGGTCCCTGTACCAACCAGAGAAGCATTAAGGTTGGAAAAGGTCATAATTGGCAGGTTTTGAAACAGCTCATACAAGATCAAGAATGTGTTTGCTCCTTTCTGTTCCCTTGCCCTGGTCTCAAAGAGCCTTGATGTGAACCTTTGAACTGCTGCCATTGTGTTCTACATGAAAAGTGACATCTATAATAGAAGTGGGAACAAATTAACAATTAAATATTGTCATTTTAGAACATTTTCCTCCTGCCTTAGATTTCCTTTTTCAATAGACCCATGGGTAATTTCAAAATTGATAAACTTTTCTGTTCCAAATGCCTGATTTAGTTGCTAGATGCAAGAACAGCAGTAAAATATATTCAAACATTATAAATATATGTAAACCCTAAGCAGCCTGGCTTGGAATCCRTACTGATTCCTGCTTGTTTCAGGCTCTGTTGTTTAACTTCGTAGTGGGAGAGCAGAGGATTAAGCCCCAGATTAGCCTCCGTTCTCCGGGTGGATTTGGCAGTCCAGCTGTTTAGAAGGAAAGCGAAGAGGAATAGGCTCAGGCCATTGATCCAATTTTCTGCTCTGTGCTGAGAGGACACAGCAGTCTGAGCYGATTTTAGAACCACTCCACTTCCCAACAGCTCTTCTAGTAGTGCAGGATAAGATAAGAAGATCATGGGAACAGCAGCTGATAGACTAATCCACCCATTGATTTCTCCTCCCTGCTCACTCCCTGTGTTTTAATTGAATCCTGTGGTTCAGCATCGGTTTCAGCCTGTGCTTCCCGAGTCAACCAGAGTACAAAGTAAAGCAATGGGAAAAATCAAATTCTTGAATTTTGTCCAAATGGAATTGGACAAAAATAGACTCAAAGATTCTCATTGCAAATTTGACTCTGGAATGAAGGTTGTGTTGGGGGTTTTTTTGTTGTTCTGGTTTGGGTTTTTCTCSTTTTCACTCAGCTCTTGCTTGCAACAAGGCCAATGTGAAAAAGAGAATGCTGGGAAAGAGATATTTTCTTGTTCCCAGCAGGCAGGTTGAAAAATTAAGGGAGCTGGAGGTTTTGAAGAWGTCACTTTTGACACAGAAGTCACAGAAGAAACTTAGCAGACAGGGACAAGTTGCTGTCAGTCACCTCTTACACAAATACTCCCTTYGCCAGCCCTGCTCCAGCTCGGTTTGCTGGCTCTCATCAATGCTCTAAGTGCTAATAATTCAACTGCTGGACATCTGAAGGCATTACAATGCTAAACATAATTCTAAAAGAAAGGGAGTAATTTAAAAATAGAGATGAACTCCACTTCCACTCCAGCACTGGGCAGAGACTTTCCATGCCTTGCCTTCCCTGTACTTCAGACAAGTAATAAATTTTCCACCACCTTGAGAACAACTCCTGCATCCCTCTTTCTTTCTGTTTTACCTGGACAATGCCCTTAAAAACTTAGGAGTTATGATTTACAAACATGGATGATGTTTTGTTTGATTTACTAGTGGCTATGGATGGTAATTTCAGCCTCTCCCTATTCCCCAGCATCCCAAGCAAACCGCAGGGAACAGATGCCCCTTCTTCCTTAGCAGAGCTGTCACAAAGCCTGGTTTCATTCCCAAGGGACACTGTGCTGTGACAAAGTGGCAAAGGAACCGACAGGCCATGTGTAAACAGAGAATCCAGGATGGAAAAAAGAAAAGCACACGCACAACACAACCTTTCCCACTGACCACAAGGCTGTACAATGACTCAGGTTCCCCTAAAGAGCTGCAGGTATAAAATCAGGATTAGACCTGAAGAATAAGGGAGGCACTCTTTGAATATCCTGTAAGTTCCCCTGGAATTCCAGGACTCCTGAGTAGCTGTTCTTTACAGGAAAATATCAAGCATATGTATTGCATGAGATTTCCAAGAGTGAATTCTGCTCTTAATGTAGTAGCACTTCTGATTCCCAGGTTAATTCCCAAGCAGAATTACTTTACCCATGTGACAGCTTGCATTTGGAATTACACAGATTTTGGAAAGGCTCATGGAATGGCAAATGCAATGTAAAATTGTATCTGTTTTCCTGAAAAGAACAGCAAGAAGAGGACAACCCAAAACACCGCCCCTCCCTCTTGGCATAATGAAGAACAGTTTTAGGACATAACACAGTTCTGTGCTTCCAAGGAATCCCAGCACAGMGAGGAGAAGGGTGCCAAGACACACAGCAGCATGGCAGGAGCTCCTGCAGAGCCTTCAACACTCCAGAGCTCGGACAGCCAGGCAGGAGCCAGGCGTGGTGCTCCCCACGAGGCAGCTGCACGTCCCCTCCGTGTCACCAACTGCACTGCACAGGCTTCCAGAGCCCAGGGGCACAGAGAYGAGGGAGAGCCTCCAGAAATGCTGATCAGCTGGGATAACCCAAACTCCTTTTTATGGCAATGACTGCTCCAGCCTTATCTTCTGCGTGTTTGGGAAGAGGAGATGGCCAGTGCATTGCACTAAGGAAAGGAGGAATAGTATGGATATCCAGGTTAGGAGCAGTAACCGGTTTGGGGATCAGAACCCCAGTCAGTAACTGGTTTGGGGATCAGAATCCCCAGTCAGTAACTGGTTTGGGGATTGGAATCCCGAGTCAGTAAGTGGTTTGGGGATTGGAATCCCCAGTCAGTAACTGGTTTGGGGATCAGAAGCCCAGTCAGTCCTGGTTTGGTCTAAGTGGGGCTTTTCCTGCCATCCATAACGTGGGCTCAAGGTGAGCTGGCCAAAACCACGCCCTCTCCTCCTGCTTCCAGAACACTCTGTAGTTCCCAGCCCCGAGGCAGTGCTTGAAGGTCGTTAACCCATTGATTCCAGGCATAAACCACTGCAAATCCCACAGTGCCAATCCATCCCCTCCRTCCACAGGCTTCCATTCCTCAAGAGCACAGAGTGAGTTTTGTTTGCTACACGACTGCATTATATAAAGCTGCTGCTGGCAATATCAAAACACATTAAAAGTTTAACTAAGACAATGTGTTTGAGAAGAATTTGCTCTCTTTGGAGCTGGAATGTCCCCATAAAAAGGCATGATCTGTACGAGAGTGAGCTGTCCAATGATCTGCAAACGCTGCGTGGTGTGTCCTGGAGTAAACCCTGCTTTCCTCAAACCCAAATTGGTTTGGATTCCTCCTGTGCATGCAAAGAGCACTTTCAACTCATGCTGCAGCTGCATGTCTTAAACCTGCACTTGGGGGGGGTGTGGCTGATTGTCACAGGTGGACTTTCATGTCACAGTATGGCAGGTCTGGTGACAACGCCACAGAGGCTCTTCAGGACGCCCCTGGGAGGGGGTGTGAAAGGTCCCTGAGGAGCAAAGCTGCTCCTGTTTGCAAGGCTTGATCCACTACAATGGTTTGGCAAAAAAATAAAAAGCTATTTTCCTTACCCCAGGATTCTACTTTTTCCTACATCCTGTTGAAAATCCCCTTATTTACGTAGATTTGTGCAGTGGGTTTCTGCTGGTTACCTGTGTGTCTCCTCCCCACCTCACCTGGCCTCTCACCACCTCATCCTCTGCAGCATCMCACACCTCTGCTCCAGCTGTTCCACTGTTTCTCCTCAAAGCCTTGTATTCCCCAGCCTCTCCCCCTCCTTGTGGTCCCACATCAATACACAGGGCAAGAAAGTCCAGGATACATAAAGTGAGTTGCTCAAGAGCTTCACTTCACTGCTGATAATTGGGGCATTTTATTTTGCAGAACTGCTCAGCAATCCAGAGGTAAAAATCGTGGTGAAGATGASACAGAGTCTGCATTATTGAAATACAAACCTGGTGTGTGTGTGACAGCCCTACCAGGGGTTCACYCCAGGCCTCGTTTTCCTCATAGCAAAACCAAAAATCTTTGTTTTCATTCAGTTTTCAATTTAAAATAATTCTCACACACAGAACTTTGCCTTTTCCTGCAGAACCACTGAACAYACATGAGCACTGCCACACTGGCTCAGCCCAAAGGTAGTTCTGGCCTGAAGTTCTGCCTCCAGCAGAGCCCAGAAGATGTGTAGAAAACAAGTGTAAGAAACAGGGCAAGTGCAGAGCAACTCACTCGTGGATGTACCCTCCCAGTTTACTGCCTTTTTTAGTAGTAAAAACAAGTTGTAACTTTGGCAGGGAGTCCCAGTTTTTTACACTTTCATTATCTCTATTGTTGTTATACAATACAGAGCTCAGGTCCTGGAAGATGAGTATGATATTAAATACTCTTAGAGCTTTGCTTTAAATGTGATCATTTATACTTCTTTTCAGTCTTCCCCAAAACCTCTTTARGATTTATCAATAAAGATAAGCAGATACTGGACAGAGAGATGAAGGGCAAGTCCATCCTTTGAGTCTCTRGTGTCAGGGTAGGGTCCCTCCAACAGGGCACAATTTTTCAGCTRTTTTAAAATGTTTCACCCCCAATRGAATCATAAAATCAYGGAATGGTTTGGGTTGGAAGGRACTTTAAGCTCATCTCGTTCCACACCTTCCACTAGACCAGGTTGCTCCAAGCCCTGTCCTACCTTGAACAATTCCCAGGATGGGTCAAAAAGTCAARTGCATCTCCCTCTGAGATGGAAGTTAATTCTAATTCCCAATTTCATAGCAGGAACTCCATGCTACATCCACTGTACCTGCCCAGAGCGTGCTGAAGGGCTGAGTGCAGCAGCCTGGGTCAGACCACGCTGAGTGAGAGAACACCTATAAACGCAGGGACAGCACTCCTGCTTTAGGATAACACTGACATTCTGATCCTTAGAGAGAGAAAGGTGCTTTAATTAGTGCTGACAGCCTTAAAAAAAATGGGCTCCCTCCAAAAGAGACAGAACCAGCTTGTCTGAGCCAGGTGAGAGGAGTTCAGCAGGGTGAACTGGTGTCCAGGCTGGGATGGGATCCACGTGCCTGAAGAAAAACTGCAGCCAGGTCTGACCTTACTCCTGTGAAAGCAGAAAGGCTTTGTCAGTAACTGCAGAGTTTAAATCAAAAGAGAAGCAAGGGAGCAGCCTGACAAAGCAATAGCACTGCTCTTTTCCARGAATAAAGGCCAGTGCAGAACAGAGACACTTTACACTAAATTGGTGTKTCTGCTCTCTAGGTCTGGGCTGTTTCTCTCGATCAGGTTAAACAAGCCTGTGTGTCCCCACGAAGTGGAGGCCTCTTCAAGCACATTTTCCTTCTCAATTAAAAGAACATCTTGAAATTACAATTGCCTTGTGACAAGAACAAAGGACAGCACAGCAGCTGTAGTGCTCAGCTTGTAGGGACTTGCAGACAGGCACTAACGAGCTGGAATTACACTCTGCAGAACGGAAAAGGATTTCTTCACATGGAGAAGGGGTTCCTTGGGGTTTTTATGAACGTTTACTGCAGCAGATGGCTTGATACTGTGCACATAAAAATGGTTTTATTGGATATCATCACTGCTTGCAAATGTATCAGGAAATATGTGAGGCTCGGRGATCACCTGTAGAAACCTCGAGGCACCTCCCTGCACCCACCCACTGAGTCCGTGTGCRGCTCCAGGCTCTGGAAGGGCCCAGTGGAGTTAGAAAATGTTCACAGAAGGGCGTGTAAAGAGATTAAAGTGATGAAACAGCTGCCTTGAGAGAYGAGAGAGACTGTGGCTCCTTGGGCTGGGGAGGGAGGTGGGCAGGACACGGCGAAGGTTTACAAATGCCAAAGGTGGGGGATAAGGTGGGTATGGAACTGCTGCTCCAGAGCTCTGASCCTGCTGAAACCTGGGGACACTCACGTGAGATCAGCTCAGAGCATGGGCTTTAAAGAGGTGGTGGAGAACTTCTGGATATTGTTGCCAGAAAAGATTTGGAAGCAAACAGTGCCTGCAGGCAGACAAACTCACAGACAACAGGTTCATCCAGATATGAATGGAATCAGGGTAGGGGTGTGCCTTCAACAGGAGTAAATCTTATCTCCAGCTGTCACTTCTGGGGACAAAGTGCATTATTTATTAATTTAAACTTGCTGTAGTCACTAAACAATCTTTTCTGCCCCTAAAGAAATAATAATAATAATAATAATAATAATAATAATAATAATAATAATAATAATAATAATAAAAAAATCCAACCCAAAACCCCAATCCAGTACACTTTCCACAGAACACAGACCCACAGAGCTCACATTTTCAGGCGTTGGTATGTAAAGAGTGAATAACAGTCCTGGTTTTAATTACTGCCCTGCAACAGTGCTAGGAACAGAGAGCCATGTTTTACAGCAATTCCTAAGTGTGCTCCTTCTTGGAAACACAGAGAAGGGCTGGTCAGGGAGAATCCTGCAGATGGGATTCTTTTTCAAAGTTGGAATTCAACCCAAGGAAATTAAATCTTGAATGACTGGGGGGCAATCTGGGGCTCTCCCCAAAGYGTGGCCTCTCTCGTGTTCCCTGATTTATGGTAAAGCACAGGTAGCYGGAAAACATTCACAGGGCAGAAATATTTGAAGAAATTGGCTGATTTATGGTAAAGCCCGTCCTGGTACAGAGCTTGGACAAATCCTGGATGAACTTTAAAGCAGCCAGGTAATTCCTGTTATCACTGAGTAATTGCTGACTGCCAAATTACTTTTTATACCAACTCCACAGCTTGGTGACATTTTGCTAGTTAATACTTTGGTCTCCTCTCCACAAATTTTCTCTTTAAAACTTCCAGCAAAACCAGTGCCCCTGAGAAGGAAGGTTTAAGCAGAGTGTTTATAGAAAAAGACTGTGTTCAGACCAAAGAGCAGGAAAAGGTATTTAATGAAAAGCCTGATTTTACCCTTTAAAAATTATATACCAGCAACCCAAATGCCAAAGTGTTTGTCCCACCCCCTCCACAAGATTTAAACAACAAAACAGCTTTCCCTGAGAGCACCAAGTTCTCTTGTGGGGTCTGTTTTGCAACAGGAGGTTCAAGGGGCACCCTGGGATGCTCTGGGGCACTCTGAAAAAAGRAGATACTTCTGTGGGAGAGTCTTTGGCACAGCGGCCACAGTTCCTGTGGTGTTGTGTCCACAAATCTGCTGTTCAGGGCCATCAAAACCTCCCTGGAGAACAAGTCCAACCTGCTCCTCGTGGGCATTGATCCCCCAGTGCTGCTGCACATGAGGATTCTGCCCTGTGAGCCTGCAAGGAGGAAAAATTCTGCTCTGATCATATGTGATTTGCCCACTAACAGGGCAAAAAGGATCAGATTTTAATACTCATCCCCCGYGGACAGAAAATCCCTTAAGCGGCTGCCAACTGGCAGAGGTCATGAGCAAAGYGTGGTCCTACAGGCAAATTATTCTCATTATGTCAGCCTGGATTGTGCCCATGTGATGAGGCCAGGCTTTGACAAGGAGTTCCTGTCAGAGTGGGATGGGAGAGCGGTGAGGAGCAAGGAGGGAAAACACGAGGCTGATTTCATCAGTCAGAGCACAGAGGAGTCACTCCAGGCCAGAGCTGATACTCCTCTCTGGTCCCAAATCCTTTGCAGCAAGGAGTGGAGCAGTGCTGAAGCCATGGATTCCTGGGGAATGTGGAATAATGTCCAGCAGCAGGTGGCACGTCCAGACCTCCCCCAGAACAGTCGCAGTTCATGCTGACTCTGGGTGAGTGAGTCCTTGAACTGCTGAGCTTCACCGACAGTGCTGGCACCCCCCAAAAAAGGACACCCCTGTCACACTGTGGATCCTGGAAAGATTAATGCTGGCACAGCGTTAGCAGCACAGAACCAGGCAAAAATACCCAACCCCAGCACTGAGGAAGGAAGGGTTTTACTGGCTCTGTAAATGCCTCTGTCAAGGAGATGAATGGGAAAGGTCCCCCAGAGCAGGTGAGCTCCTTCTAAAAATCCTTCAGAGGAGCTCTGTCCAAGGAGRGAGACCTCATACAGAGTCCACCACGAGTGAACCCTGACAGAAAATGGTTTCGAAGGAAAATTCAGACTTCAATCTGAAAAAAAGCCAAGTCTGGCTCAGCCAAGTGCATAAAGCTCAATCCTGGAGAAAAAACTTTGCAGCTGCTAAGCAGAATTTCTTAAAAATATTTATCCTCTCGTAGAAGAGCATGGAATAAACATCTGAGCAGTGATTTTCAAAATCCATAATTCCTTTATTATTATAAATAACATATATGCTCTCGTTTGATCCTCACTGCCATTGCTTGGGTGAGCAGGGACCTTAGAGTCCATCCAGTCCCACCCTGCCATGGGCAGGGACACCTTCCACTAGCCCAGATTGCTCCAAGCCCTGTCCAWCCTGGCCTTGGACACTTCCAGGGATGGGGCAGCCACAGCTTCTCTGGGCAACCTGTGCCAGGGCCTCCTCACGCCCACAGGAAACAATTTCTTCCTAATTTCTAATCTAAACCTTCTCTCTCAGTTTAAAGCCATTAATRAAAATGTATACTAAATGAAAAATGTATTGCAAGCAAGCCTGTGTATTCCAGAAAAAATTGTAGCTGTTGTTATCTCTCCCAACAACTATCAGGCCAAATCTCTGCTGAGTCTGGAGCAGAATGTGAGGTTTTTCTCATAGCTCTGTCTATATGTCACTGTCACTACAATTATGTTCTGTCTGTAACAGCACTTGAACCATCAACAGACATTTTGCTTTCAGCCAGCTCAGGCTTTCGAGATGTTTTCATTCAGAGCCAAATGGTTTCTTTCTCCTGTGCACGACAGAACTGAGTGAAAGAGAAGGAAAGGATTAGTGCAWATCGCTCCTGCAATCCACCCCAAACGAGTGGCTGTCTCCCCGCTCGGTTTGGATTGCAGGCCATCGGGATCGCATCRTGTTCCCATCGATTTTCCGACGCGCCCGAGCCGCGTTCCCTATGTGGTATCGACTCGGCCGTGAAGCCATGAGGCAGAGACAGTTAAGAAAATATTTACAGGAGACTGAGTCCTACAGTAAATCAGTAATGAACTTGTTTGTCTGACCCATTTATTCATGACCCATAAGTGAGCTCCTGCTTTTCTCTGGAAGCGTCTCCCCCCCACAGAACAGCACACGGCGACGCTGCACAAACCCACAGAGGCAAAACACACCCCTAATTCCTCTATCAGCTCCTTCATTTTCTGTAATGAACACAAGAACAGAATTTGCATTGTGATCATTCCTTCCAGCCTCTTGATTAACTTCTACTTAGCCAAACATGGGTGAGCTTCCTCCAGCTGAGCAGCAGAAGTTGAGTATCTCCTATGGATCCAGGCTGGGAGAGCTGGGGGTGYTCAGCCTGGACAAGAGAASRCTCCAGGGAGACCTTAGAGCCTCTTSCAGTGCCTRAAGGGGCTCCAAGAGAGCTGGAGAGGGAMTTGGGACAAGGGCCTGGAGGGAYAGGACAAGGGKGAATGGCTTCCCACTGCCAGAGGGCAGGGWTAGATGGGATATTGGGAAGRAATYSTTCCCTGTGAGGGTGGGGAGRCCCTGGCACAGGKTGCCCAGAGAAGCTGTGGCTGCCCCATCCCTGGAAGTGTCCAAGGCCAGGCTGGAGCARCCTGGGCTAGTGGAAGGTGTCCCTGCCCATGGCARGGGTGGGACTGGATGAGCTTGAAGGTCYCTTCCCACYCAAACCCRTCTGGGGTTCTGTGATCTCTCCACATTCACTGCAGCCCTGGGAAGAGCTCTCAGACAAGTTTGCACACGTTAACAATGTTCTGCTTTCTGCACATTTAAAAGTGTAAAGGATAAATATTCTTTCAGGTAAAACAGGCACAGTCTTCCACTGTGAGTGTTTAATTTGAGATGCTTAAAACTTCCTCACACTCACATCAAAGCACCCCCAGGAGAGGCAGGGGAAGAGGCTTACTCGTGATACATTTTTTTTCGTGTAGAGACTTAGTATTACAAGGAAGTATTGAATGCAATGCACACACACATGTAAATAAGTGCCTCTGAAGAAAATAAAACTTGTTAAGCTCACCCCATCCCTTTATACTTTTACAGGATCTGAGAAAACTGTTTGATGCTCTGTGGGTCCCTTTCTCCGTGACCTGACGCCTCTCTGAAGTGCCAAGATTTTATGAACAGCAGCTGGACTTGCCCATGTTGCTTCCAAACCCACAAAGATTTCAGAAGTAAATGAGGATTCATCAAAAGCAACATTTTTCCTCGAAGACTGTTGCTTCTGAAAAGAAAAAGCCCAGCCACTTCTTCCCAAATTCTGTCTCTGAGACTTTCAACAGCACAGAAGATACTGACTCCAGGAGGAATCCATACAATCATGGAATGTTTGGACTGGAAGGGTCTTTAAAGACAATTTCAATCCACCCCCTGCCACGGGCAGGGACATCTTCCGCTATCCSAGGTGGCTCCAAGCCCCATCCAACCTGGTCTTGGCCACTTCCAGGGATGGGGCAGCCAYAGCTTCTCACAGAAGAAGCTCACCCAAGAGATCATGGGAGACTAAA
This sequence comes from Amblyornis subalaris, assembly GCA_018881555.1. Taxonomy (NCBI): domain Eukaryota; kingdom Metazoa; phylum Chordata; class Aves; order Passeriformes; family Ptilonorhynchidae; genus Amblyornis; species Amblyornis subalaris. The sequence goes on along the minus strand of JACAXG010000081.1, from coordinate 1,800,730 downwards.
TTGTAGCACAGGCAGAGAAATAACTGGATGCAACTCAATAGAGAACCAGGATTMATTCATTTTGTGCTCACAGGACTTCTCTTTATCTCTGATTCCAGTGCACATCTTTTCCTCACCCAGCCTGACATTCCAATCCCTCACCTTGCAGCAGTGACCTGCCCAAGCAAGAGAACCCTCAGCTCACGGAGGAGAAAAGTTAAGCCTCTTTAAATCTGTGGCTCCAACCACTGCTGAAGGAGAAGGATTCACCTCCTTGCAACGCTGGGAGCACAACAGTCCCCTGGGATCAGACATTCCTCTGCCACACCTTCTCCAAAAGCTGAACCGGTGTTTGTTTGGGTGACATGGGAACGTCAGGAAAAGCAGACAAGCTCGTGCTTCTTCCCAGGGCTCCCAGCCTGCTGATGAGCTCAGGAGGGACAGGAATATGGGACAAAAGGAGGATTTCTTTGAGATAGAAATTAGTGCTGGTGACACAGATTAAGTACAAACACAATATATTTTTGATTACTGTGTCCAAATGAGCTCTCGTGACACAGATTCAAGGAAAAACAGGCAGATCTTGCCAAGAAATCAACTTAGAGATGCTCAACACAAGTGTGCACTAACTTTTAAGTAAAGAAAAGAAAAATCCTACCATTTTATAGCTCTCAATTGATGCTGTTTGCTGCAGTCACAATGCGCTCTAAGGCTCTTTCCAATTTTCCAGCACCAAGTCCTAATCTGAGGATATTCTAATGAAGTGAGACAAATGCTCAGCACAAGCACTGCCTGGCAGTTCTGCCATGAAACCCGAGGCTCAGGCCAAGTCCCGAGGTCAAGGTTTACAGGCAACGTTTGAAGAAACTCTCCCTGTGTAAACGAAGACACGCTTTGGCCTGTGAATGCTATCATGTGCAGAAGCATTTTTCTTGGAGAACAACAAAGCAATCTGCATAATCCTGGCAAATTGGGAAGGCAATTTTAGCACTTGCATCCAGCATTTTGTGCTGCAATTTCCTAGGGGATATTCCAGGCAATTTTAAACACACGTCACCTCCAAGAATCAATCTAGCACTGAAGCCACTTTGGCACTGCAGGGAAGAAATTGAAGGTTTTTCTGCTGGTGCTGGTAAAACGTGAAGGTATGGTTGCTCCAGGTTCAGAAAGCAGCACATCTCTGTGGCAAACAACTTGATTATCTCAAAGCTACTTTGCCTCCTTGCTCTTCACCTTTACGTAGTGCCTTCCACACATCTTTCCCCTTCCCAAAGGATTTAAGGACCAGTCTCTCCAGCTGGCTGCCCTCTCCTGGATGGAATCAAAAAGTGTTTGATTACTTGCACTTTAGATAAAACGCAGCGATCTGCTTTTAATTTTTTTCCTTGGGTCTGTATAATCACAGAGGTTCCACCATGCCAGAATGAGAACGAGGAAATTTTAAGGGCCTGCTTCATAATCCTCAGCAGAGCTGCCAACTTTTTTGAGAGTAGAGTTTTTAGCCAAATTGCATTCTTTTTAGATATATATTATGAAATTTTTCATTTTATATGTCTTTCCTGTATTTATCAGTGCCTAAATCCCACTGTTGTTCCCTTGTAAACTACTTAATCCTTCCCCTCAAACACACTGAAAACATTTCCATATCCCTTTGTTGCTTAAGGTAAGCGTGTTAAACACAGAATATTATGGCTGGACGGGTTCTTATATAATCTTTTCCTCTGCCTCAAGTCAGGGTCAAATATTTCCGTGCTACTCTAGATCAGCGTTTGGCTGCCCCCGGTTAAAGACAGCTGATAATGGGGACTGCACAGTTCTTGCAGGGAACCCGGTCCACTCCTTCCCCCGTTAACCGCTGGTGTTCCTACAGGTTTGTTCCCAGACTCCCGAGATGAGCGAAGGGCTCTGGAGATGATTTGCTAAAGGACCCATTCATCAGGGAGCCGGGAGTTTCGTTCCGGGAGCTCCCATCTTTAAATCGAGGGCAAGGATTAAGATGCAGAGCGGAAAGGCTGAGGACAAAACATCCCTCGCGGAGGGTTTCGGCCGCTGCCGGCGGCACCGGGAAGCGGGAGCGTTCTGCGGGCGTTCCGCGAGCGCGCTCAGACGGCCGGGCGCGCTCTGAAACTTCCACCGCACATCTGCGCGTCCCTGCCCGCGCTCGGCAGCGAGCCAAGCGCCGAATTCCTGCGAGTCCGTGCAGCTCCCACCCGTCCGCAGCGCTAGGACCCAGAGGGAGCCGGCTCGCCGTGAGTCAGTGCGGAGCCCCGCGAGCGCCGAATGAGGCCGCGCGGGCAGAGCGAGCGTGAATGGCTCTCGGCGCCGCCGGCCGAGGAGCGCGGAGCCGCGGAGCGCGCAGCAGCCCGGACGGCGCTGGGGCGGCGCGGAGCCCCCGGCGCGCAGCGCTCTGAGGTGAGACACCCGCGCCGGCCCCGCGCGGCCGCGGCCCGCGGCGTGTCCCCGGGAGCGGAGGCGCGGGAGCCGCTCGGGGCTGCGGGCTCCCCGAGCGGGCGCGGGCGGGATGGGATGGGATGGGATGGGATGGGATGGGATGGGATAGGATGGGATGGGATGGGATGTCCGCGGGACGCGCGGCGCCTGCGAGCGAAGCGCGGCTCGGCCGAAGCGAAAAACGCATCTGCTGAGGCAGGTTCGGCCGCTCGCACATCTGGAAGGTGTTCGTAGGGCAGCTGTGGATAAGCTTAAGGCTTGAAAAACGTCTTTAGTAAGAGCGGCTTAATCTTAGGGAAATGCAAGCGTTCTTATTCTTTCATCCAGGTATATGGGAACTTAGTTTTATTTGCATTCTACAGCAGTTACACCTATATGAAAATTCTTTCCCTGCTTTGTTCTGAATATTGAGGCTTTCTTATTTCCTTTCTTTCCCCCCCCCTGTGATAATTCTACTCTAGATAAAAACTCCTTTCTTTTTTTACTAACATAATTAAATAGGAATTCTGCTAAATCAAAGCGTGACCGACCCAAGGCAGAATCCTTTTAGCTGCAGACAGAGCAGCGCTTCACCAGGGACCGTGTATCCTCTGGGATGTCCACTTGGAAAAGCTCACGACCTCCCTGCTGCCTGTCTGTGGTGACAGGATGGAGCTGACAATGTTTATTGATTTATAGCGGGTGATAACAGCGTTTTAGCTGAGACACTGCTCACAGACAGAACCGGGGACCCCACTCAGGGAGACAGAAGGAATTTGTGTGCTGAGAACAAAAAGTGTTTGTGCTTCGGTTCTTTCTTCACTTTAAATTCTCCTTATATGCTCAAGAAGTTTTAGAAAAACACCAAAAGTGAGCGTGCTTGTCAGGCTGGTTTTCCAAGTTGTCACAACTTGGAAGTTGCATTGTAACTGTTAGACAGATAATTTATGGATGTTTTCATGCATTAGAGTATCACAATAAAGTTTTTGGGGCACTTTTTTTGCTAAGCCAAATGAAAATGTGACAATTAGCTGCAATAAGACAGAGAGGGAGCTGACTTGTCTGTACATTCCTGCTCTTGGCACTTCTGAGCTCGTTCAGATATTGTGGAAAACAGGCTTTTAAAATCCCCCTGCCAATTTCAGGCATTTTTGTCTGAAATTCAGAGGGTTACAATATTTTCTGCACTTTCCCAAGAGGTTACAGTAATAGAATGAAGAATCAAATGTACTGGAGGGTTCTTAAGCATGATAAGAAAGACTTGGCCTTTAAATTTATTCATAATCAGAGATATGAATCATTTTTAAACAAATCTCAGCAAGGTCTGGAGAGGAGCCCCCCGACACATCTGTGCAGTGGAGTAACAGTGATTTCACATCTTGATCAATCCCAGCCACTCACCCTGGAGGGATCTGTCCCTCACAACAAGGTGGTGAACAAAGTAACTGTGGCTTCATTTTCCTCGTCCTCGTAGCTGAGCAGTGCCCCTTTTCTCCACCAAAATCTGAAATTATCTTTTTAGACGTCTTCATTTAAGTTCAGTGGAGAGTTACGATGAGCACGAGCGTCATTTTAACCCGTGTGCTAAATAAACAATCATCCCATAGAATAACTGGGCAGTTTATGAAATCACCATAAGATATTAATTTTAAAAACCAGGTTAGAAAAATAGCTAAAATATGTATTCAGATTAGCAATTTCAAGTGTAAAATGTCTTTCTTTAATGGGATGCCTAGAACAAGGGTCAAATGAACACGTTAAAAGCTAGATTGTTTCAATCAACAGAATAAATCCCATGGGTTTCCCTACTGCTCCATGGCTTTGGCCATATAAAATGTTTAAGTGCAAATTCTATTAATTGGTTTTCTGTTTCCTTACAAAATGCTTTTAGGACTAACAGAATATTGAATACRTATTAATTAGCATTACTGAATTAAGTTAAAGGCACGTGGAAAAATACTGGTAATTTTAGGGAAGTCAACAGAAATCGGTGATTTTTTTCAGCCTACATTTTACGAACAAACTGCTGATAAAAAAAAAAAAAAGAGATAAAAGCTTACTAAAACCCATGGTTTCATTCCAAAAGATTCTGTGCTCTAACAGCAAAAGTCAGCGCGGGATTGGTGGGGTTAGAAACATTTGTCAATCCCAAATGTGAGGCCAATAAAAGCCAGGGAAACTCAACCCTTTCCAGCCCGGCTACAGCAACGGTGACCTCTGCCGGCAGCTGCCCGGGGAGCGGCGGCCCCGGGGCTGCTCCGGGAAACGAGCACCCCCCAAAGTGTCCATTAAATCCCACTGTATTCCCAGGGAAAGGGGGAACAGCTCTTCCCATCAAATTTATCGCATGTAAAGGGAGAAACTTGTCTCAGGGCAACGGAGCTGGGGAAGGGGCTGGAGCACCAGGAGCGGCTGAGAGAGCTGGGAAAGGGGCTCAGCCTGGAGAAAAGGAGGCTCAGGGGGCACCTTCTCATTTTCTACAACTCCCTGACAGGAGGGGGCAGCCCGGGGGGTCAGGCTCTGCTCCCAGGGAACAGGGACAGGATGAGAGGAAATAGCCTCAAGCTGCACCAGAGGAGGTTTAGATTGGCTATTATGGAGCATTTCTTCAATTAAAGGGTTGTCAGACATTAGGAGGGGTTACCCAGGGCAGTGGTGGAGTCACCATCCAAAAGTGTTCTAAAGTGCACAGATGTGGCACTCGGGGACGTGGCTTAGTGGTGAACACGGTGGTGCTGCGTGAACGTTTGGACTCAATGATCTCCGAGGTCTTGTCCAACCCTAATGATTCCATGACTTCATGAAAGCAAAAGGCACATGTGCCAGTGCTCCTAAACTGCATTCCTTCCCGGCCAGAAGGAAACTCTCCCTGTGCTGGGCCTGACCTGAGCCGGGTCACAGAGGCCAAAGCATTTAAGAACATTTCTCCGACCAAAGCTTGGGGACAGATGTCCTGTGGGATGCGTGTGGCTTGTTCTCCCGACCCAATGCCCTCTGTGCAGCCCCACAGAATTCACTAAATATTTGTGTGCGTGTGTGTGAATTTATACCAAAAATTATGTGGTCAAGCAAAGCAAAGAGATCCCAGTATCAATTACTGCGAGTTACGTGCGCTCTTGTCTGCCCAGTGCCACTAATACCAAAGCCATGGAATTTGGGGCAAATAAAATCTCAGACCCTCACTGTAAACCCATCCTGTCCCCAAATCCTGGGTACTGCTTGTAGTTCTGGTCGTCAGTTCCATGGATAAAAGCATAAAGTAAAACAAGAAAAGGTGCAGGATGATGAAAGCCTGGAACATTTTCTGTATTTAGAGAAACTACAGAGATTATGATTTCTAAGTCTGGAAAAGAGATGGCTGAGCAGGGGTGTGAGGGAGATATTTATAGCCACAGTTGTCCTTAAGATGTTGAAAGGAAATGGCTGTTGTCTCCCAGTTCAAAAATCGAGGAGCAGGAAATAAAACTGGCAGGTGGCAATGTCAAGGCAAACAAACCAAGGTGSTTCCTTTCTCTGGGCGTGATGGAGCTGTGGAATTCCTTCCCACGGGATATGGCAGGTCACAGGGTTCAGGAAGCAACCAGACACACTGAAAGCAAAGATGTTGCCTGTGGCCCCATAAATGTGTGACTCCAGAATGACTTCTGAGTGGGAGAGCCCCCCAAGGAGACGATCCCTACGTGGTTGCCCTGTTTGTACCCCACTCCCCACACATCCCCAGCTGCTGCAGGAGGCAGAATTCCTGACCTGGATGCCCTTCTGCTCTCCTACCTTCTCCTTGGTGCTTTAGCTGTCAAATACTTGACCTACCCCACCCTAAAAAAGGTGACTGTGTAGTATTTACTGTGGGTTGCCGGTTCGCTGGTTAAAGAATGGCAATTGTGGCAAAATAAAAAGGTAAAATATGATCCCTCATTTTGATTTTTCAATCAAGGATTAGGTGTAGAGCAGTGTTCATGAAAGTTACCGCTACAGAAAGACATTAGTGCTGAGATTTACAGCTCTTCAGGCAAATCAGTGTCTAAATAGATGATGACTGAGAAATTGGAGAAAGGCCTGTGAATCCTGGGGGATCTTGTGAAATTCATTGAGATGGGGAAATACCATTTGATCTCTTCTCTTTGTGGTCTTTATATGGAGCTGACATTTTATTTGAAACCCATTATTGAATTCAGACCTTTTCTAACAGCTTTCACTAAAAATATTATACCTAAACAAATCTTAAGTAAAAAGTAGCAGGGAAATGCCTCATTAATTACGCTGACAATAACTTTTCACTTTGAGAACTGCATCACCCTGCGAAATGCAGCAGGGAATGGCAATGCCAGCAGTGAAACCTGGATGCCAAGAGCCTGAGAGCATTGGCAGGGAGCTGGGGGGTCACCGAGGACATCCAGAGCTGGCTACAGCAACCCAGAGTCAGCACAACTCCTGGGAGAGACATTTGGATCACACCAGGACTGGACAGCAGGGGAAAGTGAGCCAAGTGCTGCTCAGTATTTTGAGCCTGCACTCGGCTGAAAGTTGCCCAGTGCATGGAGAAATGAGGCCCTACACACACACACAG